>OX359247.1:20124299-20720585 GCA_947179485.1 Allacma fusca
CGCACTCTAGCCTCGGTTGTAGTAGGCAGTTCCCTCGGATGTCAATTTATCTCATCTTGTAGGGGTTCTGGGAACTATTTTAACAATTGCTCTTACGGGGCTTCAAAGGGGGAGGTAGTAGTTATATTCAGATGCTTGCAATTGTGGTTGCAGAATCACAGGATTACTGACAATGAGTGATGACTGACGACTCATGATTGTACTTATTGTTAATTACTTACGTAAAAATAATGAAGATGTTTCCAAACGTGATATAAAACTCTGCTAATACAGCTGAGAGTCATTCGATTGTTTTTTTTTCGTAGGAGACAGGAGCTGATTTTATGTTCGCCTAAACAAATACATTATTATGTATTTTTTATTACTTTTGAAATAGGTACAAAACTAATAATAATCCGCTTCGCCCATAATATGCCAGCGCTATTCATTAAATTATAAGTTCGAGTTTCTAAAGGCAGATAATAATAATAGCTTGGCAGATTATTGTCGGAAGACTGACGATCACAACTTCAGTTGTAGCTCGTAAGTTGCAATAGATAGGATTCTCGAAAAAAAATATTTAAAAAGCAAATTGCCAAAACATTGTAAAAGTTGTCACACGCCAATTTTTGGGACGATTTTTATTAAGTTAGAACATGTTAATTTGCATGTAAGTTCCTATACCGCATAATGTTAATTTCAGGTCAGCTAGAAAGTTTTATGGGGTTTCCAAAGAGTTACATCTGAAGGTTACGCGGACAACTATAAACATATCGTATGTTCCCAAGTCAAAAATTGTGGTCTCAGAAACTAACTGTAAAAATTGGAACAAAGATTATGAATTGCTTTGAGTAGTTGAAAAAGGAATAACTATTTTCAGTAATTTTTCAGTCTCGTCTTACATTTTTAGTCCCAACGGAAGTCATTTTTGTCTGGCGATGATGATAGTGTCAGTTGTCAGATGAGTCCCCCTGAAATCAACAAACATAGTAGTGTACTTGGTACCAATTATGCCGGAATCTGAAGGAGTGCTCATAACTTAACCCAAAATAGCCCGAAGTTACATATGTGCTTGATATCAATTAACAACCAACGTGAACGGGAAGTAAGAATTTATTCAGATCCAGAGAATCCCAAACCAGGTATTATCATGTCGTGCATGTAATTTAATTTAGTGGAGGTCAACGTTGTTACGATTGTCCCATCGAGGCCACCCAGTTTTGAAAATCTAACCTGTAGATCCAGAAGTTCAGGTTAGTTCATTTCAACTGACAAATAGCGCCATCACTACGAGGGTCCGATCTAACTGTTACTATCCGACGTGATTGTCTTTTTGGTATAATTTCATGCCATTTTTAATCGGTGACCTAACTTTTATGAAAATATTGCAGAATTCTGGAATTGTAGCAAATACGGGGATTAATTTGAGTTAAATAGCATTCTCCTAAAACAAACACGGCATTCTCAGTATTAAAAAAATGGGGCAAACTTTATAAAAAAAGAAAGGTTTATTTTTAAAGGGCTGCAATAAAAATAAATATTTTTCATTGTTTCAAACTCAAGACCTAAAAATGTGCGGCAAGATCATTCACACTTTGGAATTTTTTCATCAATTTAAACGTTCATTTGAAAAACTAGGGAAGGGCGATAAAAGTAAGTATTGAAATTACGTTCTTTCCAAGGAGTTCAGAAAAATTGCTCTCTGTTCTTAACGGTGTTCACCATTCTCAACGAAGAGTGTGAGAGATTGTGTAATGTCAAACAAAATTGGTAACTTTGGTGTCGAAATTAACAACTGCTGAAAGAATTCGTAAAAATCACGAACTTGGTTACAGAACCTCATCTCCTCTTCCACGTCCTCCTTTTTTGTGACCCAATGCTGAGTAATGGAGAGACATGCTCTCGTTACTCAACCCGTTCCATCATCCTCACTCCGGAACTCCCCATCTTCACCATGTCCACGCGGAATGAAATGATTTATTTGTTCATGTTTTTGTTGTTTTTGATTCAAGTCCTTCAAAAATTTAGCTGTTTGATAATAGAGGTCTTGTTCCTCTGTATTTAATTACTTGTATAATTTTAATAACAAAGTAAGTGCATTCTTTTCCCACCGGCGCTCCCATCATTTGCCATTCCTCGTTTTAATATTAAACTTCAATTCGTGCTTGATTGTTACTTTCAGCTTTAGCTTCAAGTTCTAGCTACAACAGGTGAAAAAGTTCTGCTGTGTCATCTGGATCATTGGAGCTGCGAACTTAACTAAAACCGACGGGAGTCCGCTGGGCTTACTAGTGCTAGGATTAATTGTGAGAGAGTACAAGCAACAGATTGGTATTAAAGTTGACGCTCTAAAGTATTGTCAGGTAAGTCTAATTTTTGCGTCTTTGTTTGCTCTTATTCCTCAACCTCGTGAACCTTCACCGGGTAGTTCGAAACGAAATCTCTTCTTTTCCATTGTAATACCATTAATTTGTAGTGTTACGCCCTTAACCCAGATATCTTAGATGGTATTCCTGCTAATATGGCCTCAGTTATGCTGTGAATCTAAACTGCTTCAAAACTAGATATTAGATGTTTCAGACCTACGTTAGTCATTTTTGGGGAAGTAGTTACTCCTGATAATGGTAAACTATTAATTCTCGGATGTTTAGGTTGATAGGCCCATCCCAATGAACAGTGAAATGTATTTTTAACGTTAAAATATGATGTTCTTCATTCTTACGTTAATATACTGCTACAAATAACGTTGTTGCTGCACAAGATCCAAAGAGTTTTCTGAAAACGTTACCTAGACGTTATTACAGCATTATCAAACAACAATTGAGGATACGTTTGAAAAGTTACAAATGTTTAACATCAGTTGAACTGGTGTTTAGAATACATTCAAAATATACATTGAATATGCATTTATATTTGGTTTTCGCCAGCGCTCTTGCGCTATACGTTAGAGGGAAATATATAATTTCTTCAATTTTCACTTTGACGGTTACTTGCGAGCAGTTGCTACTCCGCAATTTGGATTTTTACTTACATTTAACATCCAGAACTGAAGCTCGTAAAGAAACCAGCAAGGAAGGAAATTGTGTATTAAATTGTAGGTTGTTTTGTATACTAGTTAGTACAGTTTTTAATTTAGCCTGAAGTAATTATATCGTGTAAGATTTATACTTCTCGACACAAGCGTCGAACAATTAGTAAGGATTTAGAAGAATTACCAAGTGCCCTGTGATTAGTTCAAAATTCAAAACACACACTAATAATTACAGACTGTTATCAACGCGCCTATGCCTAAATCTACTTTTGAAACTACTCCAGCTTCTTCAGTTTCCACAATAGTTGATTCTTGTCAAATTGAAAGAAATGGTGACCGTTGTGAATAAGAATATTCAGATCACCTTAGTAGTGATTGCAATCATGGCTACCAATCTAATACCTCCAATGAATCATCGGAATTAAATATTGGAAATAATTGGACTAAATAATAGAGCATGACATTGATGAAGTTATCGAAGCGGGGTTTCGTAATGCAAAGCCTAGGGTCAAGGAAAATGGAATGAAATAACTCTATATTATATATTATCACTCTTGTTTAAAATAATTTTGAGAGTAGGACGACACTTTAATTTGCCTTTGTATTAGTTTCCTAGGCAAAGTAGGCTGCTAAGTATCAAATTGTAATACTTGTATTTTTGCTTACGAATATACTGTAAGCTCTATTATTACATTCATTTCTGCATTTCTGTACTTAATTTATTTTAATTTGTGAAATAAAAAGAAGCAACAACTAATCTATGCAT
The DNA here is from genome assembly GCA_947179485.1 of Allacma fusca. Classification (NCBI taxonomy): domain Eukaryota; kingdom Metazoa; phylum Arthropoda; class Collembola; order Symphypleona; family Sminthuridae; genus Allacma; species Allacma fusca. The sequence continues at coordinate 20,128,076 of OX359247.1, forward strand.
ATTAATAGAGCATAATAAGAACTAGGTATTTTTTGAACCCAAGAACTAGAAACTAATTATTAGCTGTCTTACATTGCCAAATAGTAACAATTGGGCATTAAAATAATGATTGTATCATACACAGGACAATGTTAAATGCTAATGGTTTTTCCAATGTACCAAAAGCGGACATTTTTGCGTTTCTATTGCATTAAATCTAACATTGCCTCAACTATTGCAGGGTTAAATATTAATGCAACCTCAACGTTGAAATTATATTTATTGTTCATTGGGATACTATGATGCAAATAACGATTATTTCAGTGATTTCGCTCCGTCCTCGTATCTGCAGCTTTTCACCTCAACGAAAACAAAATTGTGTATAAGATTTTTAATGGCTATTGTTATGAGAACGTTTTTACCTATACCAAAACCAAATTATGTCGTCTTCAAATCCAACTCAAGCACTAATCTATATTTCACAATTTGTACATTAACTAATTTTTTCAAAATAATTGTTTTCAAGTTTTTCTTTTATATTTCAAGAAATATTGTAATGAATCGGTGCAGGTTGTAAGGGCCAAGGCCAAATCTACCATAAATTATCTATCTAATGGGATAGTAAATTCTTAAAACTGATAAATTTGTGATTTGCTTTCTTGTCTTCGAGATCTGTTTACACCATGACTGGTAAACTGTCACCTGTTTATTGCGTTGTTTTCAAGCAAACGGTACAGATTTAGTAAAATCCTCGGGTTATTTATGTTTAAAAGTACACAATGTTCATTAGGGGAATGCAACCACATTTTAGCTGAGAACATGCCATCGCATTCGGATAATTTAAAAAAAAAATTGTAATAAAAAAATTGGGGCATGATTTTACTTGATTGGTCAATAAATTCAATGAATAATTTAATTTACAATCGAAAAGATTAATTGCTATAATTTAATGGAGGAGTGAATTGTAGGAGATAAGTAGAGAAGGTAAATGAAGAATGTAAATGGAGGTTGTAATTACTATAGAATGGAATTGGAGAATGCAATAATTTCATTAAAGTAGAGGATGGGGAAAATTGAGAAGTGTACATCATATTACGGAGTGTAGGAGGTAGGTAAAAGCAGATACACAGATCTGTGTTACGATTAAATTAGCCACTTTGATTGGAAATGTAATAGGGACAAAAAGAATAGGGAGTATGAATATTTTGTTTCTAAAAAATTAATTTCAAACAATTAATTTAACAAATATTTATTTGTAATGGGAAAAGTAGTCGTCGATGACAAAAATTAAATTGAGTTTAGGATTGTCGAATGAATAAGGCATTAAGATTAAAATGGACTACCCAAATTTTAAAAGTCACAAGTAAAGATTATTACATACCTTCAAAGTACACAATTATTACAGGATGAATATAGAGGGGAACGCAAATGACATGTTCAGGGAGGAGGGCAGTAACTGCGACGAAACGAAAGGAGCAAGAAGGCTACGAAAACTCAAATATAACGATGCAGGGAAATTAACGGGTAACTAGTTATAATATAAAGAGTTGTTAGAAGAAGGAACGAAGGTAAAATTGTGATTGGAGTACAGATTAGTCCAACTGTATTTGGAATTTATGCAGAGAATAAATACGTCGGTGCGTCGAAGAATGCAAGGCAGAACCCGACGCACCAGGTCTGCTTTCTCCTCACTGGAGAGGTCGCGTGTCGCCTTTACGAAAACACTTTTTTACTGATTCACAACAATTAAAATTTTCAACTTCTGAAAAAAATCGTTTTCGTAAAACACGCACAGCGTAGATATGCGCTTACGAAGAAAGAAGGATTGGAGGATAACTGCTGCACCCATTGACCAAATCCGAATATTAACGGCTTAAAATCAATGACAGAATTTGTACAATGTCTAATGCTTAACATACATCTTCAGCATGTATAGTTGATAGTTAACGAGATCTAAAGCTGTTTATCCCTAAGTTTTCCCGTTAGTCTACAGAATTGCATATCCTAATACATTGCAGTTTGTTTAAAGGTCTTCCCCTACAACAACTTTGATAAAAATGTGCACACATGACTGTCTAATTATTGCAAGCTAGTGTGCAAAATCTTATGATGTGCGACCAAGGGCTTGGACCCTTAAAAATTAATTAATTAAAAATGCGAATTATGGTTGTCATAATCATAACCTTCAATATTCGAGACGTAACTTGAAGTCTTCCAATATTAACAACTAATTAAATTATTTGAGCTCCATGAAAATTGTAATAATGAATTACTATTATACGGACTCATTAAGCCAAGAAAATTTTGAAAATAATTGAATAAAAAATGAGGTTTAAAAAAAACCAAAACGAAGCTGCTTTTACGACTCTAAAAAGTGAAAAACTAGCATTTGGTATGGGAGGAATTAGAGCAATAATGAACGATACAAAGCATCTCGGGTGCAAACACATACGTATGCATAATATATTATTCGGTAGTTTTTCACTTTTTAGATCCGTAAAAGCATCTTCGTTTTGGTTTGTTTAAACGCTCATTTTTTGTCAGTATTACTAGCTACATTTGTTAGCTGTAATGTTAACATTTAAAGCAAGAAATGAAATTGTAGAATTAAATTCATCAACTGAATAACTAACAAATATTTTAGTTAAAACAAACATGACCGGTAGACGGCGCTAGCAACCGATACGACCATAATATATGTGGTTGGAACATACATTTATTCGGTGAATTGTTGATAATCCGGATAATATGGTAACTGTATAACGAGATTTGACTGCATTGTATTAGGGTTATGCCACAAATGACGCCATGCATTTAGTCAGTCAGTCATATGGTCCGTGAATGATTTAACATGACGTAATCAACCAGTCGCTTCTTCTTAACAAGGCGTCATTTTTCTGCGGCTGTTACAACTGATTCTCATTATACATGATTGCGTCTGTGTTCTGCGTCAGATTTTCGGCGCGTGTGATGAGTGCGTACTTTCTTTGTGTCGCAAGAAGAGATACGCGCGCTTAGCTGCTTGCGAATATTCGCAGCTAATTGGAAGTTCAAAATTATCAACTTCTCACTTCCACCATACTTGCGTTTGTTAAGCTTTCCCACACAAAACGAACTACTATAGCAATTTAAACTGCGAAAAACTAGGCAATGTGATGACCCGGTAGATATTTAGGAAGAACGGTTGACTGAATCTGTGTATTTGCTAAGTTGTCTTTATGACATAAAAGACCCGGATTATTAAAGAATAAAGAAAAAATCAAGCATTGAATGACGTTGCAGGGGTAGTTGTAAAGCCCGGTAAGTAGGTGTTTATCAAAACAAATTCGTACATAATTAAATTACAATCACTGTAGAGTACATACGTTGAAAACGCTTTGTAATTACGAATAAGCAATTAGTCAATATATCCTGTAAATTGACGTTATTATTTACAATGAATAACTGCTATAAAATTATTACACAGCAGGAATATACCGGACCCGTTGGTGAAGTCTCCGGGGTACTACGGAAATAATGACGTGGAAATGAAATCAGGGAAATGTGAGAAAGGTTTAGAAGAAGGAGAAAGTAGCGCTTGCTCCTGGAAATGTTATTCGCGTCTTTCATTTCTTCGTGAGAAAATTTATCACGGAGAGTAATAACTTCAGTTTTAAACATATAATAGTGACATACAAAAATAAAAATGTTTATAAATAATCCTTATTATTATTGACCACTTTCTCTGATTTAAACTTTCGCGGCCTTGGCTTTACAATTCAAACCTTCGCGGCTTATTTCACGAATTCAAACCTTCCGGGCTTAGTTCACTATCTAGCAAGCCGGTATGTACTATATTATTTCACTATATAGCCAAGCCAGTCGGTGGTATATACAACAAGCTGAGAAGCACAGCGGGCTGAAAGCTGAGACTCTGTCGCAGAGGAGAGCTTTTTCAGCTCGCTCAGCTCGCTTTGCTTCTCGGCGATATACCAACTGCTTGCAGCCTACTGAAAGCTCGCAATATTACGCCATTTTAGATTATCACTTAAAAGCGCTAATCATAATTATTATAAACATTAGACATAAATCATCAAATTTGGATTAAATTAAGACTGGTAGTGAGAAAAACTACGTTCACATTCGTGTGGGATTCTTATTAGGAAGAATAATTACAAGCCTTAGCATCCAGAGTTTTGATCTTTATATCCCTAAAAATATCATTAGGAAGTAAGGATTGGTTTGTAGGAACCATGGACTTTAGTAACTATAGCAAGTTAAATGTGTTGCGCTAATATGAAATCCTTTCATTTTTTTATTTTAAATAATCAGTGCGTGTAGTATCTGAGGCTTCAGTTACAAGTTTGCGGTACAACGGATCTATATACAAAATATAATAACATAAAAAATCAAGAGGTGAAGCACCATACAGTGATGCAACAGCAAGGTTTAATAACGACGTTGGTATTAAGTTGATCAAGCGATTAGTTAAATTCCACGGGTATAGCCAAATATTGAGTTTGAGAGAAGGGTTTGTTTTTTTCAAAGCGGACAGTGCAAGGTTGAATATTTTTTTAATATAAAGTACATGTAATGTACATACATATATTTCGAATATCGTGGTCAACCCTCACACCAATTTTGATTGGTGTAGGACCAATCATATAAAAAATATTACAAGAAATAAGTGGGACTATTTTGTGTGACGGAAGAACGAACGCGGAGCTGCTTCATGAGGTTGTTTGTGTACATGTAAGGGCTGCATACTCGTTACGCTGCACGACAGCGCGCCTCTCACCTCCACAAGACAATCCTGCGTGTGTACGTATAAATACACTTGCATGGCCCCTTATGTGTATATGTATATGAATTACCCGTTTCGATTTTTCTCGATTTTGAAGACGGGCCCACTCTAATGTGACACATTTTTTTAATTTAAATTGTGGTACCAATGCAGTCTTGTCGCTTAAGCTTCTAAAAATGATCACATTAGAATGGGCCCATAGTGAAAAAAAATCTTGAATATAGACAAATTTACATTGTAATTTTGTTAAAAAAACCGAAATATTAATGCCTTGATCGGGAAAAAATTTATGAGGTGACATTCCTTTACGACAAAAAATATAAGATAGGCAGTTTGTCTTGTAATATTAAATTATGGCTGTAAAAACAATATTTTAGTTTTCGGGTTTTTTCGGTTTTTTGACCTTCAAAATTGTTTTTACGAAAAAAAAATTGGTGGACAATTTTTTTCAAATCACTCTGCATTTAAGTACTTATATGAAAATGTTTTTTAAAAAAGTTACTTTCGTCGCTGTCCGCTTTGAAAAAAACAAACCCAGAAAACTTCAGTGGGCCGGAAGCTGTTGTCCCATAATATTTTGATGATGAATTGCCAATTACCTATATGAAACGAATTGTTAGTCTTACAGCTAATAGTTCACGTATTATATGAGATTACTTTGCCTGGCGAAGCGGGATATTAATATTAAGCCTTCTCGACAGGCCTTGATACGAGATTTGTTTCCATTTACGCTTTTATTATTTACACTATTTATTTACACAAGTAATTGCTCCTGTGCGAAGCACAGGGCTTTTACTAGTAATGCATAAAATATAAAAATTAACGATTCCTGCTTTTAATCAGATTTACTGACTCAATGGATGAACAAAGTTCTGCGGAAATGGTCGATGAGGAAATTATAACTTAACCCAGTTACCCTTTTCACCCAGGAAATTCCCGTCGATATTCCAACGGAAAAACAACATTATTCCAAAGGTGTTCGCATTGATTGGATATATTTTTCCAAATATTTCCCCTTTAAAAATAAACCTTGGCGATATTTTAATTTTTGTAAAGCCGCATTTTAGAACATGAAGTTATTTCCCAATGTATGGACTGGTGTTATAGATCAACTAAAGAGTGTCATTGAAGTTTCTAATTCCCAGATGGCTGAAACGACGTCAGACCGATTAATTCGGATCTTATTTAGCGAAGAAAATGGACGAAATGACTGCCGAAAGAGTGAGACGACTTGAAGTACCACATTGCTACTTTGATTAGGAATATTAAAAAATCCAGGGAACAGTGGTCAATATCCGACATTGAAGTAAAGGAAAATCTTAACATATTTCAATTTCAATGCCATTTATAATTTTGAATTTTTTTTCTAGTAGTCCAATACTCCTTCATTTTGCCACGAAACAACCTTCATCGACAAAATAACTGGTATGCATATCGCAAAACACTTTTGCTCTATTTGACGGATTATTTGAACCTTGGAGAGAATGTAGAGGATTTCTATATTCCCTAGCAAATCCCTACAATTTATAGGTTTCGTCAATTTGTCTGTAGATAAACAATGAGAAATAAAATGTTAAATTTATATTATAACGGCCTCGAATATTAATTCGACAGAGTTTTAAGCAAGATCAAATCAACAATAAGACCTCGAGCCTCGATGGCTCTTCCCTTTATATATTCTGGAGACTTATGACTTAGGTACCCAATGTTTAAATGTGTACTAGAAATAATTAGAATGACTGCAAACTGAGAACTCTATGAATACTCATATATTCAATAAGTACATATTAATGCATATAAATATGTTCAGTGCTTTTTCGCCTTACAACTTCCCCTTTTTATCTTACAATACGGAAATAATTAAATAATTAGTAAGTTATTACAACCAATCTTGTTCATATGTAAATACATAAATATTGTCACGATTTTAAACTAATATATACTTACATTTATACAATGTAAGTATATAGCAGTTTAAAATTTTTCAGCCGGACTCAATCATCTTCACCTGGATATACTACACTAACTGTTCCGACGACAGTCCAATTATTGGGGACAGGAAAGTATTTGAAACTGAAATGTATTCTGCGGTGTAGAAGTTGCAAGGACATGACCACTGCTATAAGTGGATACTTGAGAGTTAGCAGCATTCGAACCTTGGTGTCATGACTCTTCATAAGGTCGGAAACTGGCTTATGTTTTTTATTTTGATTATAAGGAATATTAGTTTCCATGTTCTTTGACTTTAACGTTTAATCGTCTGTTCGACGAGCGCGTTGATGATGGTTGCCGGAGCGGGTTACTGTTTGATTTCTCTCATGGACTGTCTGCTGGATCCGACCTTGGTTGTGTTCATGGATTGTGAAAATGCATCCTTGCTACTCCCCGCTTGGCATCTCGGTTGAAGGGCTCTTAGTATTTCTCGGATAAACGTGGCTTGGGCTCATTGAAGTCCCTGTGCGATATCCTGGAACTGGAACAGACCTCGATTTGTAATGAAGGCTTTTTTCGGGCGGTCTCACTCTGTTATAGATGATTAAAAAAGCCATATACTAGGTTAAACGCAGAAAAGAAAGGGGCTTTAGAAACTGAGCTGATTGTGAGAGCTGTATTTACCAGTGGCATAGGGGTACTATCTGCAACGGTACGAAAATTGAGGGGTAGGAAATTTACAACAAATCTATATGTATTTATCTCCTCTTGGGGTATCGGGAATGCATTAGAAGACTAGGGACTGTTGGATGGCTCATGTTGTACTAATTTACACCTCCCAGGTTTTTTGGTAAACATGAAAAAAATCAACTAATGTATCGTTAAGTAAATCTTGATATAAGTTTGTTAAATGAGTAGGTATTTTCAGCCCAGAATGGGTATCTTATCTGGAAATTAAACTGGGAAATCAAATTCCTCAGCAGACATTTCTATAATTGTAATATTAGGCTCTATCGTACAATTTGCAAGACGTTCTGCTGGACCAAAATAATAATTCGCCAAATTTTCCTCCTGCAGATTGTCAGTAAAATTATGAGTGGGAACGACCTCACCATTAAAATAAAATTGCTGAGGCCTGACGCATTCGATGAGAGAAAATTAATTTCTGCTGAATTTTAAAAATGGAATGATATTGTGAGTATTTAAATTATGCACCCAGTCTCCTAGCAAAGTCTTGATGGTAATTTGTGGAGAGGTTAGAAAATCTCGGATAAAGAAGTACTCATTTTGGCAATAAATGGAATAGTTGGTCTGTTACCTTTTAATTTGGCTAAAAAAGATATGGAATCTGCGTCCATAAATGCTAAATGGTGATATTGAGTAATTCAACCTAAAGTAAGGGCGGGGGAGGGTTTAAGGAACATATTTCAGTGGCGTCATCATTACCAAGTTCGCGCCTACGGACTCCTTCTCTGACTTGGTGGAATGTTGTTTTTTACTTTAAATCGGGACAGATTCTTTTAAAATGGGCATGTTTTCCGCATTCAAAGCAGGTGGCAGAACTGTCTCCCGAGAATCTCCCGATTTATTGCGTGAGCGTGTAGCTTCAGGCTTGACCTCCAATCCAGTGCTTGTATCCGAAATGAATTTTGATTCTTTCTTTGAAGCTAGACCGTGATAACACGAGTAAGGATTAGCTCCAGCCTTAGGAGATGGTTTAGAGGCAATATGCCTTTAATAATTCATGTGATTTTTTCGGCAGCGGCTTTTAGTTCGTTTATTATAGTAGCATTTCTACCTTGAACAGCTCGTCTGTATTCTGGAAGCATCTATTTAAGGATGCAAGCTACTATCCCAGATTCGAAGGGAGGGGAGCCAAGTCTCTCGTAATACACCAGTATAACTCATGAAAGTAGATAATGTTTCATTTGAAGCTTGAGTTCTGTCCTCAAGTTCCCATCGTAATGTTTCGCATATATCCAACTACTTGGAACCCATTTCTGATACGTAGGGAAAAATCATCCCAACAAAAAAGGAAATTAATAACGGTAGAAATCGTACGCCTCTCCTGATAAAGCAATTGTATTTGTTCAAGTAGTTACTCATTACAATAGCCAATTATTGAACAACATTTTTCAACTTCGATTACATAATCAAAGGGAGTTTTTTCTCCATAGATCCAGAATACATTGACAATTGATTTGGCAATTAGATACTTTGGCACGCTTTAGATGCAACATTTGTGTTGTGGTATTGTCCCTCACAGCAAATCTGCTTAAAGGATCGTGATGGGTACAATTGGGCCCTTGACCGGGGTTAGTATTGCTCTTTGAATGTGCATGAAACAGACCATTGTGACTAGCCCGTGCATTAGGATGTGCAATCCGTGCCTAGGCGTAGCGGCATTACAGGGTGAGTTGGATTGTTCATGGTTGTAGCGTATGAGTGTGTATATGCATTGCAGTTAGTGTCAGGGTTAGCAGTCAATGGTGTAGAGGCTACTGGGTAGCTTGGAGGTTGAGGACCTCGACCTAAACTGTTCTGCAAGTTTGGTTTATAATGTGCTTGTTAGGGAAGTACATTGACAGCTGTGCTTTGCATTCGTTATTTTTCGCATATATTTTTCAAATTATGCAGTGCCTAGATAGTAGTGGTTGCAAACGTATTATTGAATCGAAATAACCCTTGAAGATTATCGTCAAACCTTTGCATCCTTTTTTGGAAAGACTCGAAAGTTTGAGTCATAGCCCTCACTGCATTACGAAACTGTAAATTCTGCTCCGGAGATACATTTTGAGTGTTTTGGTCTGCAGATGAGTTTGAACTGTTCTGGGTGATATTGATAAATGACGAAAGCAACCACTTGTATACATAGTACGCGGTTGTCAATGACTCTTTAACTATACGTAGCTGTTATTACAGTAGATGTGTAGGATGGGAATACCGCGGTAGTGAATGTACTTGTATTCCCGGCCATTGTAGTAGTTGGAGACGAAGTAAAGATAGCGAATGGAATGGACCCGTGAGTGTCAACTGGTGGAGTGTTCGATCCTTCCAGGATGAGTAGAGGGAACAAAATCCTCTATTATATAAGGACTAGCTGCTCCATCGCTATGCTAAGACAATTCTTGGCTCTCCAAACGTTTTCTCACCTCGTCCCAATCCTCTATAATGGATTAAACAATTTACCAATAAACTCGTTCTCTACTTGAAAAAGGTTATTTTTCTTTAAATCCTGGCAGGATCGCCACGTTTGTAGATGATTTCTTTGCACCCGGAAAAACCTTATAATTTAGATGAGTTTTATCAAGAGAAAGTTAACAATAAGACTTCGAGACTTGATGACTCTCCTATTTATATTCTCAGGAGAATTCTCAGAATATTGTTTAGTATCCAATATTGAAATGTGTACTAGAAATAATTGGAATGACTTGATACGTCTGCCAGCTCCCGGTGAAACAACATGGTTTACAGGGTCTTCGTTTTCCACAAAACCGGGGGAATATACAGTTTGGATATTTTATTTTTAAAATTCAAGCATGCAGTGCACCATCAATTCATTTTTAAAATATTTACATTACATGCACCCAATCACCCATTTATTTGTTTATACGACGCACCCAGTCGTGCAGCTTAGTACTGCCTATTTTGCATTTGCTTTAGTCATATAGATAATATCTAAAAGTTATCTCCACAAACCAATAAAATCCCACCATCACGTTTCGATCCAACAGCACCAACGTTCGCGTAAGTGAAATCGTAGTTAGCGTCACATACACCAAGCATTACAACAGAAAAGTAACCCTGAAATTTTTAAATTGTACTTAAATATTAGAGACATGAGTAGAAACAGAGTATGTATTAGGTTTTATTTAAATTTAATTTGTAAATACTTCGCCCCACTCGATAGTCCTTTGCAAATGACTTTTGAGCATCTCCACTAACTAGATATACTAGCGTCACCATTAATCGCTCTGATACCTACATTGCTTCCTTTCCCGTGTTATTGCTTGTGATTTTGGGTCCCACCATTGTTAACAATTCTTCAAATATTTCTGGAGTCATTCGAAATGTTTCAAAGGAGTATCCAGGATCATCTTTTATCCTGCCGGGTACCTAATAACGTAGTATTAGTGTATTTGTTTACATAGATTTATAATTGCCTTTATAACCTGGTGCGGAAGTTGATCTTGATTTTTTTGGAAACTTACCCTGACGTAAAAATATCTTGTCTTTCGCATTTGCGGAAATGGACGTACTCAGTAACGTTTTGTACATTTAGGGAGCGTTCATACATAAATTCATTTCATTTTTCCCATTTTAGGGGTCCCTATTGCGAAGGTCTGGCTGTCTGCAGAGGCGGTCTTGTCCACGGGATATCTGCAGAACCATTGCTACTACACACTACAATTTTTTACCGGGACAGATCATGCAAAAAGGAAGAAACATATTGTTTTTTAAGGACATAGTGTCATTCGTTTGACCTCAGAACATTAAATGAGGTCACGTATAAACTCATGGTAATACATATGTATTCACGTTGGTGAGTGCAGCTTGCGCCACCTTTTGTAGGATTTGTTGTTGACATTGAATCGTGTGTTCTAACAAACGGTAGAGGTCGGGAGTACTTGTTAATGGTGTTTTAAAATCGAATAAGAAACGTTTTACACAATTTATTATATGCGTACTGAATATATTACAACATGCAAGGAAGCACATGTATAAACTATTTTTTATTTTGTGTTAGTTAACATCTTTTTCCAGTACCTATAAATGTGACCAGTACAGGGGAAAATTAAATAAGTTTCCTTGTACACACCACATTACTATCAATAACCTTTGTTGCCACATTCCGCAGGCGCTTTGCCCCCTGGTGACTTAGCACCTAGTGCTGATCACAGATGATTTTTTGACTCCCCAAACGTCTGAGTCATTGAATATTTATTCATCCGAACGCCCCTCTAAACATCACGTCATGCATGGTCGATTCCAGACGAAAGTATACGTTTAACACTGAATACGTCTATAAAACTGCAGACAACCTTGAAATGTTCTTATCCAGGAGCTTGGTATTTAAGCAGACTTAATAATATTCCATAAAAAGGATAAAAGTCTGTAAACGCGTTCGTGTTTCAGTAGAGAGCCTAAGTTTGTTTGCATAGATTTTAATTTAATGCGTCTGGGCAAACTGAACTTAGAAGAAATTCTAGACAAACGGAATTAGAAAATTCGGTTAAGTATTAAAATGAAGTCATTTTATACTAATATGTTATAGACGTGAATTGCGATTCAGTGCATTCAGTTTCAGGTAATTGTATTTACATTTTTATTCGTTTCCAGGAGCAGAAGATATTAAATATTTTGATTAGTTGACGTTATGTTTTGCAACATTGTCAGTGTCAGGTAACATTATATCAAAATAAGGTTTTTGTCGGATGTAATGATACGAACCAATGAAGTGCTTTTGTACCAAATCATTTTAGCTGAACTGATTTTTTTGTTTCGCAGGAAGTTATTAACTGGGCTGCAGTTAATACTTTCGATGAGAAGAAAGCTTTTCCGAATGCTTACTTCGACGCTCTAAACCCGGCGGAAATGAACTGGGGCCGGAATATCGCTCAACGGTAAGAAAGAGATAATGACAGAAGGAAAAGTGGAGCATTGTGCATACGACTGATACAGCACCAGTCCAGCCATTGCTCAACTGCATTCCCCCTCCGGGGAAATTAATCAAGGGTGGTGGTCAGCATTCAAAACATCTGAAGTTCTTCCAATTGAATGTGAAATGGTGGTTATTCCAATTAGCCGAAATGGAAGATATTTGCAGTAGGCTTGCTACGGTGTCCGTATACAGCTATGTGGGGCATGAAGTTAATAAAGCCACAGTAAAACACGCTAAAGATTCATTTTTGGTTAGTACAGAATGCATCCAATATAATTAACACGGCTTCCACCGCCTCTTTGTCTTCAATACTTTTCCACCAACTTTTTAAGGTCATGGATGCAGTAATTGTTGCAGGAGCTAAGCTTCCTCTTGTTGGTGTGACTAAATCAACGCCCCCGCAAATTCTCCTTCAATGGGAAGCAATTAGGTCTCTCTGCACAGTTATAGCGCTAGGTAAAATCGCTTTTGGATTCAGGTACAGCATCAATTTTTTGAATTGGGGCGACTCTACTTCTAAAAATGGCTGGGTTGATCCAATAATCCACCGTAGAAGAAAATCTCGGAATAATTTAGGGTCGAAATCCTTAAAAATTCAAACAAAAATTAAGTAGTTAAACTACGAAGCAGTTTAATATCTAGTAATACGATTATGCTTTCTACCTTTCGTTTTTGAGATTGTTCATGAAGCCATGACTGAATGGACCCAGAAGTCTGTGGAATTTCCTTGTCTTTCACTTGTTTGGGATGTTGCCGTTTCAAGTGATTATTTCGATTGGTGGTGCTGCCCTGACCTTTGGATATATTATATTTCCTGAAACGCACGATATGATATAAATAAGTTAAGTCCATGTAAAAAAATAACAACCAATGCAAAACTTGGTTTCACGCATAAAATATATTTAATGCAAAAAATACATACGCTGTACAGTATTTGCAGTTTGCAGTCCTCCCCGAACCTTTCTTTCGGATAGAGAAATGAGCCCATACTTCACTTTTGAATCGCTTAGTGTCTGGATCCTCTGTTGTGCTAATTTCAATAGCATTATCTTCCCCTACACCAACCTGTATATCTGCCATCTCCATACAAAGTGGAGGTAGCACATACAAAATCTGATAATAAGTGATCGTTGTTCCACAAGACCGTCGGAGGTTATAACTAAAATTGTAACGATGTAAAAATGTGTAAATTCACAATGAATTTGAACAATCGATGCTGGACAAGTTGCATGAGTGTATGGAGAATGTGGATTTTCATGAATGCAGCCGGTTGCATTAAGAGTTTTAAACCCACGTTTCGTTCTGCTATAAAATATTTGATGCTATGATAGCATTATTCCTCACGAGATGGCTCCTCTAGAAGACGGATATCCGCCGGATCATCCGAAAACAAGGAACTTATTCATCCTATCCGGACGGATGCATTCATCACTGTATCAAATCCTATCCGAAATGAGTACACGGATTCAAACGATTTATCCGGTCCGCCATACGTTTGACGGATAGAATCAATTGTGTTGTCAATCCTATCCGAATCCGATCCGATCCGAATCCGTTCGGATCAATCCGATTCGATGAAGAACTTTATCCATGAGATAGTAATGTAAAGTATTTAACCGTTTTCGATGGCTGTACAGTAAATTCGTATGCACGCCGTCACGTTTTCCAATTAACAAAAACGTGGCCAATAGACTTCACTATTAAATAGGCGTATTATGCATATCCTCAGTTGAACAACGAGTCTGTTGTAAAATTCGGAGAAGTTCAAGTTTCTATGCAGTCGATAATGGGGAAAACATCATCTGTTACAGTCACAATTCGACTGTAATAATATTTTCTCATTGTTAGTTTTCAAACGTACACTTAAGAATCAATTATCCGGATCGAAGAACCAGCTGTTACAGCCACAATTCGACTGTACTAATAATTTCTGGAACGTGACTTATTTTTCGAACGACCAGTGTTCCTGGAGCACACATATGTAACTTTTATCGAATAGCATTGATTTGTAGACTCGTATTTGATATTATGGGTTTGCACTATGTACCATTACAGTTTTGCATAGTTTGGTAAATGTTCACCGCGACACCTGTCGGTGATGCAGGTATTAGCATGTATTTATATGTGACCATTTTGATTTCCTTAGGTAAAAAATTTATTCAACAGACGTTATTTGTTAGACGATCGGTTTAGGCGTATGATGTGAAGAAATTTAAACACAACATACATATGTTCACAAATGCTTATACATACTTCTCCAAAAGATGACGCAGTCGATATGTTTTCGTATAACTTTTAGTATCCAAGACGCGTAAATAAATTCGCACACATTTCAAATTAAAATAGCTATAGTAAAATTATAATTTACCGTTACTTAAATTATGTTGGAATGGTCTGTTTTAAAAAACTAACCAGGTACTTTGTCCCGTATATTGTATATTACTTATCGATATAACTCTATGACAGTGAATTAGGGATAGTACTAATGATTTTGGATGCAGAAGTCATTATTTAAACTTACGAATTCGTACGGGATTTTATGTAAGAGTAACAAAGAGTCTGAGTTAAATGGGTGCAGAAAAATGACGCCATGGTATGAATAGGGGACTGACTGAGTACGTCATGCTAAATCATCCAAGGACAATAGGACTGACTGACTAAATGCATGACGTCATTTGTGGCATATCCCTTAGTACCTTGATTGGAAAGGAAAACTATTGTTTAAGGCTTACTTGGTTTCGGAGTAGGAGCGTTTCTTATTTTTGTCTACCAAGTTTTCAACTGAACATAATTTTCAACGTTGCCATGACAGCTTCGACGTTCTCAAAAATACCCAGCACCTGAAGCACCGCATCTCTAGTCTTGCCTGTCAAGCTCTTCTGCAATCGTAACATGTGTTTATCACTTGACAAGCCACATACCTTTGTTGTTCGCTCGTACTGAGTGTAAAACATCGGCTATTCCGCGGGATTTCCATTGCAATCGGGTAGATATCGCCGAACTATCTGCCTGGTCATCAACTTGCTCATGTTGTCAACCAACTGGTTTCGCTCGGACGGTTCCTCGGGATGATTCTGCTCAATCCACTCATTGGTTCTATCTTTTGTAGGATTCGTGGGAAATGGGACAGTAACCGGGTGCATACCAAACTCCTGGAACCGCCCAGCTGCTTCCATTCTTCCGACCTCCTGCAAATCACCGGTCGTACCATCTTCAAAATCTTTTTCTTCGATGATACGTTTTTCCATCTCCGCTTGCTTCTCCTCAATCGCCTTTGCTCGCGCCAGTCGTTCTATTTCCAACTCAATTACACTAACCTTCTTCAACGAGGCTACCTCAACCTGAAGAGTTTTTCTTAGTCTCGGGCTACGTTGGGATGATGCGGTAGTAAAGCTGCTTCGAAGTGATGCCACGGAAACGCGATCGTCATCATGGGCACAAACGGAAGTTTCATCAATAGATTCATTAGGTTTCTCACCCGTTCTCCTCCGCGACGAGAACTCGGGTTCTTCGGCAATCTTGCGCTTGCCTTTGCGAACTTCATATTCGTAATTCATTGTTAGTCTTCAAACATACACTTAAGAATCAATTATCCGGTTCGAAGGACCAGCTGTTACAACCACAATTCGACTGTACTAATAATTTCCTGAACGTAACTTATTTTTCGAAGGACCAGTGCTCGTGGAGCACACAAATGTAACTTTTATCGAAGAATGTGTTTCACCTTCTCATGAATTGACAGTCTTTGTTGTCCAGTATGAATGGGATGAGCAGGACTTATAAAATTACTGAAATTTCCTTTGAAATTATTTAACTTTATTCAACGCAGTGTTTCCCATTCACACCCATAAGTTCATCTGACTTCCTTATTTTCCCATGCCTAGTTATCCATATAATATCATACATTCATTGAAGTATTTCCCCTTCGAGGGTCCTATTATGAGGAACTTATTTAATATATATTCATACTTCGACATTAGGTCTAACTACCCGGGTATCTAACATTGCCATATTCGGATACTTATCCTACATTATGTTATGCACACGATATACATGCGCCATCTATGAAACTCTTACACACTAATACTATGTATGTTTTCCTATGTAACAATACCATTAGCTTATCTATGGTTGTTTTCTATGGTATAATTTAAGCTTCAACAATCATCATTAACAACTGATTCAGAAAGGTGCCCCTCAACTTCATCGTAGACAGTAGGTGTTTGCTTTGATTTATGACTATTCATGTGAAGGCGAGGAAAATGCAGTACTAGTCTCAATAACAGTTTATTTTTTTCAATTGTATTAACTTCTTGCGTTTGTTCACCATTGCGGTTTTTTAGTAATTTTGAAACAGAACGCAAGCATGAGAACCCTTTTTCGTCTTCCAACGCAAAGAGTATCCGCGCAGTCAGATAACGTTTGTCCAGGGTTGTACATATTTATTTCGGAAATAAAACTGAGTTTGTTTTATTATAAATTTCAGACTGTCGTCCCTCTGCATTATTAAGCATCGGTGCCCTACGCCACTTTTGGGTAGCACTAAGTTAGTGGTGTAGTTCACTTGAATTTTGAAATAATTATTTTTATTTATGCTTTATATTGTAGCCAGAGTTGGCTAGATATGGACTTTATTGGTCCTTTACTAATTGTGAGTGGGTCTCACAATGTACTAGTGATTGAGTTATTTTATTTCTTACCAATTTACATATTTCTTGCCGGCACTATAGTTTTAAGTATTAAAAGTATTCATTACACTATTATAAAAGTATTGACCGAATGAGTGACCCACTTCGAATTACCTTTGACCCATAGGAATTTATCTATGAATTAGTACAAGTGCGTGATGATTTGTTCCCCGGTTGTTCAGAGTTGAACTCGTTGTTAGGCTTTTATTTTTATTATGGTTATTACCGATCGGTAATAACAAAATATCAACGATAAAAACGATATAAACAAAGCCGATTAACTGTTATTGCAATTAATAAGGTTTTTTCGCAAACAAGCGCAGTTTTGAATACTAAACACCTACGGCATTATATTATACACACGTATACATACACACGACGTTATATAGTCAGTCACGGGTTGTAAAGGTTAAGGCCATATCGACCGTTAATAAATTCATTCATGTACAGTCAGTCAGCCTTCGTTGTGACGATGAATGATTATCCAGTCAGTCAGTCGTAATTTGCCAGATTTTTGGATGACGCCATTTTTGGCACTTCCCCTATGTGCCAATTAGGTGGCAACGTGCCATGTGCCTTTAAACTATAATTTAGTGTTATTGTAGACATTTTCGTATATTGACATTCTCAGTTAATTTGTTGTCACTACAATTATTATTTAACATGCTGTAACATGGGATACATTTCCTACCTTGTTTTACAATTTTGATTGCGCACTTCCTTGAACCGTCTTCATTTTTATTCTTCCGAGCGATTTTATCCAGGTTTGTATAATGTAATTAAGCGTAAGAACAAACTTAAGATTCTTGAAATTTTCAACTCGTTTAAAAAATGTTTTAAGAAAGGTCTGACTAGTTAATAAATAGTATGATAAATTACGTTTTTGGTAGTTTGGTTGAGATGGAAGTGTAAGTTTCCATTTGCACGATTGGATGCAAAACATAATAATTATTTTTAAGGGAACAACATAAAAATGTACTATAATAAACCATTATTTTGTTTCTAAAATATTATTCTACTATTTAAATATTTTATTATTATTATCATTGAATATTCCTTGAGACCTTGTAAATCATATTTTATCTTCTGTTAAGAAAGCGCCAAATAAAGCAGGTGAAGCCAAAAGGATTGAAGAACCGTTTGCTGCAATTAGCGTAAATAGAAACCAATTTCGTAAATTATTTGGTGCGCTGCATTGTGTCGAACAGCTCGTCGTTTTTTTCTTAATTTGAATTCGATAAATTCGAATAGTCAAAGTTTCAGTGGTTTAAAGGACAGTTATATCTTCATTGAACTTTCTCATCAAAAGCTTTTAAATAAATATACTAAAAATATAACAAATTATTATTTTATTACAGCAATTATTTCATTATGAATACTATTCAGACAACGGATACCTGTCAACAACCAACCTCTCAGAAAAAATTGTGCTTGGGGAAAGCTGGTTTGCCAACCAGAGTTAGTGGTGGCCCTTTACATTACCAAATCAGAGCCGGTACAATATTATTATGAATAATAATTGCAGTTCAAATATATATTCAACTATTTTTCCCGTATCTAGATACTGACTTGTCTTGAAAATATATTGGAAAACATATTGACCAAAAGTTGTGGTGCTTGTGCGTGTAGCCATGATTAAAGTAAAAGAAAGCTAACTGTAAGGGATTAATTTAATGGCAGGGACGTACGGAGAAATTTACGATGAAATTCCGTGGAAAGTTGCCTTTGGAATTGCAGAAAGTAAAGGAAGGGATCCGACAGATCGCTCCAGCGTCGTCCGTTCGTACAACCCAACTCAAGTTCTTATTAACAATTGGGTAGAAAACTGCCGTGATCGTCAAGTTGTTAAGTTTCGGCGACCGCCGCCACTGTCTCAGGTAACACTTAAAATATTTCATGTACTGCATAATTATTGCTGTTAATTTATTTTATGCAGATATTGTTTACCGTTTTTGAAAACAAATTCACATTTCGAGCGAAATGGAATTAAGGATACAGACAATAATATTTCCTTGTTATTGTTCCAGAAAATGGTTGAAGTTTCTCTTCTTACCATTATAATATGGGCAGCGTTTTAGTTATTTTCTTTTGTTCTTGTCACGAAAATGTTTAAAGAAAGCATTTGTCCCGATAGAGAACTCCTAAAATTTACTTCATTTATCGTCAAAGGGTCGCAGACCAAGATTTTTGCGTAGTTTTATTCGCTATCATATTATTGGTAAATGCATAATCAAATCGGCATCCTTATGGAAATTGACTTAACTTAAGTCCTACAGATAATTACATATTGAAAACACGGTTTGACATGACGAAAACATAATTTTGGGAACCAGGCCGTCTGTAACGCAGTTTGTAAGTTACAAATAAATATGTACTTAATCTGATTCTCAATTCTGACCGATACTGTACCTGTCCGCATGATATCTCAATATTAATGCTCACATGGTGACCCCAATTTAAGATATCATCAACAATATAGACCTTGATTTTGATTCTTGCTTTCTTTCAAAACTGTCAGCTCTGTAGCATCCTGATCGGGCATTACACATGTTCCTGCAAACTTGCATGACACTTTACATACTTTTGGAGCAGATAACCTGTTTTTTTAGAATTGACGTGTGTTGACGTTAATCTCCCAGAAAATGATTTCCTAGTTGAAACCTATGAAGGGGAATGTTTTAATTCCATCTCTGCTTCTGTTTTGTTTGTCTAGTCACGATTCGTGACTAATCCATGATTTTCTATTTCCCACTATTCTGACAGAATGGCTGGTTCTACAGCAGTACTTACCAGGGAGCTTACAACAAGAGAAGATGTGAAAAAGAGCGTTTATTCCTTCAGAGCATTAAAGGTATAATTTCAGTCAAATATTTCCCAGGATGACTCATACTTTAAAAATTGATACCTCATATTGTGAAGCATCAAAATATGACTGCTTGGTGTTTACGACAGTGGGTGCTTTATGCTACAGGTCTCCCTTTTCAACTTTCATTTGTTTGATTTTGCTTGTTGTATGAGCTTGAATTTCGGTTGAAACCAGTAAATTTTTATTATATGTAATTACTACATTATATATTTTTTGTTTACCGTCAGTAAGTGGCAAGGAGTTGTCAAGCTATTATTATTTTTGTAAGTTCTACCTCAACTCGATAGAAGAAACAATAACAAAACCATACTGTAATGTCAGTGGGAATTTACACCTGTCTTTATTAATCTTCACACGCTTGCACAATGTTCACTGTGCTGGAAGTGATCATTATTGGTTTTTACTGTAAACGCACATACGTATGCATATGATGAAGTTTTGACATTGACATTTGATAATTTATAAAAGAAAATACAATGTCTGATATGTCACTTTATATGGCAGCCTAGAATTAGCTGTTCACACAGTGCTTTACCTCTTTACGTGTAAAGCTTCATAATTGATGTTTAGTTAATCTTAACAAGGATCTACAGACTTTTCTACTTGAATTATCTTGTTTTCGTACAATTGACAACTGTTATACTCTTCCCCGTTTTAATCTTGAAGTTCAGACCTAGTTTTGTATAAAATTGAGTACTTATGTACTTCTTCATTGGAGTTATAAGAGCGTACTGTAATAATGTTTCTCCAAACATATTTTAGCATTCCCTATTGGTATTTACCCTGGTCACCAAAGAGAGATGAACGTGGATATGCTATGCTGCTGCGTTCCGAAACCCGAGCTTTGTCAACTCACTGAAGCAAAAGAACAGTGCGAGAAGGATTTAAAGCAACAGAAGAGAGTTTTAAAGGAAACCCCACCATCAGTCGAAGAACCGAATTACGAAATCTGCCAATCATAATGAAACCCCTAATGCTTGAAACAATTGAATTGCGGCAAAAAAGCTTCCGTTGTTTGCTATTCCAGTCACAATATTGGTCACACACAGCTTACAACGCGGTACTTTAAAAGATTTATATCTAACGTTCCTTGTCTGCTTACACCATAATTTATTGCAATTGAACCAATGTTGCATTATGATATATGGCTCCGACTTCTGTCCTCTCCTGTATAATTATTAAAAAGTGTGATAATCATCTTTACATGATGCCGTATAGTAGTCTATAAAATAAAACTAAGTGGTGAGTAAAAGCCTATGTAATGTGACTACTAATTTTACAATTCAGATAAAGGGGACCACACAATTCTAATTCGTGGATTCTGTAAAGCATTTATCCCTAAGCTACATTTCATATTAACACGATGTACACCTATGAACATTGAAGCTCAATATAGGAATAAGTTCAGGACTAATGTTCGTGGTTGGTGTATTTTATTACCCCAAGCTCAACGGCATATTGCAGCGTAAGAATATTATACACTTTAATGAAAGGTTGAATGCAAACGACTTTAATTAATAAGCTTAGGCCAAATTGCATAGAATAAAAATATTTCCTTTCCAATGAGTAGAAGTAAAAAAACGTGCATTTTATGGCTATGGCGGTACACTTATAATTAGAAGTTTTGCGGCGATTCTTTCCCACGACGAATTGAAAGTTTGATGCTCTGGCAAAGGTTATTTAACAATGATTACTGCTCAAGCTAAAATAAAACACAGTTGTACACTAATTACAAATTTCACATTTACTGCATTATTATTTCATAGTAATTAGAAAGGTTATGAACCATTTCATTCAATCACAGAATAGCTTCAATAGCTCGAAATCATCTCCAACAGAAATCTTGTGGGGTTGCATGGCATGTGAACCTTTAAGATGCTTGAATAAAGATCAATGTATATGTAATATGTCATATGTTGAAGCTGAATTATAGACAAAAATCTGATGTTCGTGGCTAATAATTAAAACAAGTAAAAACCAATTACTATAATCTTTACAGAAGCATAGAAAATTCCATTTGACAATCCGGTTTGAAATTTTTTGTACAATATCCATTTCTGGTAAAACTCACACAGATTTCTAACATAGATATTTTTTGTGACCTTCGATTATGATTACTCTTACAATTAGATAACGTGAAAAATTAACCTTCATAGTTTTACGTAAAAGTTGTGATTCAATAATCAAAAATTGAAGTTTTAAAAATATTATAAAAATCTGCGACGCAAAACTTGGTGCTTGTAGGTAATTATTTGAATTTGGAATGCCGTATAGAGTCAAGCCATAAATACATTTTAGCATCCCCACTCTTTTTGAAACGTAATAAACTTCCAACATTATCAGACTAGTAATTAAAGCAAGTCTCTACAGAAGGGAGGGAAAAGTGGAATGAAAATGATCTGTATCCGTTCTCACAATCAGCAGTCACGGGAAAACAACCTACCTGAGAACTCATTGTTGAATTGCGCATGCATATCTAGACTGGACACGGTGCTTCATTAGAGCAGAAAATATTTTGAAAAATACAGAATAAATTACATGATATTGGTGCTATGTATAAGGATCGTACATTCACCTATCTGTATTCACAGGTATCTTACAACAGACGCATGTGTAGCAAGTATATCTGTAGTACATCTTCGATGTTTATGCGGGTATACCTTTACAAACGGGGATGCCGTTGCCGGTTTGAGAACTTTTTTCGTAAAGCAGCTCTTGTTCAAATTTTGTTGATTGTTGAAAGGCGAAGTAGAAAATTGATAAGAGATGCACGCTTCCTTGTATTATTCCTACATCAATGAAAAATCTGAAGACGAGAATTCGAGTTAAAGAAAATCTTTTGAAAACATGAAGGAATTTTGGAAGATAAAATCATATGATATAGTTCCTTGTCAAAAATTATATTTAATGAATCGATATTCAAAGTACAATTCTTGGAGTTTTTTTTTGAATTAATAAAAAATATTTGCGACCAAATATTCCGAATTCATAGAGTACAAAATACCACCAGATGTATCTATACTTTTCCAAGATGGTTATATTCCATACTTTTTATGGTGCTTGGTGAGTGTGAGTGTTCAAGGTACGGTGAACGGTGAAGCTCATTTAAATGATGAAAAATTAGATGAAGCTCCAAAATCTTTGAAACTTTCTGTGTAGAATTTCAATGGAGGAAAACTTTTAGGGAGAAAAGTTCCCGGAGCTTGGCGATACCTACATATGTATACACATGACTAACAATAAAAGATGGTAAAATCAAAGGAAGATTTCCTAAGAATACAAATGAATCCCCTCATTTCTTTCCATCATTATCAATACCGTTGTGTTTTGCCTTCAGTTTGAATGCTTTTACATAAATTAAGAGTAGATACATACAAAGAAGAAGTAATAGTATCCTACACTTGCCTACACACTATCTTAGCATGCGTTTGATCTAGGTAACAAAGTAAGAAAAAGGAAGCACACCCAGATTAATTTTCATCATTGAAAAGTTCAAGCCTAGGTTTGATGTTGCTTCATATCCGATTCTCCATACGCTAAAGAAATCGGTCCCGAATCTTTTTTCTATTAATCAGAACCTTCCACTGAACAACTTACACAATGTCGTAGTCATTAGTTATCTGAATATAGTGATCCAGCTTCACCATGAAGATTTGATTACCATCTTTTCCTCTCCTAATGATCACTGTATATTCATCCTTATTTTTTATTGAATTGTTACTCACTTAACCGCGAGAAGAAGCACTTGTACACTTATACTAGGATTTTTGTATCCGAAACGACAATTTTACAAATGCGGGGTGAATGTTCACCTTCCCTATCATTGGTAGATATTCCTAAAAGGAAAAATGATGCCCACCAAAAATAACTGTATTGAGAATCAACCAACCTTCACACTTATTTAAAAGCACACCAAGCTCCCAGGAGATCTGTACTCAGTTTCAAATCTCCTCCTATAACCTAACCAAAGGCTACTGATCACCCTGTAAATACATACCTAGTTTTGCGAAATTGCAATTCCAACCTCCAACTTCACCGTTATGTTTCTCATTTCACTGTTTTTCAAGTTGTTTATAATTTCGTAACGTTTCAGATTTTTGTAACAGATCCCTGTCTAAGTATGCATTCTTATAGAGATTTCCCTACGCAATCGAATCTATTTATGTGTGTTCATTACCTTTACACAAAAACACCTTTCGTTGGGATTTTCCCTCAGTGCCATCTTATTTTCATCGAAGAATATTCCCAATAACAACTTTTAACGAAATAAATTGTTAGGGACGAGCAACGATAACAATAACTACAAATTGCAATGGCCCATATCAACCATCACACCACAGCAAGTTTAGTAATACGGTTCAGTTCTATAATGATATTTCAGTTCAAAAACGTGCATGAAGAAGGTATATTAAAGAGTAGACAAATTGCAAGACTTCCAGCCAGATCATATTTATGGGACAAATTATCCCCATTGAAGTCTATTCTAATTATCAGTTGCTTTCACTTGAACAATAACGAAGGTTGGGATGAGTAACACTGGAAAACAAAAGAAACGGACGCGTGGACACGGGTCTATATCTAATACCGGCTATCAGTTCCTTCTTCCTTCATAGCCTCAAACTTGACGGTTCGTTTAAAAATCCTTGACAATGCGATGGGGGAAATGAGCAGTGGTCAGTATGTACATGTAGATACAAGTATGTACATACGTCCCAAGTAGGGGAGATAGTAGGTATCCTTAAAATCAAATTGACGGGAAATGTAAGTCGATGTTGAGCTTGAGTATACAATGTGACGGCAACAAGTTCGTTTTATCTTGATAAAGCCAAGTCAGATGAGGAATACTACCTGTGCATCTTTTGTCCAGTGTATGTTTTTTGGATGAAGATACTGATTTTGTAGAAGCTATCCGAGCAGAGCCCTAGTAGCATAAGGAGAGTAATATAAATGGTATCAATGGACTATTGATTAATCGATAGGAATCGAATGAACTCGCTATTCTAAATTGCTTGAGGTGTGAATGAGAGATGGGAGACATTCTCGTTTGCACTGAATAATTAATCATTGTCAAGGGATAGAATAGTGGAAGCATCATCGTCTAAATTACTTTGACGTCTAGCTATTCGGACTGGTGACTCTTCCACGTACACGGAACACTCCTCTACTATGGCTGTATAATTAAAAATGGGATTTCACCCTCCTATCCACCTTATGGTATAACTTCAATAGTAATTTACAGCCCATACCGGCAACTCGCTCATTGTTTGGTTTTCTCGTACTAGTTACAATAACACTGTGTGGGAAGATAGTAGAGTATGAGATTCAGGGACTATGAAGCATGTACATGCATACTAAAATTATATCTACATATATCCCTGCATACACTGAAGCTACATACATGAGTAACGACTGGAGACATCGAAGACATGACACACGACAAACAATGAGACACATTTTTTCCAACGTATCGTACTCACAAGAATAAAAAATATCGATTGCTTTCGTGTACCACTCAAGTGCAATATCCAAGCTGTATGACAAACATTCAGCTGACAATCGCATAATGAGTAATCTGATAACGATCTTAAAAATCACTGGGGAAAGTGATTTTGTATCGGACAATAAATATATGATAAAACAAGTCCGAGTGTAGTAAGTAGAGATGGATAATTAATTTTTAGTAATAACCTGGACCTGAGAGAAAAATTCGACAAGAATTGGTTCGAATTGAAAAAATGTCATCCGTTTGCGTAAAACCTGAGACTTACCAATTGTGGTAGTACAGATTAATATAATTTTTTTTTGTTAACGAGGTTGATGTATACACAGATAGGGCTGACAATGCTGAAGCCATAAAGTTGTTAAAATGCTGATGAAGATTTCTACAGCCATCCTTCAAGTCCTACTAAAAAGTGGTGAGACAAACAATCCTCCCAATGTACAGCAGTGAAGGGAAAAATTAAGCAGTTCAAGTTTGTAAAAAGGTATTACAGCATGTAATTGTGAGAGGAATTGTATACACCAAAAATGCCTAGCTAAAATTTGTTTTTAACTACCTATCATACATGTGGACTGGTAGCGTCAAGTAAAAATCTGCTTATCTCCTCTCTGGTGTGGGACAATGTATATATAGGGAGATGCAATGTGTTCCTAAAGGGAAGGTGCACTGGGGTGCACATCCTACCTAGACAGGAGCTAGGCTTTGGAGTTAGAATCTTATAAAATGTTGTAATTCTAGTCTTGACGACGTAGGCGCTTGAACTGAACCTCATAGTCTGATGTCGCATCCTCGTCTCTTATTTTCAGGTGGATGTCACAACATGTTGAGAACACTGTCTCTAATGGTCACATCATCATCCCACTGTGTAACTGTATACTGGGCACCTGATTGCTATCCGGATAACAGCAGCAGCAACAGCAGCAGCTGAGATACGTTATTTATTACCAATGAGATCATACACAAGGCGTCTACTACTCCTCACTCAGATACTAAAAAGTGCAAAGGCTTACTACTGTAACCACACTAATCAACAACGAGTCTTATTGCTAATGCAACTAACGATTGAAATGGATGGAGATTTTCCAGTGTCATTAAGATTTCTTACTACCCTTCAAGAATTTTTAGTAAGAAAATTTAACTTGATTTAAGACCTATACATAAAATACTAACTAAAACTAAATAATAAAAATGTACCTAAACGAAAACAAATAGAAATCACTTAGTCAATGTTCCTGGCTCCTTTTAATTAAATTGTAGGATTTTCAGTTGTCAATGACCACTTAAGCGACAAGTTCTGGACGCGAATCTAGAATTTATGACGTTACTAAATCGCAGGAGACGTGCCCTGAGAAATTTTTCAGGATCTATTGAAACCCCAGAAAATACTCTACCTTTGTCATGTGCTCATTAATAAAATACATATTCTTAGAAATGTTACTTCAAATTAATACCAGATGCGAGGATCATAAACTCGAATGAAATTCAAACCCCGGCCTGAAATTTGTTTCATTCAATGGATTCATTACCGCATGCAGAAATACAATATTTTTGACTTGGGCAAAATATATGCAGGATCACTAAACTCACATACACAGGGATCATTAAAATTTGAACAGAACCATCGTAAATTACCTATAGAGAAAGAAATGTACGTTTTGCTTTCTTAGTTTTTCTCTCCCCAGTACCCATGACACTGCCTGTACCTGATTATGTAGTAGCTGGGATACCGAAATTTTTCTATGAAACCTAATACCAGGTGATATCGAACCGATATGCAAATTCCAATCAAGGTGATTATTTTTCTCTCCAGCTTCATCAATAGCTCCGCAATCCCATTATCGTCTTGGAAATCAGAGGTCTAGCAGAAGGGGGATCTGGATGCCGTAAAGGTGTGGCATTAACTTCCCATTATGTTTTCACCCAAGGGAAAAATAACCGAATAAAAACATAAAATATTACTACTCACATGAGTTAGTTGTAGTATCTATGTGTTAGCTTTAATCCCCCCTGCCCCATAGTAGTACGTCTCAACCCAAGTTTTTAAACTGATGATTATTCTTTTACAAATAGCATCTCAACTGTATGTAGTCGTAGACTCTGACACGTAATTGCAGGAATACATACCGTCATATGCATATTTCTTCATCAACGACTATTCCATTGACAAGATGAAACTCCGACTGAATTTTTTAACCAACAAACAATAACTTTCACTTCACATGCAATCAAATGTACAGATCCATTTTAGAAATCAGAGGCTGTATTAAAATTATGGATTTTACAATAAAAGTAATTTTATTTTTATTTGATTATTGCAATATCTACGGAAAATAAAATTAATCTGTGAGCATCGCCCCAACGAGAGAAAGGTGGACGGCAGCAGAGCATTAATAGATTTCCCCCACAATTTTCAAGCGTAATTAAGTAGATACATATTTGGTGCATGCAGAAAGTTGTAATTGTGGTGCTCCTGAATGCTTTTTAAATTATCAGCATTTTACACAGACATTTGGGAAAGTACCTATTTGGGTCTGGGAGAAACACTTGCATGAGCATACTAGGAATCACATCTACTCATAATCTGAATAGCCTTTCCCATGATACTGAAATGGGAAAAGGGAAAGATTAGGAAAGATCTAGTAAATGGCCCAAACGACCTTCTTTTTCATCGGAATATTATAGTCTCAGGAAGGAAATGAATAAATGGGTACACACATAAGCCCCAGAGAAATTTTATGGTTTCGCGTGATTTGAAATAGTAAGTGTTTCATTGTTGGGCGATTTCATTTTGAAAGATGTGTGTGTGTGCAGTGTTGGTACACGCCAAGCAATAAATATAACATTATATAATCTATACTCAGCTCACTCCACCAAAGCTTACATCATTCCAGGATAATCTTTCATATGAGATTAGCTGTATCTATATGGAAGTACATAGCTATATCTACTTATAGTGAGTCTCCATGAGCTGAAGTTATATCCACATAGAATTTCAAGACCTGACGCTGTACATATGATTTCATCAGCGACCATTCTCTCAACCTATATATAGGCTATGGCATGGAATTAGAAACTTGGGCACGAACCGAGAGGCACATTGGATTGATAGATTGCTGGAGAATAGAAAATACACAAGGGTGGTAAATACTAATAGTTGGTTCAAGAGATGCCAGAGTTTTTGTGGAAAAAAAAGGCGAGAATGAAAGGCGTCAATTAGACGGTCATAAATCCTGATTTCAATTAGACTGTACAGAAAGGCTTATCATAATGGTGATGGTTGTTGCCGGTGAATGAGAATGGTGCTTTCGGCAGGTTATTGTAGCCCTACCACCATCACATCACCGAAATCTAATGCTGTGCCGCCATGCCATGGCTTCTTTGGGAATGGTTTGTAGAACCGCAGAGAGAAAAGGCTTTGCTAACAATATGACGGGAAGTTTTTGATCGCTTTAGCTCTAATCAAACATGATTTCTCTCTCTCTCTCTCTCTCTCTCTCTCTCTACCCGTCTCTTGTCCACTCACTTTGATAACTGTAATTTTCTAATGCGGAAAATACTCATTTATCAATCATCCATGTAGCCTCTGTTTTCCTCAGTATCTCCACCTCCATCTCGACAATAATGTTATGAACCCCCACACACTTACTCGGTATTAAATCAACCATCAACCACTTAAATTCCTCACCTAAGCATGCCTTATTTTCCTCACCTGCAATCAAATGCGAACCAAGCTGAAATATATAGTTGAGCCGTTGAACTGTGAAGCAACATCTTCGTTGCTGTTCAACTCACGTTTGACGGTCCCCATAAGAGAAGCAATTCAGAAGACAGGGATCATATCATAGCGCCATATCTAAGGAAGTTTCTGAAAGTAACAAGAAAAAGTAAATTGTTTTTTAATCAGGAACGCTTATTTTGGTGTGGGTGAGAACACACTTGAATGCTGCACAATTATCATCTTTGGTGCTACCTTCCCTTTGGCCCACCAGGGAAACGCAGGCACTTGCCCATTCAGGGAGGCATCATGAGGGAAGGGTTCCTGACATCTGCTAAGTGTAGTGCTTGTTCAATGAGCTCATGTTTTGTGTATCTGCATTGTCATGAAAACATTCAAAATAATAATAAGTTTCTGTACTCACGGGCTCAATGAAATACGCACTCATTCATAATTACATACCTGAGAAACATTCACCTTACACAGGCTATGTTTTAGCCCCTGAGTGTTGATTAGGCTCTGGAGGTGTAGCTACTTATTGCAATGATTCATGTCCTTCTTCGTATGTTTAATGTGTTACAGTACGTTGTTCCTTGAACCATACAATTTGGTATCAAGTAATTACATGAACCATTACTGAGGGACTGTAAATACCTTTACAGTTCCAAATGGATGTGCATACATTTTTCATTTTAATAATTTTATTTTAAAAAGCTTGAGATGCTTTGCTTTGAGTTTGAGTGCATTTTGTATTGGAGAACTCATATTTTAAAAACTGTTTTGGATAATATTTATGAGACAGTAAAGGATTTGTGAGTTATGTATTTTTGATGAGAATCTGCCCCAAAATTTACACAATTTTTTCTGATAATCTAAAAAGAAATAACCCAATCTACGCAGAGTATTCCCTGAAAGCTCAATGTCAGAGAAGTAAAGTCTCCTCTGCGACATTTCTTTTCCACAAGTCTGTATTGTATTGTAGGGGAAATCTGGACGTATAGATTAACATCTTGAAAGTTGTGAACGACCTGTGTTTTGTCCAGTCGTCGGGTGTTGTTGTGGTTGTAAGAAGTTGCTACGTTTTGTCATTTGTCATTAGAGGGAAGCCAGAGGACAAGGCGCTTACTATTACTAGAGCTGTAGGACCGTCAGGGCACACAAAAAAAAAATTGTGAGATAGTGGATGAAAATATTTTGATCTGAATCTAAACGTTTCTACGAATAAATAAAAGGTGCATGTCCTGAGTTCAGATGAAGAGGGGCAATGATATCGAGGGAAATTTGTGAAGGTGTCAGGTAAAAATGCCCGAATCATTTGTCATTTGTTCCCAAGCTAATTTATCAAGGGGCTCATGAGAGACACAATTTATAGAGAAATCTTGGACATATTTCTAACATGATGTTCTCCATGAATGTGATGCTCTCGTACCAGTGTCACTGGCCTTCCTACCTTCCATCCTGAAGTTACAGAATTACATAACAATGTCCCTCTCACAATCCCAACATTGTCTAAATTAAATTCCTTATCAACATCTTATGTTCTCGGGATCTCAACTCAAATTAAACACGTGTTCCAAAACGCCCTTTTTAACCATGCACATACATACAAGCATTAGCAAAACTATGGGGGTGAAATGAATCCTAGCTACCAGTTTTCATGGAATGTTCACGCATAAAAATAGTTGGGCATCACATTCATCACAAAGCTCAAGATGTTATTTCTACGTAATTTATTTTTTTTTCATTAGAAAAAGTAAGTCAACAAAATATTTGAAAACTTGAATCCTAATGAAGCTCATCATCCACATATTATTACCATCTTTATGGATTTATACATATATTTTTTAAATCTAATTATTTGGAATTTATATTAGTACCGTAGCTTTCCCAGTCAATCAAATGCTTCATGTTTTCTATCACTCCCATAAATCCTGGCACTCTAACAATAAGACAATTATTGGAGTCTATAGAAATTCAGATACAACACAGTTATTATTAAATCCAAAGTTCCAGCAAGCATACACTCAGATATTGCAATATCCATAAATTAGGCATAAATGCCATTAGGCTCGTTTTGATACATCCTAAAGCAGTGCCAAATAAATTACAAGTCCAGTTTCCGGTATTTCCTCACTGAGCGGAGAGTTCCCCGATACTAATAAATTTCCAAAAATTATGGCCTTTTTGTGATTCAGTTTGACAAAAACCCATGGAGGGAGCTCTGACTTGAGTAGTAACTATCGGTTGATGTTTACACTGTATCCGATACCACATTGTAATGTAAGTTATAGTCCAGTGGCAATAAAGTTCAGCTTTCCCTTGATACGATCGAACCCGAAACTATATGTAGATAAAATCGAATAAAAATTACCGCTTGTTGGTTTTCTGATATGTCTGGAGGAAACGGTTTATTAAAAGAAATTCTGAAGTATATGATTGCGTCATTTTGAGTCGATATTAGAAAAAAGAGCGAGAGAGAGAGAGACGGGGAAAAGAGTGCACATTGTCCATTCCGGTCTTCGGGGGGCTGGTGCCACCATTAATCTAATAGGATAATACGACCGTCACCGTGGGATATTGCTTTCGCCACAAAACATACCCACATCCAGCATTCTTTTGCTATCACAAATCCTCAATTTCGGATTCTCTTGTTGACATATGGAAGGCAAACCTATGTATAAAAATAATATTTTACGTTTCCATCTCAGTACTCCCAAGGCTTTAAATCTTCCCCTTGACTTCGTACAGACGGTCCCATTCCAGATTTTGCTTTCAAGACAGCATCATACACATAAGGACATGTACAGAGGCAGAGGCCCATATGTGACATTTAGAACTAAAGGCTTGAATAGAAATGCCACTTTATTTAAAATCTTATTTTTCTATTGCACAATATCACAAAATAAACTTGTTCAGAAACCAAAAGCCCGTAAAACCAAAATTGTATACATTGAGAATAAAAGATAAGATAATAACCAGACTTCATCTAAGGATTATCAAGTCTCTATATACATACACTCAGGTTCCCTTATAGAACTCCGAAAGGGTGGGTATACATTGTACAAAAGCTATCTAAAAGTGTCATGAATATCTATATATACCCTCTCGAGGCAAAAGGCTACCGTCCTTGCAGTCTTGACGAAGACTCCCTTAAATACAGTGTAGATTATGTAACTGTCAAGCTGGGACTGTTGACTTCTTTTCACTGGTTGACGGGCATATGAAGGCAGTTTGAGCACATAGCCATACACGCATTCTACATATGTATGACTGTACTTATATACGGATACTTGCTCCCTTTTGACTAGCTGCGGGAAATTCTTATTCTTAAGTAGATTCTATTCTCTGTTCACACATCTTTGCACTGGGACAATTGAAAAGGTCATAAAATATCTGCCATGTGTATGCAGTCAATGGTCTGGAAGGAGTGTTAGCCTTCAGCTCTCCCAGTCTTATTACATATTAAGGAGGCATTACATGTTACCACGCTGCGGGTAATAGAACCACCTCCCTCCAATACTGTAGTGTCACATGTACAGAGCTTTGGTCATTCAGTAGGTACAGAAACTAGTACCCTTAACCAGTCATCCTCAAGTACTTATTTTCCTTGCTTTATTATTACACATGGATTTACACTTGTGTATGTATTTGTAATTGGAATAATGCAGGGAGTCAGCGTAGGAATTGTTGGACACTCTAGGGAGTCCTGGAACCCAGAGGAGGCTCATGAAATTGTCATTATTGCCAACACTTTCAGAGGAAACTTGACCTTTCTCACTGTCCCTTTTTCTCAGCTCTATCCCTCTCGAAAATATTTAAACATTCTTCTGATTCTTCACAAGTTTCCAGTTCCAGAGCACATGATGAATCTCTATTTACAAACAAGAGTGGCAGTGTCCGACTGAGGATTCTATCTCCTTTTGTACAAGAACCCGATCACCAAGTGGGACTCACTCGTTTGTTTTCGATACCTCATGCCTTATAATTTAACTCATTGAATTTTCATAAATAGTAGATACTTACGTATATTCTGGCGCTTCAGAATAGTATGAGATCATAATTTTGCCAGTTTTAAATTTGATGCAAGACCTGGGGATTTTATCATTTGTCTAAACTCGTCATCAAAATTTAGGTTGTTCTGATATCTCAAATAGGAAATCTAAAATCAAGATCTGTGAATATATTCTATGACACTGATGTAGGAGAGACTAAGTGTCCTCAAGCCTGGACTACCTTTCCCTGAAACCTGCTACGACAGTTGACGCATGCATAAATCAGGATGAGACTTTGGTCATTCCAAGGGCTACCCGACCTGACGTAGTGATACTACACAGTATTAGATTTAAGACCTTCTCCATTACAATGGTTCGTGTTAACAAGGAAAAACAACAGGAGCAACTTGATCTGTTTAGGGTGCGGGTTTCGAGATGAACCCATCCACTGACTAATCCTCAATTCTTTTCTGTCATTTGAAGTTAAACTAAGAATTTCATTTGATTGTTGATTTGATTATTGTCATCCTTTCAGAAATGTGTGGACAAAGTAGCAGGTGCGATACTTCCCATCAACTCCGTGTGGTTTGTGCTTGACAGTATGTAATGAAGGGCTCTGTTGATGCAATCCTTGTAGGTTTATTTTTTGGATTTTAGCAGCCCGAGTGTATGTACTTTCAGCTCAATCCCAAAACACATGGATGGGGTAAAACTTTTGAAAGTTCCTGTGAAGTAGAGTAATGAATGAATGTTCTTATTGAGGAGCACATGCATTCTCTCAACTTCTCTTCACAGTTTACAACATTACCAGACTTAAGAGGAAAGGTTTGATTCTCATGGGAGTACCCTTCCTATTGGAAGTTTATGTGTGTATGTGTGCCTAAATACATAAGGAAGGATCTATGGGATGGATGTATGTATCTACATATGTAGACTACTGTGGATGTGTGTGTACAAATAGTACAGTGTATCCTACAGGGATTGGGTACAAACGAGGAGATGAAGAAAATTTTCTATTTGTTCAATGAATGGACGTTCCCAGCCGGTTGTTTCTCAGAACTTGTGCTGTTGTTTCAATCGTTTTCTCCGTCTGTAAAGAGTCTATAGTAAAAATGAAAATACCGTTGGGTCCTCTGTGCATAAGCACTCAACGAAAATATTTTATTTGTGTACTCAAGTAGTTGTAAGAAACTTGACACTCATTGCCTTTTATTTATTTTTCCTACAAACTTTATTTCATTTTTGGGCTAATTCTTTTTCACAATTTCTACCTAAAAATCTT
Organism: Allacma fusca; assembly: GCA_947179485.1. Lineage (NCBI taxonomy): Eukaryota > Metazoa > Arthropoda > Collembola > Symphypleona > Sminthuridae > Allacma > Allacma fusca. The sequence goes on from OX359247.1 coordinate 20,162,475, forward strand.
GTGTCCGCCCTCGGAAAAATGTCTAATATGTAAATCCCAAATAGAAATTTATCCAAGAATCTCAACCGAGTCTTGAGCTCCATAAAAATGTGCGTACATTTTCTCATCCACCCAAAATCCCTACTTCTAAGTCTTCTAAACTTAAATTTAAAATGTAATGTGCTCCTATCCGAATCTCCATTAAAGTCAAGGAACGATTAATGGCTCGAAGTTCTAACACTATCCGAGAATTCTTGAGTAAATAAGGACTTTGGCATTAACTTGCTCCTCTGAATTCTTAGTTTGACACTTGTCCTTCCTCACTTTTCTTCCTAACGCAAGTATGAAAGGGTAGATATCTACATGTATGTATGTATTGGGATTTGTGATGCATACATATCTATGCATGAGGACACGCATGTGAATGTACAGTTTAGTAGGGACGGTATGAAGTCAGTTGTAAAGTATATTACAGATTAAATTGCACAAGTAACTCATGGTGGACACATGAGTTCACAGAAGTCATCTTGGTTGCCTTCCTCTTCTTTCTAACTGTAAAAACAAACATCTCAGTGCTCGACAACAATGGACCTCCCACGGATAGTCAGGTTTCTACTACTTTCCGAGTCTCTCTGGGAACCCTCTTCTTTCATAAAAATTAAAACTCCAGGGATGAGTGCGTGGAAAACATGAAGGAGAAAACTCGCCTCAACTCAAGTTTGAGGTACTGCAGCAGGTAGGGAAATGAATTGATAATTCCTCTCAAGTTGCACTATAAACCATCCATATGCATGGGCCTTCGTTCTATTTACAAAATAGACATTTCTACTTGACTAAACCAAAACTTGATGAGGGCAGTCATGACGTATGTATAATTATGTATGTACCTCCGAGCAAGGACAGACGCTCTGCACCAGTATTTGTTCAGTGGATGAAGAGAAAACACGCAAGGAGACTCACCGGGAGTTTATAGTCTTTACGTAATTATGTACATATGTACATACATACGACGGAACAATACTCCTGTACGCCTGCACTTGGAGAGTATTGGGAGTGATGGGCAGAGACCGAAGGGGTGTTAGTCCTCTTGTTAAAGACAAGGCTCACATATTTGATCATACAAGTAATATGTGACTAGTAGATAGGAACGTGTTTATAAAATTTATTTCCTTACTACTATCACAACTTTGCTGGCTTGGGCTGGGGCTTGTGTAGTTAGTATGTACTCATCAGTTGTAGATATCTTTTCCAGTTTGGTTCCTCACTGTCGTACATATGCAGTTGCTGCTGTTGCCTCTCCGCCACGTTACACTTTCGCTGAATCTATGTACAGATGGAGGCTTCAGCAGGAGAGCACCAGAGAACCATCATCCATGCACTTACCCTTAACCATCCCATACCATGGAACCGTACGTATCAAATGTCAGAACAGGAAAGTAGACAGATGCAATGGAAACTTGATACTCCTTATGAAAGAGACCAATATTTTGTGCCCAAATAGGCCGAGGAAATCTTGCCATGTATACCATTAACCGTGACTTGCCTTCAACTCAACCAGTCAGTCAGTCATCATCTTCAACAACCAGAACCATTGCAAAGCATGACGGCATCCATGGTTCGCGGTGCTAGTAGGACCAATACTACTACTGGCTTATATAGATAGTATAGGTATAACACAGGGTTTCATATAATAATTCCATCTCCTGCAAAATTCCCAACAACAACTTTTACTAACACGACACATGAATTTCAACATGATTACTCCCTCATTATTGTCGCTGGATATGTTGGAGTTAGTGACAAATAACTGGACCAAGCCCTTATATTATTCTACAATACCACAATGAAATGTTTCACTGCTCTCTTGGGTCCTGGGTCATCAATAGTCTGTGATTTTATCCGCTTGTTAGCCCTAGTAGTATTTTATTCGAATAAAAAATTATAGTGCTCTCATACACATTTATGACTCTCTGTCATTACCAGACACTCTCACCGTTCTGGATCCTATAAGCCCCTATGTTTTTACATAGTAAATGTCCATAATGACAGGATATTTTGAGCCAAGGCTCATAACACATTTGCAATTCCAGGAAATTCCGGGAGGAGGCCTATAATTGAACTAGTTCTCAGAGCTATTGTATAAATCACTCCATGTACATTATTTTGCAGAGCCGGGATTCGTTTTAATGCCAGAAGCGTGGCTCTATCCGTACTCAATCCCCGCATAGAATTTCAAAAGAGAAAATTTGATCCGAGTAATCCGTTCGATTTCAAAAAGAAGCATGTATCATTAGGCTCTCCTTTCGGATCACAGCATCATCACAAAATCATCGAAAGGTGAGTTAACGACCGGGATACCCAGTGGAAACCGCAGGGGCTATCGTTAGTTAATTTGCAATCCTATCCAAGAATTCTTTATTGAGCTGAAAACTGATCTCATCTTCGGTATCTCTCTCCTGTCATTATACACCACAACCTATTTCGTGGATTCGGTACACTTTGTTTACTCTCTCTCTCTCTCTCTCTCTCTCTCTCTCTCTCTATCTCTGCGCATATCGCACAATTCTATGAGAATTAGATGTCTGTACTTACAATTAGATGTCCGCTGTCCCTGGATCTGTTCGTTACCCTTCCCCCATAGTTACAAATTCGACCATGCATGGTACTACTGCAGTAGAACCTGTTTATGGCCGTCCCCTTGAGATACGTACTGAAATTTAGCTTTTAAACTTGCAGGTTCCATTACAGAAGTTTCGGAAAGGATTTGTGATATCTACCAGATAAAAATCCTAGACGTCGATCTAGCGAAAGAGCAATCTTAGAAGGCTCCACGGTAAGGAGGTTGTACTACACACGGAAACACTTGCTCCATACCCATCTTCGCAAAACTATACTTTATGGCAATAATCAATTTCCCTTTTGAATATCTTGATGCGTGCAAGAAGACAAGAATCACAAAAGTAGACCATGTTTGAGCTCCCTCTAAGGAAGTATGAAATTAGAATGGGATTGAATGCCGTAGAGGCTCAATGACATGACATAAACAAAGGTTAAATCTTCAGGTATATTTTGGTGAAGGGATATACACATGTATGTACATATGCTTGTAAATTTAATCAAATTGAATACCTCAAATTTCGAAGCTCAAAAAGGGAATTGATGATCCACAGCCGAAAGGAAAGACACAAGTCATTGTACAGGAGGACTAGGGCTTGTATTCCATCAAGGGTGTTTGTGATATTAAAATTTCTTTCAAGTAAATTGTAAACTCAGCTCATTCTTCCGCTCCTCGAGTCATTGTACGCTATGCAAATAAATCAATAAAATCGACTGTATATGCAGTTAAATTGAAGCAGGAGCGTCCATCCCCCAACAGCCTTGACTTTAACAATCTAACTTTAAGCTTTCACAGCATTTACACTTTATGTCATCAGTCTCTTGGGAGCTTCCAACTTCCTCTAGATTGTAAACCCAGTAGTGAAACATACTAAATGTAAACAGTCGATCAAGGGAAAAAATTAGTGGTTAGTATTTATTTTGCTTCGTCAGAGCCCAGTAAAAGTCATCGAACTGAACTGGAAAATGAAGTGCTGTCTCCTTTGTGTGTCCGCATATTCGGCACGAGGACTTCTTGGTATTGTCGTGAAAGGGAGTGAGGGGTAATGGACACTCATATGAAATACATATCAGCCTTCTTGTACAGTATACATACTAAAGAACAGCTATACTAACAATAAGGGATTCGATTTCTGAATGTGAGACTGAAATTGATGCTGTGCATTGAAAAGACAGTTGCTAAAGTATACAAGAAAGTCAGAAGGAACTTAATGACAATTGGGATTTGGTGTTAACAAGGGAGTTGGTCGAACTAATTTAGATTTTAAAAAGGTCATTATTGTTCAGCAGGAGCTTCCGCGGCACTTGCAGATGTCTTGGTGGGAGATGGTCGGAATCACCGGGGTAAGAAGGAGCGCGACTTGTTACTGACTTTTAGTCTTATTCATCCAAGCCTGTTCCATACATACATTCCAATAGACTTGTTTGCAACAAAGGTCCATTGATCTAACAAGGGCCTAAGTCAAGTTCCAGACCTGGTGATTCCCTGTATCCATCATCCTACTCTAATTGTTTAGCGGCACTAGCAGCCTCAATGGCTATAGATATAGATGATGTGGAATGCTATAAGTAGCCACAGTAATCATTTGACTTACGCTTCGCTTTGTACCACCAAAAATGACACTCAGGTGTCTTCAAAACTCAAAGAGCTCGCACGAGGGCTTTTTAGCAAAAGTCAAAAGCCATTCAAGTTTTATACGTCGACAATAGACCTAGAAAGTCTGTGAAATTAACTTGAAGAATTGTCAACCTTATACAGATATAGGCATATATTCTATGTACAGTAATTACATATGTGCCAACAAGAAAAATCTCCACCTTTTAAAAACTCAAGCGTACTTCATTGATTAAGCAAACACTTGTCAAAAGATGTGGAAACATCTGGAACAAGCTAAGAACAAAACGCCCTGAAACTACACCGAGCTTCTGTTGGGACATTTGAAAATGGTATCCGTCAAAAAAGTCAAGGGTTAGTAGTTACACTCATAAAATGCTACTTCGGTTGCTGTAATCCGTTTAATCCCATCCTAAATGAGTTTACAGCTGGAGAATGATGTAATAGGAGAGTAAATGGCACCAAAGCTTGACGAAGTTACAGCTTCCCAGTACTGAGAAAAATTGAAGTAAAAAGACAGTGTCTTTAGGGACAATAAATATTCACTTTATTTATATATATTTTGAAAATACTAGCTGTGGGAAGCATTGCATTTGGAAATCATACATTTAAAGGGAAAATCCATAGCATTATAAGCAGCGATAGTTAAAATGACCCAAAGATCCTTTTTAATGAAGTCCGACTTGTACTTCATCCTGCGCTAAATGTTTCATTGTGGGAATCCCAAAAGAAATGATTGAGAATCGGACCTTTTGCACTTCCTTAAATAAAGCTGTCCAGACAACGACCACTCTGACAGGAAAACAAGGTGGAATGAAATGAATGGGAACCATGCACCTTTTCGTAACACAAGAACTATGGACAAAATGTATATAAATTTTGAATAATGACCAGAATATAACATGGGAGGAAGGAGGAAGGCTTCTGTGGGTAATTTGTCCTAAACCTCTGGAATGCCCAGGTCCTTCAGTATTACCTTATAATATGGAGGCTCGATTTCTTACCATAATAGTAGTACACAAGTCTGGATTGCTTGTAAGAGTTGGAGAAAGAAAGCGCACTTCAATTGTTCATTTATGGAGGTTGAACTCCATGTTATTTGTATAGCCTTTTCCCCCCGCGTCTACAACACCTCCCATGTGTGTACATACGTTCGGTTACAAAATCTATATTTTTACAATGAGCTTCCTCCATTATTGAGAATAAATGAAACCACAGGAAGGAAGGAATCTAGATGGGATGGGTTCGCTCAGTGACTGTTCTTTTCGAACATAAAATATGAAATGTATTGATTTTGAGGGCTGAACACCCTTGGCATTTAGCACCACTAAAAAAACACAAATGTACATGTGTTGGCTCATCATGACAGTGTTCGAAGGTATTCTTCGGAGTAAATTGTGCATTAGGAATTGAAAAAACGACTACATATTGCACGTTGAACATTGACAGCACAAAAGGAGAACCTGAGTTTTTCTTGTTAGTCGCTTGTCAATGAAATAAATAGGTGGGTTGGGGGTATAGAGAGTGAGTGGGCACGTACCCTTACTGTATTTTTCAAACTATGAACATGCACACCATGGAGGAAGGTCTGACGGTAGGAGAGAGAAACAAACCGCCCTTAACAGTGGCAATTGTTCACATCCAGTTCCACAATGAGCTGACAATGAGCTATAGCCTCGGATTTTATAAACTCCTCAGCGATTAGTTCCCCCCATTGTTGGGAGTATGTCCCCAGACTTGGAACTCATACAACAGCACTGCATAATGTACTTAGCACAATCGGGCCTGTACCTCTCGGAGGTTCCCTTTCAAAACAGATTTCACGTGAATTATCATGTTATCTGACTAAAACTAACATATACCAGTGAATGTGGTCAACTGTCATGAGCGGAGATACATCCCTTATTTCCCATTTGAATTCGTCCATAAACACTGGGATATACCTGTACAGTGTCAGCGGTTAAAGCGCAATCAGCTCACAATCCACAAGTTCATTTTAGCCTTTTTGACACGAGCAACAACATCCATCAAGAAGGCGTTTTACACAACAGTGCTTATTATCAAGCATGTAGTTATTAGTTATCCTACCCGTTCCCATTTCATCAATGAGTTACTCCACACACGCATTGCTTGTGGTTTTCTACGGCTACACAACAGCAAATATTAAAAATATGCAAATCATCCCCACCGACACAAACCTTTATTAGAAGGGAAGGTGTCTACACGAAATGAAAAATTATTGAGTTCTTTCTGTCCAGTGAGTTTCAACATAGAGAGGATTGAATAAATACAAAGCATGAAATTGACCGTAGTTAGAGGATTTACATGCTTATTTTTGAAGGGACTCCTCACACACTAACTTGATTGTTACCATTGTTGGGGAAATTGACATTGGTTATGCATGAAGTACTGAAGTACAAAGATGGATTCCGTATCAATTACATACATCCCAGGCCTTTTCTCCAGTCCTTTTCCATGGCTTGTAACACCGTTAGCTGGGATGCACACAGGACTAGTAAAAAGACAAATGCAAAAGTAAGCCCAACTGGGAGTGATGTTAATGTATTTATATATATTCTATGTTGACATTTTGAAAAACATTCGGAATACCCAGTGTCAATTAATACTTGTCAAAAAATACGATTGTTGGCATTAGGCTTTGGGTCTTGTGGCAGGAGCCGGACTAGGACTAGTTTAAACTAGTTCCTATGCAGGAACATATATTCAACATGCTCCCAAGTATTAACTGCACGTTTCACTTCACCCTTCGATTGTAATTTGGTAACTGCATCCATCCCCTATCAGGAAAAACCCTGCTCCATCAGTTTGATGTGATGACTTTGATGATATCTGAAAAATTATTCCCGAGGATGCAATTCCCTCATTTCCATTGTATTGTTACATCTTTCCCGTACTGAGGTTGGTGTTTGGTGTGAGTGTCCTTTTCCCTGAGCTCCTATGCTCAAGAAGGATTTTTTGGATATGTGAGCATGATAGTCGGATAGAGTGGACGTATATACGGTATTGTGTTAAAATGTATTGCAATAATGGTGGTAAAAAGGGCACTAAAGAATCTGATGATTCAGTAAAATTTTACAAAACGTCACCACCTGGTCAGAAATAAATAGAAAACAGGCGATACAATGCAGCTGACAGGTATCGACATAAACTGGGTGTCAAAAATGGGAAATCCTATTTATTCTGGGCGAACTCTGGCCCACACACCCACAAGGTGAATCGTGTCTTCTAAATACAGGGGTCCACTCAGGCCTTAGACCCGATGTCTGTTTCCAAATTTCCAAGTTCACCATTATTAATAATCTCAATGACTCATGGGTGAGTTGTAAACCTGGATATTTTGACTTTGCAAGGAATTAACTCTTGATTTATGTGCTCACTAATCCCGTTGACAAGTAAATCAGAGAATGTAGAATTGATCAGCATTTTCTGAGCATAATTTTATTTGCCTTTATGTATATTCTGATGAATAAAATCAGAATTCAATCCATTGCATAAAAGTTGCAAGTTCAGCCAGTGTTGCAGTTTCCTACAGCTGTTTATCGTTGAAGTTTTAGCATCATGAACAAGAACTGACTCAGAATGTTAAAAAGCAAGTCCAAAAAATTCTTGTGGTGCATTTTTGGTGAAAATGTTTGTAACCACAACATGCTGCCTCAAAAACACTGCATCTCATGCCTGCTTTCCTTTTTGAGTAAATTAATTTTGGAAGCTATAAAAGGTGAGTGAGAAGGCTTTGGGAACCCCTGTAGTCCAAAGGGTTAATTTAATTTTTGCTGAGATCACTATTTCTGTAAATGCTGGTGTAACGCAATTGGAAGTACAAGCTGATGGTATCAACTGAAGGTTTTGAGACTTTCAAGTTAATGGAAATCAATTGGTTGAGTCAATATTTACAACAATCGGACAAGAGTTTGTAAGTAATGACTTCAGACAAAGGGTTTGTAGTAGGTAATTGCATGCAGAGAGAAAATTGTTTATCATCCTATCATCACTCACACATCCTCCAACTAATATGAACTAATTTGAGTTTAATTTGTTCATCAATTCACTACAACTCCTCTAAGAATAAAAGATATGATTCTCAGTCGGAGTTTTTCCTGAATGATGCAAGCAGTTATACTTTTTCCTCCCCAGTACTACTACAGATGATGGGTGTGTGTATCTGTATGTGTGATTTTTTCAACAGGGTCCGTTTATCAACCGTAAATTGTAACCTACTCTAGTCTTTGGTTACATGAGTAATCACATGTGTCAGAATGTAGTTTACACTAGATTTGAGCTGCAGTCCCTGAGAGCTGTACCAACACGTTATAAATGGGAGTTAGTGACTAAGGAGGAGAATTATTCATGGGTCAAGAAGGGTTTGAAAGAGTCAGTGTTCCTTCCATTGAATATGATATGCTAATATGCTGATTTCCAAGTAAACTGTGTTATCAGGAGGGTTACACTGAGTGAGTGGCGGTTCTTGACTGCTTATTATTTATTAATAACGCTGCATCTTTCCCCCCAACAGTCATAAATGGCAAGTGCAAATTTGAAACAAAATTTCCCCTCTTAATGTGTTTCCGTCTTTATCTTAAATACTCCGTAGTGATCAAAGGGTCAGTATTTCATATGATGAGGGTGAACTCTAACATCCATGAACTGATAATGAGTAATGTTTCTTGGTTCCCTCCAACAATCCCTGTCTTTATAGTTATTTCATGTACATAATCAGGACATTTTCCAATCAAATAAATTTTAATGGGCGAATGACTTTTGATACAGGCAATAAAAATATGCGGCCAGTAAATTGGTTAATAAGTGTGTAAATAACAACAAGGACGACGACACTGGTGCTCAAAGGCGTATTTCTTTGTATCCTCAAGTAGATCATGTTTAGTGTGAAGATATTTATTATGTATGTACCTGTTGTGCTCTCATGTACGGGGGGGAAGATATGCAGGATGTCAACGGAACTGAAACGTACGCTAGGTCAGGCTTCTTGGCTTCGGTTGTCATGGTATATGGTGACTGGTGTGACACTTGAGCCAACTTGGGCTTTGAGTATAGGATGAGCATGGGAATGAGAGCTGACAAAAAATCCCATATATTATTAATCTTATCGTCAGATAAACCTTGTGACTGTAACTTAAGAAGAAAATCTGTCCTTCGTGAGTTCTCACTCCAGGATGAGTGCACTTGATATAGTTCCAGCAATATATGCATACCTTCCATGATATAATCCTCCTACAGCCATTAAAATATATCAACCAAATAAGAACCTACACACATTCTACTTACTTGAAATATTCTCCTCAAAATATAAGTAATTCGCCTCTACCAAGATAACGTGTGAGGATAAATGTACCAAAAGCTATCAAATACCACATTGTGCATTTCATGTAGCGGACAACCATGTGTCAAATCCAACACCCTCAGCATTTTTCTGAAGGAATTCACCATCATAAATAACATTTTTTTCTGGAGAAATCCAACGCTCTCACCTTGCTTTCCTTCGGAAGTTGAGTTTCAGCCAGGGTCTGATATAATTGAGAAGACTACATGAAAACATTACTAATTGCAATGAAAGTAAGAGGAACGGGGTACACACACACAAACACACACACATACATACAAAAAATAAGAACAAGCAAATCCGATTAAAAGATTGTTCCCGATTCCAGCTACTGTTTAACATAACGAGGAGCAACTTCCTGCTGACGTGAGGGAAGATACTATCAAAATGAAATAATTCAGGCATTAACAAGGTACTATTCACCACCAAGGCATAAAAACAACATACGCTAAAACTAATTGTAAGATTAGTGCTCAGGATTTTTTTTCTCCCCTTCTGAAGAAAGGAGGAATCGAAGGCTGGAGAGCATCGTCAGAGTTGCGGTAAGCAAAGCAGTCAAATAATAAGTGTGTAAAAAGATGGAGGTAGATGATTTTAATGCTAACCTTTTAATTGAAATGAAATAGAAGCCAGTGGTGACGATTAAGCGTTCTTTGTGTGAGTTGATATGAAAACTCCACCCGAATCCAAAGTAGAATGGGTTGTTCCCAGAAGCGCACGATCGTATCCTGAGCATGGAACTTGAGCTGAAGCAAAAGCAAAAGTCAGCCAACCACTCGACAACACAACCCGAAAATCCTTCCATGTGGGCTGGCGTCCCAAAACTACAACCACCGCCACGGCCTTATGAGCCAGCAGTCTTGTATGCACTCACCCACCATTATACATACAAACCATACGCTCCACAATTCAGAGGCCTTGCATAATCCTTATGTACAACCTCCCTGCCACTTGAGTCAAGTCAAACCCAAAGGCAAACCAAGCGGTTCAAGCTACATAAACTGGTCTGGTGTTTGTTACTCCTGCTCCACGATGGCTCATCTGACTAAGGAAAAACAGTACTACAGCTCCACACAGAGAGTCAGCCAGCCTGCCTGAATGTTCTTCTGGGAGTGAGGACTGTTGTAGTAGTAGTACAGTATATGCAGATGCTTCGTAAACTGCTCTTCGGAAAGGAGGAACGTGGGGCAGCCCTAACAAAAGCTCCTCACAAACCTGATTCATGTTCAGTTGGTTGCCCATTTCACATCCGACGAGATCTTCCCTCTCCGTGAGAGAATTGTACACAGTGCAAACAATCATCAATAACCGACTATATTGATTACAGCCTATTGAGTTCCATCCTTGTCCACTTTACGTTTCCCAAACAAACTGTACAAGTATTTAAAAAAAATACCAAATCCCTGCAAAAATCACCATCACAAAAGATTCCAATTTTTGGGTGAAATTTAACAAAAAAAAAAGTTGCTGTAATTTACAAAAATAAGCTCCAATTTTTCATCAACTTAAAGTCAAGGAGAAACAAGGCCAGACTGTACTTGCTACAATTATGTACTCCCAATAGTGATGGTACCTCAGTTGTTCCCAAAGTTACTCCTGCTGAAAGCAAGCTGACTTCTGATCGAATACTGAGTGACATTTCCCAGTTGTTCAAACAACAACTACGCACATTAAGTAAGCAGTTCTTCATTCCAGTGAAGGCTTACTTATGTCAGCCAGTTAGTAGGGCTCTATTTAAAGTGTCAAGTTACACTCACCCAGTTAACAAATAAATACGGAGCTCTGTAGCCCCACGATCTACTTTACGTCGCTACACTTCTATTTTGACTACGCTACTAAAAAACAACTCAATCACTGGAAGATTTCAAAATAAATTCCCCCCATACCCCAAACTTCCCATACTTACCTACATGGAATGGGAAAATAAACTTGAATTGCCTCCTGAACTCATTTGAGAGAGTAAGAAATCAAAAAAATAATGTGATGCTTGTAAACAGAGACACTTTACTTCGTTCAGTTCATTCATGCACTTATCCATTGGAGTGGTGGAAGTTCTGTGTTTCAAAGTATAACACAACCAAAATATAATTACTCATACCACACACACACACACACACACACACACATGAGAACCGTTTATGTTGACATTAGACCGTTCAATTGTCCTAATACTTTTAACTTGAGAGCACAGTCAGTGAGAAGTGGGAACTTGTGTACTGTAAACGGTGCTATTTTGTTTGACAATATTCCATTCTACGATCACCGGTGATTATTGACATAAGCTCAAAAACTCAAACTGTCTTAGTTACGAGGAACGTCTGTTGGAAGTGAAATGATTTTAGGAATGGCTGACGTAGGTCTATTGTCCGGTCCTTTAATGGGACAGACGGGTCTTCCTACAGTCACATCACCCGGTTCACTTTCATTAGGACCACCATCGCCCAGTCCCGTATTACCTTCCTTTGGCTTCACACAAGAACAAGTAAGTTATTCCTTTCATTTCTGCATGGTACACTGTATTTGTGCAAATAATTATTGTTATAGTCCTGGGGAAAAACACATAACTTCCATTTTGTAGCCAGTTTCATATCGTAACTTGAGACAATAAAATATGGAGAAAGTATTTTTCTCACTAGGGACAAGACTAAGTGTGTAATATATTATGGGATGTACCACATAGGTAGCATGCGTTTGTGAAGTACTTCAGCAATCAGGAAATATGGAACGGCTGGCAAGGTTCATCTGGTCATTACCAAGTTGCGAAAAGCTACAGAAAAATGAAAGTGTACTGAAAGCAAAAGCAGTGGTCGCATTTCACCGAGGGATCTTCAAGGACCTTTACAAAATCCTAGAGTCACATCAATTCTCACCTCATAACCACCCGAAGCTCCAAGCCCTCTGGCTGAAAGCTCATTACATAGAAGCTGAGAAGCTCCGAGGTCGACCCTTGGGAGCAGTTGGTAAGTCCTATTAAAGTCTTATCAATCACATTCCTGGAGGGATTACATGATTTAACGTTGACAGGCACTGAACCCTTTTGTGTTTGTGTTTATAAAACGTAAACATTGTACACACCTCCCATTTCTTCCCAAAAACGGGTAGCCAACTAGTAGCTCTTAAGTAGCTCTGAGCACCGGGCTTAAGTCTGATTTGAGACTGATAAGTTGATCCGTCGCTGCTCCTCTCCTCCTCAACTTAAAACTCCCATTATGTTGTGATTCCTGCGGACCATTAAAGTTAATCAAAATACTAAACATTATGACTACACCAGGATGCTAGAGAATATTAAGAGTTGAAACAATAGACGTTGCATGTTGACATAACTTTTGTCACCTTATTTTCCTCAAGAGGTGTAATTACCCGTGAGCAGGCCCAATCATTTACGTAATCGTTAACATTTACGTGTGTCTCTGAGTGTCTGTGTGTGTGTGTGTGTGTACATGATATGTAAATGTGTGTTTTGATGGTTTGTGTAATTAATTTAAAGGTAAATATCGTGTTCGACGGAAGTTTCCACTTCCCCGAACGATATGGGATGGTGAGGAGACATCGTACTGCTTCAAAGAAAAATCCCGTGGAATCCTCCGAGACTGGTATCAGCACAATCCGTACCCGTCACCTCGTGAGAAAAGGGAACTCGCTGAAGCTACCGGTTTGACCACAACACAAGTCAGCAATTGGTTTAAAAATCGCCGACAGAGAGACCGAGCCGCGGAACAAAAGGACGGCACGCCAAGGTAAATAATTACCGTCATGAGTCTAAAATTACTTTCTGTCCCCAATCTGTATAATATGCGTGAGTCTTCCACACTCCACATCCATATGCATATAGGAAGTAGCTTTACCCCGTCTTCCAAAAACTAGTACATTAGGCTCATTTCTACAGATAAGTTAATAGAGGACACCAAACAAGTTATAGAGTTACATTAAGACCGGGGAATTACTGGAGAGACTCTAAGATGAGATTTTGACGATGCCGCTGCTTCTATTATTGCTACAGTTGTTTTTCAAAGTTGAGACATCCCGATGATAGCCTGTATGTATATGCGTCTATTGAATGTGTACACTTTTGTCTGGTCTTAATTGTCGTTTGGATGTATTACACACACGGAAACAAAATGTGAAGCTATGAAGTTAGAGACAAGCACGCCTCCATTGTTTCCACTTGGATGAAACAAAAGTTTTTATCGTTGGACAACATTAACAGCATCAAAGACCCGTGTTCAATAATAGTAGTAAAAAGAGTAGGTTCCGCGTCAGGCCTTGTTTTGTTAGACTTACATACGACGCACTCCTTATGTTTTCCATCGTGTGACAAATTTACCCGCCAGTTTATTACCCCTTTCATCTCTTCCTCCCTCAACCGTACAAATCTATGAAGACATTATCACCAGTCACCATCAGCTGCTGGTCCAGAAAAGACTACAGACAATTGTACATAGACATACGTACATATCTAGATACAGACACTACACAAGCCTGTCCTCAATTCTCCACGGAGAATTAAACAATCCCTATTACCATTGTTTGGGGATCCCAAGTGATGAATTTTAATCCTAGGGATGCACGCTAAACCCCTTCCTTACACACACTGTCCAGCGACCACTCTCCTGCCCTCAGCTGTAAATTATGCTCAAGTCCAATCATCCTCAATTGTTTCAGTACCTACCTCAAATGTTTTTAAAAATGTCTTCCCCTATATTCCCCCATCCACCATGTAAGATAATATTACCGTGGTTTACACATTATCATATCCTCACATCTGCTCCTTGACATGGTATATAGCAATGATATCATTTGCAATAAGTACCGACAATTAAACGCAGCTGTGATTCGCAAATGAGGAGAGGGGATTGTGAAGACATTGCAAGTAATTTTAGGAGCCATTGGTCTTACTCTTACTGTAATGTGTAGTGCTGAGCTACTGAAAAATTACAGCTTCAGATGGTAACCAGGAACAGTTTGTATTGATGTAGGACGGATGATGAAGGAATCTGCACATGATAATGTTTGGGTTATCAGATTTTGGAAAGGTTCCATTAGTGTCAAACAGAACGAGGGACGAAACTCAAGTTCCCCATTGTGGGTGGTAGACATGAAACCCGATACCCGGGCTTCTGTCTTCTCAACTAGCAACGTACGTAGCCCATAACCAAAGCGGATAGACATAAGAGAGATCCAAAATAGAAATTTCTTCTCTCTCCTCTTAAAAGAAAAAAAAATCTCTTTTCATGATCAGAATGCACGACTCTATCCTCACTGTCTTGAGTACAGTCTCACATATCCGTTTTCTCCTGCTCTGTAGCTTATATTTCTTCATTGCAGCGTGCGGGTAAAGAACGCTCCAAGTATGTGGCAGGGTAACAACGCCAGGGGAAAGATAAACTTACACATCCGTACTGTGTTCCATGGTGTATTGACTACATACACCTTTGAGGTCGAATATTTTGCACAGTCGTATTGGCTTCGGAGGATCTCACAAGTTAGGGACTGTACGTATGTATCTGTGTATACACAGTCCTGTAAAAACATCAGAACAGAAGGAGTGATTCAATGTCTCAGTAATGCAAGCAAACGTGCAAAAGTTGCTTTTGCATCGGGAGCATCGTCGTCAGCATCAGGACTCCCAATCCTAGGAATCTCAGAGAAAAAGGCAGCATGAAATGACAACTAAAGTCACACTCGCATCTTTAATCAACATCTTTCACTTGGTTTGCCTTCAGCTCTACACTTACTTCCAGTTCCGTCTCCTTCCCCTTATAATATCATCTTCTTGGCATGACCCTCGGGTTTTAACTTATTTCTTCCCTTGTAGTTATCTATCCTATATCTGAGGGTGTATGTTGGGTAGGACTTTGCGCAGTTCTCCTGTACATTTTTTTTAGTAAAAGTGCTATATTATATATAATTATGTATGTACACAGCTCGGCTCCTTAGGCTCTAAGTGTACGATGAGCTTTAATGGAAAAACTTGAAATATGGCACCCAACCCGTGCAGAGTATTTTCTATACTTTGTTCCGCAGGATATACTTACATCCCGTATTTTTTAACTTTACTTGGGTTACGCTTGGGTTTGTTTCTTTAGCCGTTCCGCTCTTTTCTTCACAACATAATTTTTGTGTATCTTTGCCAAAGTATTTTCCTCTGTCTCTATCTCTCTCTCTCTCTCTCTCTCTCTCTCTTATAAATTCTCTCCAGTTATCCCTCTAAATCTGTTATGACTTGACTCTGGTATATGACTGTGGACGAATCCGCATGTGAGCACGACAGATAGATCTAGCACTGTAGCACACCATGGATCTACTGTAACCAGATGAGGAGCACTTAACATGTACTCTTTCCTCCGAAGAGTAGCATGAATTCCTTTTGTTGAAAGTAGGGATGAACATGTGAACAGGGAACTATCTCGGGGTACATGCAAGTCGTTTGTGACTGAGAGAGATTTCAATAGAGGAAAGAGCATACGACTGTATTTAAACCCCGGCCGGAGTTTAAAGCCTCTCATCTTGGATTCTTGATTTTCTGGGTGAAACACAACTCCCAGGCTGTATGGCATACCGTTGCGGGATCGCATATCTCCATTAACATTGTTTTGTCGTATCTCCAGTGACCGGATCAGAGATGCTCTTTCCCTAACTAAACCTTGACTAACTACCAGGTATTTACAGTTCCTCATGAGTACGTGTGTACATACATACATACGTCTGTATCAAATCGTACGCATTACTAGCTTCAGGACAATAGTAACATATAAGAAGTACTATATACTTGAAACTTGATGTACGGTAATGAGAAGGAGGAAACACAACCAAGAGGAAGATGCCAAACATTTTGTATTTTGACGTATTTTGTTTACACATCAGTATTAGTTACTTGACATTTCAAGAGCATCATCATCTGATTTTTATGTGTTAACACTTGTTGATTCCTTTGAAGCGAACAGGAATCTAGACACTTTGATTGTATACTTACAGCTAATTAAACAGTAAGTACATCCACGTCTAATCTTTCCCCCTGGGCTGACTTCTACTACTGTGTAACACTAACGGGGAAAAAACATTACAGATAATTACAGCTGAATAACGCTAAAGGGAAAACACAATGAAAATAACCCAAGTATTGAGAAATTTAAGGCTGAAGAGGTTAAATACTAGAGACTAACTGTCAACGGTAACACAAGATAATTTTTTTTTCTTTGGGACACATGTGACCAAAATAAATAAGTTTATTCACTTGTGCATATCTGATGTGAGACGTGTGTGTGTATCCAAGGGAAATGGCAAGCTTGCCAAAAGTGAAACAAGTCTCTGTGGAGGTAGATAGTATTGATATTATAGAGCTGAAGACATCAAGTACTGTTAATTTCAAGGTTAAGTCGGCCGTATTGAGTGACAATAACAGTAGTAGCTCCTATTTTCAGCTTCACGTTTCTTTAATCGCCAGTCGTAAATCCTGAGCAATTTGGCTCTAGCTTTAATTCTAATGTCACCAAGCACAAAAGAGTTGAAGTGGATTTAATGGCTTGATTATTTCTCATAGTCTAAAACGTCATGCAGAATTCAACTGTTATATTGGAGGCTCGTACATACAGTGAGACTGGTAACGGGCTTAAAAAAAATGAGGCACTTAAATCTCGGGTATGCAGGCCGGGTCCGCGTACAAATATCATATATTTGAAGCATAGTATGTAAGCGAGGTTTATTGGGAAAACATATTTTCCTACCATTGGATCCCTCCTGACAGAAATGAACTGATGACTTACGATTTGTGGAGCATTTACGACGACGATTAGCAATTATATGTGGTATTGTTTTCCTGACGAATTTCATCCAACGCTTTGTAAGCTGAGAGTTTGACTAAATATATAGTGTCAGATGGATTTTCCGTTGAATGGAGAGTACCTATAACTGAATCTTAATGGGAGTTTCCAAGGTAATAAATTTTTTTTAAACTGCGATATAATAATGATTGATAGGAATTATGATTACATGGAGAGAAGTAATAATTGAGAGGGTACTAGGAGAACATGGTAAACATAATTATTTGGGAAGAATGTGTGTCTGTTGTGGGCACTGCTAAAAATTGGGTGTTAGTTATGTAAAAGTCAATTAAAAAGCTACGGTTGGTGTTTTGCTCCCCGTGATTACCATGATTATGATGTTTTCCTTTTGATGCTATGGCATGGACCTCCTCAATCTTGTTGCTTCATTGCCAGGCCTTCTATACCTCTAGAGTCCAATTGCACCCTTCCATCTCTCCCACAGTCCGTGGATGTTAAAAGCCATAATGAATTACTGGGTTCTGCTCTAGCACGTCATGTCAATGTTGTAGATTAATTGAGGACTCAAGGATCATGATTGAAATGCATTCAGAGTCAGAATTGGGTTGCGTGCAGAGGTTCCGTTCCTTGATGTTGATGTTGGTGGATGTGTGAGTACAGTTTTATCCCCAAAGTCCACATAGTACATCCATCTGATCCAGCACATCTTCATAACCGTGTGGAAGCAGGGTAGAGGTAGATTTTGAGGGCTTCTTCATCAAATCATACTTTGATGGGATAAAGAGGTAAAACAGTCATTGACAGGTAGTATCGAAGGTGTATGTATTCTTGTCAGATGTGTTGTACTCACCTGCTGTTTTTTGCTCTCGTTTATACATCCATGGTGCTCTTTATCAGCAAGAATACTTTAATGTTGTTTACTAAAGTCCTGGGTGCACACACACTTTTTCTCTGATATGTACCTACAGTACAAAATACTCTGTGTTCATGTGGTAGTTAAACACTGACTGAGTCATGATGGATTCAAAAATTGCAGGTAGCCATTCTCATTTATTGTGCAGTTCCCTGGGAGTGATTAGGTGTCTTTACGCATACTATGTATGTATCTATACAGTACGTGCTTAAACAAAATGAGAGAGTTATACAGATTGATAGGTTATGCTTATGAGATAAATTTTAAAATATTTTTTTTTAATTATTATTATGAATTCAGACCTGAAGATGGAAGTGGCAAAAAACTTGGCGTGGGCTCACCCGACGGTGGGGAATCAAGTTCTGGTGAAAGTCAAGACGACAAAGGGCCAATCATCGATCCAAGCACATTTCCCACCTTACACCATCCTCATCATCATCAGGTTGGCCACAATCCTCCAACCGGTCTCATCTTTCCTCACCAAATGGTAGGTTGTAGTGTACTTGGATTTTTATGATTCTCTCTAACCATTTCCAATTCTCCCTTCTTTTCTTCCTCCACCATGAGTTTTGTCTCTCAGTGTGATGAGACCCCAAGACAATAATAGGCTGATCAACACATGTATCATTAAAACTTTTGTTTTCCCTTTAATATCATGATAATATTCCTCACCATCTCATTTATGCCCCTTCTCTAAATGCTACTGGCTCATTGATCGTGAATCACAGGGCCCTACCTTAACTCGCCTCTGCAATTACAATTTCCCCAATCTACTCTGCATACCCCTACTATCTTCCTATAGAGACTCTCTCTCTCTCCTATACCAGTCAATGTACAATCGTCATACTAATAGCGTACAGTCTAGTATGTATCTGGGACCTCTCGCAATTTTTTGATATTTTACGTGAATTTATTACACTATATAGTTACTCCAGCATGCAAGAATCAGCAGCAAGCTTCAAGGATTTTTTCAGTAGGTACATAGGTGTAATAGCTGGGATGTAAATTGCCCCTTTTAATCAAAGCATATCAAATCAGTTGGATTAGTCGATTTTTTCTCATAATTATCAGCCCCTGATCATTATTGTGGCATCAGGCCCTTCATTTCTGCGGAGTCAGGATATTGGCAAAATTATTCAACCTGTCAAAAAATTCATACAATGTCAGGATAATAACGATTGAATCAAGCCTTGATAGGTTTTGCATTCCAGTTAGCATCATTTAGCAATCTTGAGTTTCTAATCGTGCCCTAGCAAAATAGAACTCATTGTCAGCATTGTTGTTGAAGATGGGTGGTTGTATTTTAATCTGGGCTGCCTTGTCTGTCCCATCGTAGTGTGGTCGGCTGGGAGGAAGTCCCTATGGTAAATAATCCCCTGAACTCATATAGAAGTAAAGCTAAAAGTGACAGGAATACTGAGAAAGAGTTATTGCCGGACAATCGTTCTGATCAGGTTTGAGCATGATTAATAGATATAAAACTGTAGTGATCAGGGATCTGGGAGTGTCAATCACACAAGGGGAAAGTGATAGAGATGTAATTTATGATAATTTATGATTACGTTCTACTATTTTGTTTGTGTTTGATGCTCATATAGGATCATGTGACATCCGGACTGGCCTCATTGTCCGCAATGCAGTCCTTAGGAGGATTCCATAGTATGGCAGCAGCAGCCGCAGCAGGCATTCCTCACCATCATCTGATGGCTTCAGCTGTAGTCGCCGCAGCCGGCGCTTCCAGAGACGTCGTCGACCATACAGAACTCGGTGGTCATCATCTGGGCGCTCCTGTCTCAACCGCGGGGGTTAAACACGAATACCATCATTTGTGACACTGGATAGAGTAACTCGCACACTATAAATTCTACCTTGCATCCCAGAAACAACAACAGGCAGACCTGCATGTGTATAACCTGTATGATGAGAACATCCATGCTCTTGTATCCTTTCCTCCTCCATACGCTCCTTTATCACCTGACTCATCTCAACATATTGTCCCTCACTTTTGTCATTTTCTATCTCACCCGTCATCCATAATCCATTGTCTTTTACATCTACATTTATCTCCAGATTTTCTACACACAACCATACATTCTTGTAGATATATAGTAAAAATTAGAGTTACTCTAAGCCTCAAGACTATAGAACTATATGGTAGTCTATGTACTGTAATATTTACCGTACTTTCTCTATATCTAATACTTATAGAACATAGATACTATTCCTAAGCACAAATGTATCCTAAAGTACATGCATAATCGATTATTCCTCCCTTGATGCTTACAAAATATTATATTACAATAGGTCTCCATTACATGAACTGGTGCACTTTTCCCGTGACACCCATCAACCCCATAAATGCTATTTCCACTGTTCCAAGCAGGATCTCTAGAGGTTAATATATTCAAGAATCTATTTTGACCGCTCACAGAAAATTAGGGAAAAGTCACGTAACCTTAAGGAATTCACTGTTTGCCAAGCCTCCCTCATCAGCTCTGCATTTCCAGAGAGTCGCTATTAATTTAGGATTGAAATCTATCCCCGCTACCTTACTTGGATTTAGTATTCTGTGGCAGATCATTCTATCCTTAGGGGAAAAAAACACTTCAGAGATGAATTTATAGTAATTGTGCTTGTGAGATTGTTGCCGACAGAAATTTTACAACTCATCCTCTCTCACCAAGACACTTTCTGAAAAAGTGATGTGGCAGTTGACTGTTTTTTTCTACATGGACTAGGGTTATTGAGTAGCTATTTTGAAATCCGTATCCCAGATAGTCTTCATGTGGCTTTCTCATGAACAGCAGTACAGTAGTACTAATTTTTTTCCCCTTTGAGAGTGTGTGTACATTTTTGTGAAAGAACAGGAAGAAACTGTGTTGAGCATTTGAGTGTGGGTAAATACATGTCCAACGGCATTGTAAAGTGTGAGGAATAACAAATTCAAGAGGTTTTCATAAGCGTCAACATTCATTTCTCTCTGTTCATGTCTCATTCAAATCTCGTGACAAGGGTTGTTGCGTCTCCTGGTGTAGCTTCATGATTACAGTCTTGGAGCAAAAAGGAACATTGTTATTACAATGAGCATCTGCAAGGAAAATCCAATGGGCGAGAAGAAGAGGTGGGTAATGGAGTTGCACTGTGTGAGTGACATGTGACAAGAGCAAGTACACCATGTTATGTGTCACTCTAGCACTCTTGGAGAGTCACACTAAAATAGCTTTATTGTGCTATTTTTTGGTTTCTTCACTCCATCCCATCCAGAATGCACATAGAATGACGTGACTCCTGTTTATATAAAAAGATTCACAAGGAGTTCTTTTTCCTGGATGGTGACATTCAGCATTTATTGTGTCGAAGGACAAATCTCAATTCCGTTGTAGTGTCTTATAAACTTCAAATTAAATTTTTGTTTTGTTTTTCTAACATCTGAAAATTCTAGAACAATTTATATTAATTTTGATCCAGTGCAATACCCCATTCATTGCTATAAATGTAAGCACTCAAATTGAATTATACCTCATGGACCAACTGTCACATATTGTTGATATTATCATTTTTCACGCAATTTCACACATACTTACGCACATAGGCATAAGTGAGCGCTAATATTTGGTGAAATAAAATCGGCACTATAAAAACTTGTATTTATGAGTAGTTTACAATTACAGAGTGTATGCCCGCAACTTGAGTATATCTCATGGCTTGGGAAAGCTCATATACCTGAAATAAGATACATAGAGTGAGACAGTAAGAGTGAAGGTCCTGAAAATCTGGTTCAGATTCCAACTAGGAGGATTACGTGTCTTCTGTGAATGTACACCGCTACACAATGTAGGATAGGAGGGAGGGACATACATATTATATGAGGGGATTTTTTTTATCCATACTTGCCTTCCTCCTTACATAAGACCATATGTACGTAGGATGAGGAGAGGCAGGGAGATTAGTGAATCAGAAATAGCTAACAGGCTGTTCCATTTATATTCAACTTGAGGTGATAAACATGTGCGAACAGAGAGAGAGCAGAGAAACTCTAGACTTCTGGCGTGCACACGATCATCTCCAAGTTAACTTGAGCTCCGAGTTTGATACTTAACCTGCAATTTGAGATTTTGTTGTGCGCAATGCTTGCATTTTTTCCATACCCCAGCATTCTCAAACTGACTTGATTCTGGTGATTCCTTACGTTTTGTCATCCCTTAATGTCTCAGCAATTTGTTAATGAAAAGCTACTGCCATCCGCAGAGATTCAGTTGCATCGCTTATTTCTGCGTTCAGAAGTGTAAAGTGTACTTAACGCCTGTTCTTTCCTTTTCCCATGTACATAAAACTCTACCTGGTTTTTTTTTTGCAAATCATTCGCAGACACTATTCAAATGTCACTCTGGCAAGAATTCCCTAGGGATCATCATGCTGGAATTAATTACTGTTCACACATATGTTATCAATTATTACTTAACTCAAATCCTTCCGAACATTACATCTTGTGTGTGGAATCCTTCTCAAAATGTGGATTAGGCTGAAAACCCTGAGAACGGTTGAGGGCTGTAAGGAAATATGGAAAAAATTGGTAATAATTGCCACGAACGAATGCCTTCGTTCATGTACGTGAGAGAGAGAGAGAGAGCTAGAGAGAGAGAGCGAGTGAGAGAGAGAGAGAGAGAAGGACCAGAGAGGTACGAAAAAAGCAATGGTACATGTCAGATCTCGTGTGACTCTTATTTACATTCATTCGTCAGAGAATCGTTATTGCAGACTAAAGATAACAGAACGCTGAACTTAAGACTTTAAATAAATATGAACGTTAGTGTCGTCTCATTTTCCTTACTAAGATTTATTGTCATGAAGAAAGCCATTAAGGGAAATACGATCTATCGTTAGTAGACTGAAAAATAAAAGTGTGTGGGTCGGCTCCGCGGGAATGTCTCTCTCTCTCTCTCCCTCTCACTCCATCGTCTATCTTTCCTGTATTTATAAAACAACCGGATTGATGATTTTGCGTTCTACTTTCAATTTTCAAGCAAATGCCATTCCGATTAGTTTCTGTCTACCAGTTTGCTCCTTGACACGAACGATTACAGCCTCATAGTACTTACGACATGTCTCAAGCTTGAGGTAGATATAGTCCCAGAGTTAGAATTTTTGCACGGTAGCAGAAACAGGGAAATCAATTATGTCTCTCTGACAGTCCCAAGCTCATCCGGAAGCTGAGTTGACGGAGGAGTTGGATCCACATTCAATTTGATAATATCAAGTGTCTCACATCCCTACACTTGAGGATTCTACTTCTCCCTCAGTCTCAGCCCTGAACGGTTACATATTACGTGGCAGGTGAAGCAAGGTCAAAAAAGATAAACCACATGAACTGAGACCGGCATCACGGCTGCTTACCCTGCACTTACAACACGTATTGTGTAAACTTGGGAAGTATTAGTCGGACGAGCGAAAACAACCGGGATGATAGTCTAAACTTGAGAATAAATGACTTTTCAAAAGTAAACATTCGTGGGATTAGTTTCTGTATGCGGATGTTCCTTGTACTTCTCTCCTAATGCCTCCATACATGTATGTACGTTTAATATCTCCTGAGTCATGTGTCACGTATGCATTCGCAAATGGTACGAGTTGAGTGTTGACCTTATAACATTAAAAATTGATAAAATTGCAAACAAAGATTCCTGTCTGTAATCTTTTCACTGACAGGATAATACAGTGCTTATTATAATAGTTACCATATCCTCCCTATTTTGCCATGTTCATTTTTCGCCAGGACTCTACGCTTGAGCAAAACTAATCTTTGTTATGATACTATCAACTATATACAATTACTTTTTTTTTTAGGTACAAACATTTTTACTCAACCCCATTTCTTTTCAAGCTAACACTTCAAGGCTTATTTATACAACACACTATTTTATTTTTACCTATAAATACATAAGTATGTATGGAAGCACCCATTACACCCCTTTGAAAATGTTCAATGGCTTAATTCCTACAGTTATATACATATAGTGGTGAGTTATGAGATTTCCAGTGACTCTATAATTATATACATACATACAATGATCGCGCATAATAAATCAAGTAGCTTTTAAGGAAGTAGGAGTTTAAGGAAATGAACATACAACCAAAAAACTGTGTTGACAACGGCACGGCCATCCTGTGCACCGTTTTCGTTATTAATCTTTAATCTTAAATTTGTGATATGCTGTCAACAGCTATTTGTAAGTTTACCATTAGTTTTGCTTACGTCAACTCCAACAAGTCTAGGGAACTATAGAGATAATTATTGTACATTTAAATATTAATTGCTGTAAGTCGCCATAACACTTTTGAGCTCCCCAAAAAAGCTAACCAAGGTCCTCGTACCTTTAGTATTAATCATAATTTTAAGTATAATAAGGATATATACAGTAGTTGTAGCTTTAGGGTAATTTTGGATTCAGAACTTACAATTATTAAGCGTATAGTTGTGGGATCCTCCATGCTGACTATATGTATTTTATTTTTTAAATTGTACATCATCCGATGGCTAATTATTAATTAAACAATTAACTGTATTTGAGAGTATTGATAATATGACCCACACCTTCTGACTCAGACTCAGAGTGAGAAAGGGATTTAAAATGGTCATCGGCAGGATCAAATTACATAAAAAATAAAAGGTGTGTAAGATCTACTCATAATTTATTGTTGGAACCTCCCAACAAAATGATTACTCCTGGAAATTTGAAGCGAGGAAATTAGCGAATGACTTCGTATGGATAATAGTAACAAGCTTAAAATAAATTACACGTATCTATAATGTAAACTTATTATATACATGTACAGGGACCTTTGGTCAGCGGACGGTTAAGCACCAAACCTGTAGTGTTATAGGATTAAGGACTTAAATTACTTAAACCAGATTTGTTTTGCCTGTGTACGTTGTGATCATGCTCATGAAATAAAATAACAAACAGTAATTAAAATTGGAAGCATTCACTTGAAGGATCTTTTTATTACCGCATCCTTCGTTGGACTAATTGAGTGTGGATGAAAACCCTCACGGCACCAGAACTCATAAAATCCAATTGGAGCATGTTTATGTACTCACCCGGAGTATTTACGGTGGCAGTATTCTGGGGGGATGAAATATAATTCGGGAATTCGATAGTAATAGCATCACCACAGCAGCTATTAACTTTGATTGCTTACACTGGTGTCAATACATACAGTACGACCGAGACAGATTTTTCCGCAACTGTTATTATTATAAATTGTATTTATTAGGAGGGCAGAAATGTGGTATGAAATTCTGGATTTTGAGAATAAAATTACATAAAGGAACGAGGAAATATCACTGGTTCATCCGAAGGAGGAGGAGGAGGGTCCAGACTGAAGGGGCTCACGACCATGTGCTTTTTGTGGGTTGAGGAAGAATGTGTCCTTATGCACACGGTGCTGGTGCAAATGTTTGGACATTTTTAAAAGTTTGTACATACATGTGACGCTGCTCACTTCATACAAGAGAATTATGAATTGTGTTTATTTTCCAGGGCGACAAGTTCGAAGCTTTCAGACGAGAACTCATAAAGATGTAACCTTAGACGGTTCGCATGATTAAACTGAGGGGGGGGGCGATATTGGAGTAACATACCTGTTTCTTTCATACCCGTCGAATATAGGTACTTGTACAAGTATATGCGGATGAGTTGAGCCTCAAAAGAGCCACACAAAACTCTTCGGTCATGTCTTTACCTTTACTTGTATGTACATACAGAGAAAGATTGGTACATTAAGAAGGTTTCACAGAAATCTTGAATAAATTGAAAGAATAACTATTTACAGTTTACCGTCACCCTTCTCGTCTATACAATTGCTCTTTTCACAATTATCCTTGTCGACTTAACTACTTACTCACCAACCCCGTAAATAAGCTTAGCACAATGCCAGCAAGTTTTCCCTTTTCTTGTACTCCTGAAGTACTTCAGTGTCTGAGCCAGTGAGCTAACATGCACTCGAACAACAATTAATTCACTCGATCGGAAGCAATTCTTTGAATGGGACCCAGTCCAGCGGAGAAAATTCACATCATAACAATGGTTAAGATGCTTTATTCATTTACTGACGTTTACAATGGAGAGTACTCCAGGCGGTGGCTCCAAGTCTATCCTTTCCCATTCAGGCTGCTCTTTTTTTCCCATTCTCTCTCCCATCTCTAGAATGTAACCTTTGCATATATTTACACATACACAATAAAGGATAAGTGTACTTTTTCCCTGTCAAGTGGTCCCTGTAACAATATTGAGGACGCTATAATGGCCCACTCCCAAAGTGAGTCTTGAGAGCTTTCAGGTCTCTCTATGCGTAAAATCTAATTTGATATAGTACTTCTCACTTTTAATTCTAATCATCTTGATACTACAATATCTATTACCTCAGTGTGTCTCAGAGATAAAAATCCAAAGACTTGCTACATGCATATAATTAATTACGTAGATACACAACTAATCAGGTAGAGATTATTGAGAACTTACTATGACCTAAAATATTTTTGTATAAATATTATATAAACAAATACAAAGAAGGACCTTATGAAACAAAATTTCTAAAATTAATTAGATTAAAGAATAAGTAGATATTTTTTAGGTTTTTACTCATCCATACTGTAGATTCTAGAGGGATGTAACCTAAAATAAAAATATCCATTTAGGAATAGACCCCCCAAATCATGAATGTCCCTTTAAAGTACGGAAGCATGCAAAGTGGTACTAAATACCATTGTATCTGTATTCATCATAAAAAAACATAATTCGGACTACCTGCCGCCTGTCAGGAGGAATCAGCCCTGAAAGGACCAAACGCTCACAGCTTGTATCTCTCTAATGTTAAAAATCAGATTTTACGGTTAAAAAATCCCATTATGAAGCTGATGATCGGATCCTGGACTCGCTAGCGAAGTAATAATTTGGTAAAGGTATTGTTCAAATTCCCCCTATATCTAGCTACTCACTATTGTAGACGTAGAGATTGGGACCTTCATTGATTGGGAGAGTAACATTGGCGCTCTGCGGCTCAGCATTACTTTTTTAATCAGACATGCATAAACTGGTGCGTGTGTACAGAATGGTTGTACGAGTATAATAAGTTGGACGAGGAGGATCCACTAGTTAGTGTACCACTGTGTGATCCAGTGTATGGGGACCCTGTCTTGTCTGTTTATCAGTTAGGAGAGAACAAATAATGACCCATCAGTTTACACGGTGGAAAAACAAATCGGATTGAGAAACTTGCGATGGTTCACTGATTAAATTCGTTCTGACAAATTATGTTCGCTGATGAGCATTTAGATTAACCCTCATAGGAACAAAGTCAGGTAGGTTGTATACACTGAGCTTTTAGTTAACATAGTAGAGTGACTACATTTTTAAAAACTCTCAGTTTACCTTCAGCCTACACCTACTCCTCAGCATTGTTTCTCCCCCGTGTTTCACCTGGGCCAGCCAGTCATCCAAAGGATATGCACGTCGGAACCAGGTAGGAGCAAGTCCATTGCCAGAATTTGTAAGTTTAGACCCTACTCGAGTACCTATAGATTCTACATATAACCTCTCCATAACCCCACAGCTCGGTCAGGTGAAAGAAATAAGTTACGGTGGAAAGTCGGTCTCAATCGAAAAATCAAAACAAAATTGGTTATTTGAAAGCTACATGGCAACAAGTGTACGCACAACCCTGTCTGTTCTCAGTACGAAATAAGGTAAACGAGTAACCCTGTAGAGTTCCCTCATAAAAATTCTATACAAATAGTGGACATACATAGTCCCTGTAATATAAATATAAGGGACCATGCTTAAGAATTACATCCACAGATATACAGCTACTTACAGAACAACCTCAGTGGCATAGTTTGAGAAGGTATTCTCTATACTGGGACTTGTACTACATTGAATCAAATGGATGTACACTCATTCAACATCCAATGTTCAGGTTAAACATGGAATTTCTGTTATGTCCCCATGTTTTTAGCCTCTGTCCCAGGTCCAGGTTAACATTTATCGTCGTGTCAATTCCCAACATATCTTGACTCACTGATCAGCCATGAATGTGGATTACATGGTAGCTCATTCCACGGGACTCGAGGAGGAAACCCAACCCTGACAATGATACCTTCACCTGCATTGGAATCATCCAAGTTTTGAAATACGATCGGTTTTTTGGGAAATGTAAATTGGACTTGGGAAATTTGGAAACACTTCCTTATTTAATGCTCCCCATCATAATTAGCCAACATTATAAGGGCTATGGGTTGAGAATCTTAAATTAAGGGAAACATCCCCCATAGCCAAAGTATCATCACAGAGCTAATGACCATGCTTGGACGAAGGCAGATTTTGGGAAGGAACTTCAGAGCGGAGAAGATGAGTGTGGGAGAGAGAGAAGGTAAAAAAAACCACGGCCTGCTGGTATAGTAAATGTTGTTTGTTGGAAAAGTTACAGCCAGAACTTGATCCATGATGTGGGCCATACTATCATCAGATATTTCATCTTATCATCATCATGATCACGAGCACCAAGTTAGCATTTTGTGAATAAGAAAGCTACCAAATCCTTTGACAGGGACTACTGACAAATACACGTCCTCCTATAATAGAGGTAGATACAAGTCATTCGCTAAAAATCCCCAAACGAGTACGTACTTCTGTACTGTGACGATGGTTGTAATGATGCCAGTGGACATGGGGACAATCAGCATGCACAATAATAATAACTTTAAATTTTCGGTCTCTCCTATACTCTCGTCTCATGGGCTTCATCAGAAAGTATAATGGTAATAATATCATGTGTGCTATTTGGTGCTACAGCTCTCTGTAAGGGAAACTTGGGAGGGAACGTACTTAAATTGTTAGTTATCTCCACTCACTCACATCTCGGCAGATAGCTTACACTTCATGTACATAATTACATATACATAGATACATAGCTGCTTCAACCTACAACACCACTAGGTTCTTTTGCTTCTTTATATTTTCGTCCATGCTTGTCTGTGTTTTTCAATGTGTGCTCAATGCTCTCGTATGAGTGTGTGACTGAGTTGGTTGATGCATTTACTTTTAGGTAGGAAAAAATAGAGCCGCTCAGATCGGGTTTCACCATCCCTCGTCGTCATAGTTACTTGCCTTTGTCTATTTTTTGCCTGGGTAACCCGATCCCCGACTCTATCTGCCACATATTCAGCATCAGTAGTTTACTCTTCCTTGCTCTGTACATCCTACCTATCCGAAAAGTACTGTGTGGATGCGTGGATACAGGATTTTAAAAAAAAAAACGTTCCCATATAAAAGCACACATTACCATATGGACCCCTAGCTACATGTACATACTAGTCTCATGCAAACGAATTGCCATGCCAGGGAATATGTCCACAAATGCATAATCAATGTTGCCTTGGCTCAGTACTATCTATGTATGAGGAGCGTGTGGAAAAGTTAGAGCTGGGAAATCCGATAGTAATTATAAAGGGAACCCAGTACAGTACCCCCTTCGTGAACATGTATGTATGTACTTATATATATGAATGTCTAGCACAAAACAATGTAAAAGTACAGAGACATACTGATTGAGTTTTGGGAAATGAAATTCAAAAAATTCAAAGGCTTCATCACCAATTAATCGCTCCTGGCAGGGCTCAATTTCTCACAGAAAATACATTTTTATTTACGGATATCTTTTTTTTTCAGAGTACTCCAGGACGGAAAATAATTAGTAATATTTATTTTCATGTATGTTTCCCCTGTACTTGCTGAGATGATAAATCATTATATTTTCCTCCGTAACGGCTCCCATTCACACAGAATAATAATAACTGGTAAAAGTGCCATACATTTGCTCCATTATCAACTCAAGTATCACGGATACTGAGTAAACTGATACTTTTTGGGGAAACGTCCGTGAAAACATTTACGAGGCCTTGCTGAAAGGATTCAATCAAAACCTAGAATTTACTTTATGTATCTATTCAAAAATTAAATTTGATTTCATATTTCATTAAAAAATAATTTTGTTTGAAATTTCATTCCCTGGCGGCGGCATTGATAATAATTAAAGACTAGAGCTTCATCTATATGCAAATAATTTGTGTTTTTTGAAATTCCACTTGAGCATGAATAATGGACAGAGAAACAAACAGTATGGAATTAGCTGTAGTATTTTTTATGAGCTGAGATATGGGATATATGTAGTTAATTGAAGGAAATAAAAGTCAATAAATAACAGGATAAGGACAATATGCTGGGGGTAAAATGGCCGGTCTATGGAATAATGATAACGATAAATAAAACCAAAATGATAAGTTTCTCTGGGTTCCTCTGGATCCTGAGATGACAATCATACATGCGGGACTATATGAGCTTCTAAATCAGAATTTTATTAGCTGAGCCACGATGGGGGGTTCGCCCATTTCATGGAGGCGGTCCTCGAAGGCGAGTTTTGTCGTCGTCGACGTCCTCGTAGTCGTTTTCACACTCGACTGAGCTCACTCGCAGCCTCCGCTAAACTTTTTTACACTTTTAGCATGACATAGCCCCTATGTTGGAAAACTACCTATATAGAAAAATAACTTTTACAAAAACTCAAATGAAAATGCCGACAGTACCCTCCACTATAGGATTAAATTCCTATGGGCCTATATACACAGAATGTATCTACATATAAAAACATAACTTACTTGGATTGAGTACATAAATAAAAATCCTTTTCTATTATCTCCCTATATAAAAACCTCTGAAGAAAAAGGGACCTAGATATAGGAATATGTACGGTCACATTTGTTATATCCCCATGGAGGAGTATAAAATTTTTTAGATAGTGCTCTCTTGCTCTGTAATGTGTATACAGCCCACGCGTTCTCCATATAATCACATTTTACGACGACGGCAAAACCAGTCATCAAAACTGTATATTGTGTCGATGGCCGTCCGCGGTTGCTTTCTTCTCCTTAGTGATATATATTTTTCCATCCCTTCTTCCTTCGGATACATCCCACCGAAATTCCCGTTTCCCAACCCCGTTGCATACACATCACCTCCTTTTTTATATCTTCCTCAACTTTTTCTACGCTTGCGATATTTTTCCTATGGATGCATTCCAATGGAGCCCTACTTCCCAGCTACATATCAAAAACTATTCTACATAGAAACTATAATCAATTTCCGTCTTTATTTTTTTTTTATTCTTTTTTTCCCTCCCAAGTTATGTATCAAGCCCTTTGTTCTTCCCTTGCCGATGTGATCCCTGGGTCTGTCTCCGTTTACTTTTGTTATCCTTTTCCTGGAGAGATGAAATGACATCTTAAAGTAAACCTGGATTCAATTGTGAGCTGTCGTCACCGACGGAGTTCCCAGGAATACTCTCTCCCTCAAGATGCTATTTTACGACTGCTCCAGGTCATTTCAGATTAGCGGTGTGTTTTTAAAATGTGACTTGTATTCTTATAAAACTTGGATTTTAAATACAAAGCGTACAAGAAAAACATTGTATGTAGACACAATTCAGATAAAATTAAAAATAGGGTTAATACTACAAAGTAGCACGGTATTATGGCTCACGCGTTGGGTTTAAGTTTATGAGGGGAGCGGGCTTGCCAAATAATGTTGGAGCATACATATATGAGGTGTGATTACATACTACGATAGTACGAATGTGCGAATCTGAAGGTACATTTTGCCTGTAAGGTTTTGAAGGATAAAATGAAAGGAAATACTGGTGTCTTTTAATGGTTTCTGGGTAAATATCCTCCAAAAATAACGGAGGTGGTAATTGCTGAGTGAGACAAGGTGTACAGATACGAGAGAGCAAATCAAATTGCTGTAGCAATATGTCCCTATCAATTAGGACCAGGCTCAGGTACTATGCAATTTAGCATAAAAATTCTCTGGGAGGCTGGTCTTATACATGGAGTACATGCTACGAACGTATCTATTATATTATGAACGCACTATACGCACAGGTAATCACGTTCATAATAGGGTATCACATTAGTGTCCCGTCTGTTTCTCTCCACAAGGTTTTGATTCCTACCAAAACTGGGC
Source organism: Allacma fusca (assembly GCA_947179485.1). Lineage (NCBI taxonomy): Eukaryota > Metazoa > Arthropoda > Collembola > Symphypleona > Sminthuridae > Allacma > Allacma fusca. Next base: position 20,194,813 of record OX359247.1, read on the forward strand.
ATAGTCGAAGTGGATACTGTAATTGTGAGTGTATCCCGAGATATGTAACTTTTAGAGATGATTTACAATAAGCCTTCCTACATGTGCAGATCCGTATGTATATACAGTAATGCTCTTGCCATCCGTGTATCCACTGTACATTAGCTTTGAGATCTACAATGGGGTAGAATTTAATCGTAATTCCATTTGAAGGAGTATCAAACACTCGGACTGTTACCAAGAATTTCGTTAGGGAGAAATATAATTTTAATAGTGAGGTAATTGAAGGCGTGCCAGGATAAGCAATCGACAATATCGTTTTACTTAGGCCTCAGCATTTCCTTCTTACCTGTGCACTTGAATCTGGGATTATTATTGTTTTGCAAAAGAAATTACTGTTGTAAGATTACTTTAATAGCGACTGTAAGAAGGTGCTTGATTCTGGTCTTTCATTAGCGGGTCGATCCTTAAAGTGCCGATTTCCCAATGCTCCTCTATAATTTTTTGTTGATCTCGTAATCACTAACATGTAATTAGAGATAATATGATCGTGAAAAACATTACCTCAATTCCCCCCTACTTTCCTATTACAGTATCTACAGACTCACACACAGACACATTCTACAGTCTACGCTTCCACCTTGCATTTTATCATCTACCTATCTCCTCTCCGAGTCTTATGTCTTGAGCCTCACACGTTTTACTAAAGCATCAGCGTATTCCATCCGTTTCTGAGGAGAGAGAAGGGATTAAATCATAATAGTGTGACGCCATTCCATCACCCTTGTTCTTATACCTGTCTATATATCCCATTAGTACGGGATATAGTTGATCTATGGAGATGCACGGAAAGGTACTCGATTTTTACTTGAGTATAGGTTTCGGGCGGGTACGTTCCCTCTACATACATACATAGGCTCTATATAATGAGAAAGAGTATATAAGATGGTAAATACTTCCACATATTGCTGTTATTCTCGAGGCTTTCATAATTTTACGATGTCTTGTGTCGATTTATTGCTTGTCTTTTCTATTACACTCTTACACTCAAGAATTACTCAGTGCTCTGAAAATCTTGTTTCTTTACCTTTCACCCACATCTCATGTAAAAGTCTTCGACCTGGCAAAACCTTGTTATTCCAATTACATGTAAAATTAACCTGCCGAAAGGTAAATACTCAGTATTTTTATGGTAATCCAAGAGATTATAAGGTGTTACCAAATTTTATCAATTATTATTACCTTTTTAATCAAATTTACAGCCCAAAGATCCTTCCCAAGGTTTTTTAATGTGAACTCTTGCCATTATCATCTCTTGCAAACAGAACTTAATAACAGACTTAAGATAGACCAGAGAGCTCAAAAGAGGTGTCTCGTAGAGTTGTAGAGAGAGTCAATTCACATGCTCTATAGAGCTCCAAAATCCATTTGCAATTTGGAACGCTAACTATGGTTACAAGCTCATTTGACTTGGTAACTTTGGCAACTTTGAAATGTTAACGTGGATGGAGGAAAATACAGAAACTATACATAAATAACAGAATGTATACATAGCTGAGCAACCCAGGGGAATCTCCCTTCTTTAAATGTTTGGCATATGCTAATAATCCCATTTAATTAAGTACGTGTTGGTGCCTCCTTGAATTAGAAATGCACACTTGGATTTGCCAATTTCCTCAAAAGCTATTCGACCAACTTTCAAGGGTTATTTTCTAATTTGTTCATACACACTGTATGCTAACATCAAAAGTTTTTATGATTACAGCTAAAATGCAATTTTGTATGAAAAATTAATGAAATCATTAATTTTATGGGATGGATGAATATGCGCGTAGGGAAAATAACTCGAATATCTAGTTTCCATGGTTGATCGCACAGCCTTCAAGGATCCATGGATAGAAGAAGTAGTATCAAAAAAAGACATTTTTAATTTGATGAGCTCTATGCTATATGTATGGGTCTGGATGTACAAATACATGCATATGCATACTGTACGCAATATAAGGAGTGGGAATTGGAAGTCCATGCATAACAAAAGGCTGCTGTCGGGGTATTGATTGGTGGGGAAATGAGAATGCGAAGACATATTACTGCTGTCAAAATTTAAGGTGCACTGGTGGTCGTTGTAATGCGGAGAAGTCCACTAAGTGAGTGTTATTACAAGTGGTCATGTTATGTAGAAAATGATTCCCCAATTTAGCAATGATTTAGGTCAAATTGTACCCTCCTCCGCCACCTCCGAGAGCAACGAAAAATGCTTAGGGAATATTGGTGCTGAGTATGTATGTACGTAGATAAAAATGGATATGAGTTGGAGATTTGTGGGTAAATCTGGACTCATGCTTCGTCTATAGTATACCTATACATACACACACACGAACGGAGAGCAGATACGTGAGCAATATAAGGACTTTGGAGGTGGTTTTATGAAATAATAATAATGTGAAAGTATAATGATAATATTGAAAGGACCCAGAGCAAAGAGCCGGATAGCATGACAATAACATGGAAATGATTATAAGTGAGCGTGACGTCTCCAGATAAATTTCTTCGTCATGATCATCAATTTGATTTGATACACCGATAGATAATTGAATTTGAAAAGAAATGATAATTTATGTGCAAGGAGCACCTTATCATTATAACACTTTCAATTATTTATTATCTTACCACCCCTCAACCTCAGCCTAAAAAACCACAAATGTGAGTTACGTTACAAGTCCGGGTCCTGTATATTCACATGTGCTCCTTTGATTCCTCCAATACTTGTGTATCCTAGTACTTCATTCTATATATGCATACATGCACATACATACGTGAATATAAATTAATGCTGTGGGTTCGTATCCTACCCAATATTACTGCTTTAAGGTTCTACATGTATAATGTACAATATTCCAAGTCCATTAATCCTAATAGCTTTGTTTCCTTGAGAATATATAAACCTATATGTAGATACATACATACAAGTGTATAGGAAAATTCGGAGTAAAAGTTACATACTTCATGATCTATAGATACTATAACGGTGTGGACTAGAAAAAGGAGATGCGTCCCAACCCCAGATCTATCTCACCTTCCCCGATCTCCATTGAAAGGTTGGATAGGAAAATGATCCGATGATGCTTTTTGTTTTATCTCTAATCTCACCCCGTCACTTTTATGTACTCTAAAATAACCTCATTGGTGTCGTGAAAACATTCATATATCCATAAGCTTATAGTCATATATCTAATGCTAGGGGAAAGCTCTCATGAAGTGCATGGTGCTTGCATAAAGACTGTACTTATAGCAAGAAATTACCATATGGTCGGATTATAACTTTGGTGATTATGATAATTCTCAGGAGTGTTCCTGCGTATCTTGTCCGCACCTGAAAGTCTTATTAAGGAAGTTGCTTCTATTTATTTGAATTTTGATTATTATGCTACTTTATCCCAGAAAGTTATTCACACTTTGATCATACTTATTAAGCATGGTCAATTTCAGGTTGCTCAAGTATTTTCAGTAGTGGTTATTATTACTTTTGCACAGTATTATCAATGGTCAATTGACGTTTGGGAAGAATGGATTTAATTTTGCCTGCACTTCTGTCACTCTGTGGAGATTTAGAAGCTTTTAGTGCTTTCCAAGGTGAGGTACATAAATTGATTTTTATGTATGCTGATTTATCGGATGGAAGTCAGCTCATATGGTGGTGATTGTGTTATAGACCATTTCATGATTACATGCTGCAATTTAATCAATGTGGGTAGAGTATTTTGTAGAGAGTTATGAATCTGTTATGTATGCGTAATCGTAGGCAATCGTGGGGCTATGGGGTTTGGAAATGAATGCTTTTATGTAGCTCTTGGAAACAGTAAAGTGTGAATGGGCTGGTGGCTGTGTGTAAAGTGGCCTCATATTATTTTTTTGCATGACTTCGGGATAGTCATTCATTTGTTCTGGGGCTGCATAATGATATAGTGTACCAGGGAGAATGGGACAAGGGAAGGAACTGAAGGAAGGCCAAAATATGAAATAATGTGTAGTTTAGGGTGGGCAGAGCCGAACCAACGAAGCATTGGCTACAGGGAACAATAAATAGGCTCAAGCAGACAATTAAATGAGCTGCTCCCTTTTCTTCTGTCTGTATTCAACAAGGTAATTTAATTAAGGCTTAAAGTGTCGAGTTGTTATCACGGCAGGGATCGCTCTTGGATATACTTAGTTTTCAAAACAGCTATATGTCACCCACCCCACCCCTATGGACTTCCTAAAATAAATCCGTGTTTTATTTTCTTCAGAGACTATCGGATTTTACCTGTATGTACTCACTTGGTGGGGAATGACAAAAATTCATATATTAGCGTTTGTTTACATATAATTACATACATACAATGTACAATGTATATGTAGGCTCAAATTGGTGGAGAAACTACTGAAGGACTATCAGCTTCTTGTAAGATTTGTACGTGTACTTAAATACCCCATGCCCTCATGTTGATATTTGAAGATGTAGTATTAGAGACGATATTCTCAAAAGACCTTGTGCCTTTGAGTAAAAGTTGAGTAAATTACAGAGTAGAAATATAAACTGCACAATTGGAAAATAACTTGAACTTTTAATAGCGTTTGTTAAAATTTAAAAGTTACTTTTCAGCATGTACATAATCCACAGCCACATAGAAACTGAAGACAATTTAGAAAGTCGATGAAGGGGAAACCGCAGTTTTTATTACAGACTTGTTAAAACAGCAGAATGTAAAAGTAATTAGTGAAAAGCTTGTGAAAACACGCATTTTTCAAATTCCACATTCACACAGATGAGTAGTAAATTTGAGTTTTCTTAAATCACTCGGCTAGAAAAAATGTATGAAATAAATAATCACAAATGTAACGACTTGCGTAGTTCCTTTTAGGATTTAAATTGGAACTCGATCTTTGATTTCACTTTCAGTTATTTTCAGTAAGACCTGATAACAGTTTTTCCCTGAGACCATTCAAGTACGGTTGAAGTTTAAAATACTGAAATTTTGTAGGAATTTCATTCTGAATTACTTGAATTTGTAGTCCTTTCGGGAAAAATTATCAAAATCACCGCCCAGAAAAATCTCCAAAATGTCGGGGGAACTTAATAGAAGTAAGTACCCTTGGTTACGTCACCCCATATGTGTCATGAATTTTGACCCGGACAGGGTCAGGTCGTACACCAAAGTTTCGGTATTGCCCCAACCAAATGGAACTTCGCAATTTTGCATGTACGAATTCAACCAGTCCAATGGTAAGAAAACTTCTGTACAGTAGTACAGGAACTGAATCTTCCAACAAAACCTTCAGTATAGCCAGAATAGTTTAAATCAGTCATATATTGTATAAAAGCTGCACTAGATCAATTGAATTAATAAATTTGTTGTTGAATTTTAAAAGTTTCGAGCATTTTCTAGCCAAAAACGGGTAAACTCCAGGAAAACATTCAGAGTTTACTCCTATCATGGTATGTAATTATTTACAATGAGTCCATAGCATTTGCCTTTCCAACTAGCTTAGATAGAATCTCATTGTGCATATTAAATTAAAATTGCATGAAGTTGTGAATCAATCAGTGTATGGTGAATTTGCAAAAGTGGCAAATTGGAAGGTATTTGGATTACTTAAATTAGAATTTGGTAATAATACCGCTATGTACCATGTGTCTTTTAAATTTGTCCCTCAAACTCTGTGCATTTCTTCCTCACTTCCATGTGTGTGCATTTGCAGGTGCCAAAAAATATGGCATGATCTCCTGCATTTCCTTATACGACCAAATTTAAATCCAATAAAAATGTTACCCAAATAAGTCAACAAAATTGTAAAATTCCCAGCCTCCACAATAAAAATCGCTTGACAATATATGTAAGTTCTAAATTAAATACCTTCTAACAATTCGAACAACAATGTACGTGAAAAAGCAAAAAAAATTGGAATTGTGGTATAAAAACGCACGTACCAAGGTCAATACAAGTTATTGTTAATCTAACTTACAAACGAAAACGTTGATGCTTCCCGTGTTTGTAGGTGCAACGTAAAATAGATCCACATATGATCACATGCTTACATATTATGCTCTTTCCTGAATGTCTATAAGAAATTGCAGTACATAATTTCAGCCCTTAATTAACTATATTGTTAAAACAATATGCAAGCATAGTATAATTACTCTGTACACATGTATCTATATTTATATTATTCCAGTATAGCCATTTGATAAAAGTGAAAGCCTGAAAGAATGTACAGGGCATTAAAATCAATACAGCCCACAATTTCAATTGGAAAGAAAGGTCTGAAAAGCTTCTTGATAGGCCTTTTGATTTGTTTTCGTTTTTTAAAACTCATCAAATGGGATAGACAATAATCATCAGATAATAAAAAGAGCTGAGAGACGACTAATAAAATCCTTAATGGCAACAGTGTTCTAGCTCAAAACCAGTTGCGTTTCTAATTAGAATTTGTGTACGATAAAAATGTACCAAAGTAAGAAAATAAGTGGAAATCAAAAGCGTGAAGATGAACACGGCTGTTGACTGAAAGCTCGTTACGAATAAAGATGGATTTCATTGACTCAATTTAATCAGTAATAATACATTGATTATTCTCTATTCAATGTTAAATTCAAATATTGTCCACCTGTCGATAAAAGGTGGACAACTATACAATAATTGTTCAATATTGTCGTTGTAAATGCTCGCTGCATGCAAAGTTTACTAATTTAATTAATTAACTACCTTAGTTTAGCGCATACTAATTCATTTTTACGATCTTGTGTATCGTCTTAAAACTTGAATAGTATTTGTGCATGCAAATTGAAACATTTCATGTTTAAAAAAAATGCATGTCATGATTTTCAATTATATTGATAATTTTTGGATGTGGTGATAAGTGATAACATTGCCTCGTATTTCCCAAAGTTCATAATCCAAAAACCATGAAGGTTTCATTGCAATTATTTATAAGTTAATTGAATGTGCTAATAGATAATTGATAATTAACGGTAATTGAAAATATTTATACATTATGGTTCTCATTTAAAATAATTACTGCATAATTTTAAAAGGGTGTACAAGGTTTCAAAAAGGAGCCACAGCCACAACAAAAGGGAAAAGAAGGGCAGTTTGACGGTTTAATGTTGACACTGTATCTTCAAGTGATGGTCCCAACCGTCATAATGAGCCGCCATCTATACTTCGGATATTCAACCGGCAGTAAGCCTGTTCTCATTGTGGTTCTCGTCTTCGTATACCTATGCATTTTTTGTATGCTCAAATCTCCTGGATCGTATCTCGCGAAATACGCGAAATTACCAAATATGTGTACGAATTCCAATTTAAAAGCTTAATTTTGTCTTTTTGTTATGTAATGTCAGGAAACTAATTCCATATTTAAAGGACGCTGTATGCTAAGCTATAATTTGGAAATTAATTTTTGACGAACAACAATAATTCTGTGAAATAGAGCACAATATCTACCTGAAAAAATGAACGAGGAAGGATGTAAAAAAGGGATTAAATGTATGTATTTAATTTGCAACTTATAATGGTAAAATAACTTCGGGGACTCAGATATTTTCCGAAATTGTTTTTCGAGGGAGTGGCGGGTAACTATTTTGACTGTTGGTTAAATTCATCTTCATGAAGTGCAAAGGGAATGTTTCTACAAATTACAAAGATATACAGAAAAAAGCGCTCACTAGAGCCAGTAGCAATAGTTTTTTTATTGGAATTCAATAGTGGCAGACACATTGTAGCTTAGAAATGAATATATTTTTCTGCAAAAATGCATGCATTTGATATCCCCACAGTTGGAAATTTGAAGTTATATTGATTTTAAGCAGTACCTCAGGTACAACTACAAATGTGTTACTTTATTATCTGGTTTACGTGAGTAATTGCATTCATCGACTCAAACCTCTATAACATATTACATTAGATTTTGCTAAATATCCTTCATGGTTTCCCACTCTTCGACTAGATGACGCGAGAATACTGGTAAGGCTTGAAGCTTCTCCTGGCAAAGTGCTTGAGTGACGACAAAATAATTCCACAAATATCAGGCATCCTTTACAGGATGTCACAGAAACCTTTTCGACCCATGGTAGCCTGGTAGCCTATACAAGGTACAATGATAGATCCAAACGATTGAATTCCCCATTTCTTGCTTGATTTCCACATTTAACAGAATTAATTTCATTGACCTAGGTCATTATTTGTGCTCAGAAGGATATTTATGTAGTTAGGAGTTTTTTAACTTTGAAATTGACGTCTGTCTGAAAGTTTTAAGAACAAAACAAAATGCTCCTTATTATTGCACATTTCTTGGAATTTGTCGAACGCGGACTCCATATATCGATGCTTGGTAAATTAAATACATTCTGTTAAATTTGGAAAGGAATTTACTGTAAAATGGGGGAAATTAAAAGTCTATATCGTTGTCCAGTCTACGAGCTACAGGTAGGAAAGCGTTTTCCAGTACCCAATGTACACTAACTGTAAGTACATTGTTGCTTTTAGCGTGTAACCCTTTCTTTAAAGGGTGCTCTTCATATAGGACCCAAAGTAACTTCAACCGGAGTAGAGAGCATAGGTGCTTGTGTTGATAATGATGGGTAAAAAAACATGTTCGTAAATATTAAAAAATTGATGTCAAGTCATGGCCCAAATGTCATGGTAAGAAAGTCAAAATACCAAGTACAGTTACTCCTGTGAGCATTATTGTAACTGAAATGTGAATGCAATCAATCTACTTATAACTACATACATATGTATATAACGTAACTAACGTCAGGTAAGGATCTTCATATGCAAGGAGACACTGGCCGGTCTGCGTGAATATTAAGAAATCAAACAAGAGGTATTTAGGAAAATACACAACTCTTAAAGTACATATTATATACATACGTATAGCTGGTGCTAGATCACTACTATGCTAACTATATATAATTACATATTACTATTTTAAAATTACTAGTAATTTTGTAATGTAATCTTATTAAACATAGCCACCAAACGTCCAAGGTACAATCATTTTAGGACTTTGAGGTTTCAATGAAATCGGGGGGCCATATTGTGGAGACGCTGGTGGGGATAGTGACGTAAAGCTGTATCCGGTCGATTCTGGGGTGTTAGGATTTTTTGGACTATTTTCACTAGGTTGAGGTCCTGCAGGAGCACCATACCCCGATGGTTTGGGTGCTGGCGCTGGGACTGAAGGTGGGCCATATTGCACAGGCGCTGGTGGAGGGGCTGATCCATATTCTACAGGCGCTGGTGGAGGTGGTGATCCATACCCAGAGCTATTTGGAGTACATTTGGTACATTTGATAGCTGTTGACTTGGCGACAGGCCAAGGCGCACCGGCGGTAGAGGGCCAAGCGGTAAGGGTATTGGACCACGAAGGAGCTGGTGTGGCCTGTTGTTCATATTTGGGTAGGTACGTTCCTCCCAAACTCACCGGGATGGCTTCTTTGGGTATATTATGAGCTAGAGCATTAGCCCCACGTTTAGTATACGGATTGTAGATCTCTACTGCCCGTTCCAAGGTTGGGGTTGCCACTAGGCGGACAAGCCTCCAAAATACTTGGAAAACCAGGGGAGCGTTGACAACATACCATTTTTGCACTAGGAAAGGATAGTGTCTATCAATGGTGTAGGAAATTCTAAGGAAGGTCCACGTGGCACGGACATTCAAGAGTTTTTTCAAATTATAACCTTTGGCATCTACAATGAACACAGCTTGATCAACAGAATCTCCAGTTTTCGGGTTGAAACGGCTTACCGTTCTCGATCTGGCATCCTCAACCATTCTTAAGAAATACATGAACAAGTCTTTCGACTTGGCACCTTGTAAAAACTTTGGAGTATCCCAACGGCCGAAAGGAAACAGGAACACTGTAACAGACACATTTATTGTATTTATTCCAGTGTAAGTACACCATACAAGCAAATGTTATTGCCGGTTCTCGGTCATTCCAGTCAATCATTATTCCTGATGTTTATTTTGGCTTGTGACAATCGTCAGTTAAACTTTACGAAGTACCACTCGAAGAGTTGTCTTTATTCAATCGACAATTTTGATTTGAGGGGTACCATTTTGCTGCAGAAAACTGGGGGGGGGGGACATATCGTACCTTGTAAAAACAACCTACCATGGAAATACTTAATAAAATGGTACTTTTTAAAGTTTAGCCACGTCACGACATGCGCAGTTACTACAATCCTATTATCATCTAAATAAAGTAGCTCCCTCTGTCTGTGTTACCTGGACTACCGTCGTTTGCATATCCAGAACACTCGTAAGGCAAGTTAGTTGAAAAATGTTCCGCAGGTGTCCATTCCAGTAAATGATCGGCCTTAACCTTTGCTCGGAACGATGCCGTCTGCAAAAAGGTAAATCGGCGCTATTACTAGTTTACATATACCAGTGGTAAAAATTCATTGATTCCGATATTGAAAAATTAATTTCAGAATGAAATATACGTGCTCACGTAAATGCGAGCGATTTCATTGAATTGATTCCTCCTATCAATATTTGCATAAAAATACCCATGAAAATTAAATTTATTGCTCACCCGTCTTAATTTCCGAACAGCTTTATCCACTCTGTAGCCAGTTTCTGTATTTTTAAAAAGAGACATTTTTAAGTTCCGTATAACTGAATACCTTCAAATATTACTGTAACTCCTTAAGACAATATTCAGCGCATTTACCAACAATCAGTCTTGCCAGGTTTTTGTCAGTGGTCCATAAAGGATTGATCTGCGTGGTTTGAACTTGTTGCCGGAGCTATACACAAATAAATTAAAAAGAATTAGTTCTCATAGTGCCCCATAAAAAAATTTCAGATTAACATATCACACTCCCAAACGTCCGAACTTGAGCTACTGTTTAAACGTTACGAAGATTCACAAGGCTAATTTGACTATTTATCTGATTCACTATTAATACAGGAAACTGCCTTCCCTAACAATTAAAAATTTGACACTAAATTATTACTTCTTGAAGTAGCGGACTCCGAGCGGGCAAAGTTGGCCATGACCCATAACCAGCGTTCCCCGCAGTTACTAATTTGACCGAAATGACCGTAAAAACTGACACCACTAAACCCCGTAATGAGAGTACTAACGTCATTTTCAACTTGTAAATCTCAAGCTTAATTTTTGGCAGAATAAAACTAGCTCCAATCTAATCGCTGTCTACTTCTCCATCCGCCCTGGCTCTCTCAGATCAAGTGACTAAATATTCTCGAGAATCTTTTGTACACTTGACAATCCACTAAAACTTCAGACGTGTATAGTTTACCTATGATGTTTTTATTGAGTGCAATTACAAAGTGGGACAAGTACTGGCGTTACATAAAGATCACACTACAGTTGCATCGACAGAATTAATAATTCACTCCATACTGCATAAGATTCGCTTTCTCAATCCACATTTGAAAAATCAAGGCATCCAGCACTTGATGCTTAAACCAAGTGAGCTGCTCATTCAAAAAAAAATGTAATAACGTAATAATACAATGTCTGATCATTTTATGTGTCGTTTCCTAACGTGAGGGAAACCTGATTTGTTGTATGATAGAACCCAAGTGTTACTGTCTCACGTTGACGGTAATAATAATGTGACTTCGAGTCTTCCCAACCAAATGTGTTGGGTAAAGTTTTAGTTGAAGGACCAGCACTGGCTCTGCAGTGCACAAATATTTACCCGTAATTTTCACTTCTTTCAATCACTCCGGTACCAATGACAGCCTTTGCTGTCCAGTGCGAATGAAAGTACACGAAGTATTTTAAGAGAAAATGGAATAACTGTAATTCTTTATTAATAAGAGTGAAGATAGGTTGTTGTTAGCTCATTCGCACCAAAATTCAATCTCCCTCTTGTAGATTTCCACTGACTAATACATTTCTTTCACATGCCCAATCATTCTAGTTCAATATCCATTCAATTTATAATATTCAATAACAAATATGCTAAAATAGCCATGACAATATCATGCAACAATTCTCATTCAAATGCATGGTGAATACATACATGTGTTAATATAAACTAAATATTGCTAAGTTATCTACAAAAATAGTACCAACATTTTCATTTAAGTATCCTAAACTCACTTAACATACATAAGGATAACTTTTAGTAACATCTACATGGTTTGACATTATGTACTTACCCGGGTATTTAACATAACAATATCCGGGTATTTAAACGATTACATGATACGTGCATGATACAGCTTCTCCATCTATGCGGTCCTTATTTACTAATAATATATATGTATTTACATGTAAATTAATGTCGTAAGCTTGACGATGTCCGATTTCTAAGTGAAGAGGAGAGGCGCTTCAGATCACAGCTAAATACACAGCTCGTCACAGTACTTCGCGTCGCTCCATTCACTCTCCATAGTAACTGCTTGGACTTCACAATTCTTCCCCCTGAAGAAGACCGTCTTCTTCATTTTCCGTAACGTCCAACACACATATCTTAGTTGCTGGTCTGGTGAATACTCCATCCTTGGTTTGAACATCCACTGAACGAACCTGACCATCTTTCCCGGGATGAACTTCCGTGATTCTTCCCAAGGGCCACGAATTCCTGGGACCATTTGGATCAGCTATCACCACAATGTCGCCAACACAAATAGGTCTTACTGGTTGCAACCACTTCGCCCGTCTAGTCAGAGTTGGTAAGTACTCTTTGACCCACCGACTCCATAACTTCTCCGTCAACACCTGGACCAGCTGCCACTGCTTGCGAAGGTTGTACTTCCCATCCGCAAAATCACCAGGAATAAAACTGCGAATGCGCCCACATCTTAAAAAGTCATTTGGTGTTAAGCTTCTTGGGTCAGCAGGATCTACTGAAATATGAGTAAGAGGTCGATTATTAATAATAAATTCGGCTTCTGTCAACAGTGTTTGAAGAACATCTTCTCGAGGCGACGAATCTTTTAAAGTAGCACTTAAAGCCACTTTCACGGATTTCACGAGCCTCTCCCACACTCCCCCCATGTGAGGTGCTGCAGGTGGGTTGTACCGCCAGGTCATCCCAGTGTTTGCAAATTTTCTTGTAACTTCATCCTTATTGATGTCCTCTACTGCCATGCGAAGTTCCTTATCTGAACCATGGAAATTAGTACCATTATCTGACCAGATAATTTCCGGTACTGCTCGACGAGCGATAAATCTTCGAATAGCATTTACAGCTGAGTCAGTGGTAAGATCTGGAGCAATTTCCAGATGAACTGCACGAGTGGAGAAGCAAGTAAAAATGACTCCGTACCTCTTTAAGCTTCTTCTCAAGAAGCTAACTGACATTGGCCCAAAGAAGTCAATTCCTGTAAATTGAAAAGGGTATCCAGGCTTATTGACTCTCTGGAATGGAAGAGAAGCCATTTCCGGGGGTCTTGGTATAGCTTTGCGAATACGACAAATTCTGCAGTTTGCGAAAGCTTTCTTCACAGCAGCTCTTACATCAAGAATCCAGTAAGTTAGTCGTAGCTCATTAATTACTGTTTCAATACCTTGATGGGCAAACTTTCGGTGTAAATGTCCAAGAAGAAGTTGAGTATACCGGTGTTTCGGATCGAGTATCACTGGGTATTTAGTTTCTTCCGAGAGTTCTTCCGCTTCTCGTAATCTTCCACATAGCCTAATGATTCCATTACCATCTATTGCCGGTGATAGGTTTCGGAGACGACTACTTGCTGGCAGTTTACCTCCTTCCCTCAAAATCTTCAAATCATCTCCAAAGCTATCAGCTTGTACCTTTCCCCAACAAAGAGTTTCAGCTTGAAGGAATTCTTTCCCCGTTATCTCCCCTGTGATGCGCTCTCCCTTGAAAGCGAGCAGAGCTCTTTGAAACCATACTGTACTTCGGACAAACTTTTCCCAGGAAGAAAATCTGAATACGTCCGGTATCACAGGTTTGAACTGAGGTTTCAACGCAATCATGACGAAGTTACTTTCAACCTCATTGGTAGTATCCAGATTTGTGGATTTTTCCTTTGGCCATTCATTTTCAGGAAATTTAATAAATTCTGGGCCAGTATACCACCTACTCCCGGGCTCAAATTTTGTACCCCTTAAAGGTCTTGTGGCTTCGTCCGCTACATTGTCATCAGTAGGAACCCACCGCCATTCCTCAGCATTTGACGACTCCAAAATTTCACCTATACGCACCGCCACAAACTGCCTGGGGTTGGTTGTTGGTGAACGTAGCCAAGATAAAACTGTTTGTGAGTCAGACCAATAAACCGTACTGTTAATACAAATAGAAATTTGTTCCTTAACAGTTTTCGCCAGCCTACATCCCATGAGGGCAGCCTGTAACTCCAATTTTGGAATAGTAAGAGGTTTTAAAGGTGCTACCCTGGCTCTACCAAGAACAAGTGTTACTTGTATCTCGTCTCCAAAATCAACTCTGAAGTAAGCCACTGCTGAGAAAGCCTTACTGCTAGCGTCCACAAACACGTGTAGTTGTATTGAAGATGCTTCCCCCAGGTTCAGAGAGTAACAACGCGGTACTCTAACCAAAGATATTTGAGGTAACTCCAGAACCCACCATTTCCATTGCTTAAACAGCTCCGCTGGAATTTCTTCATCCCAATCTGATTTTGTAGCCCACGCCTCTTGGAAAATTATTCTCCCTTTGATTGTAAAATGGACAACAAGACCCAATGGATCGTACACCGACATCACCAGCGACGCCATCTCTCTCTTCGTCGGTACTTTTTCCGCCTTCAGAATCTCTTCCTTGACTTTTGGGTAGTTGGTCTTGAAAACGAAACAATCATTCTCAGCATCCCACAATAGTCCCAGTACCCTCTCGGTTGACAACTCCGCTTCTTCACTTAACTCCACCAGATTCTTTGCTCGTAAATCAGGAGGAAGAGATTTCATCACAGTTTTTGAACTGCTTGCCCAGTTGCAAATATAGAAGCCTGCTCTACTAAATAGCTCGATAGCATCTTCAATTAATTTGCCCGCTTTCTTTTCAGTAGATGCTCCATGAATAAAATCATCCATATATGTATTCTTTAAAATACCTTCCGCCGCTTCCGGAAATTCCATTTTGAATTCTTCTGCGTTTAGGTCTTTAACGTACAACGCTGATGACGGTGAGCAAGAAGCCCCAAAAATCATAACTCGCATTACATATTCCTCCACAGGTTGAGTCCGATCTCGTCCTCTCCATAAGAAGCGTTGGCTATCTACATCAGCTGGAATTATCTCCACCTGGTGAAACATCTCACGGATATCCCCTACTACTCCTACCGGATGGAGTCTAAATCGCATCAATACTGCTGGTAGTGAAGTCAGAAAATCTGGACCTTTCAGAAGACAGTCGTTGAGCCCGACACCGTGAGATCTGGCTGCGGCATCCATTACCAATCTGAGTTTCCCCGGCTTATTCGGATTGAAAACCCCAAAATGTGGCAAGTAAAACGTACGTCGACCTCTTTGACTAGATTCGGCTGGTGAAAGTTTGCGACAATATCCTTTCTCGATGTAGTCCTCTATCTTCTTATGATAGGCCTCAGCAAAACCAGCGTCACGTTCCATTTTCCTTTCCATGCAGCTTAGTCTTCTTAAGGCATTGGTCCTGCTTTCTGGAAGTTGTACGTCGTCATTTTTCCAGAGTAGACCAGTTTGGAATCGACTGCCAACTCGTTTGGTGGTAGCCCTCATAATCTCCATCGCCTTCTGATCTTCGTTGGAACGAGCACTGCCTTCAACAACTCGAACCCCAAATGATTCCGTAGTAAAGGTTTGTCTAAATAGACTCCCCAGTTCATCATTATTCAAAGTCTCACATACGTGAAAATTGTATGTACTCACAGCTTTCCCCTGCTTAGGTAAGTTACCATGAACTACCCAGCCCAGCCATGTCTTGGTTGCAACTGGATCATTCCAGTGACCCTGTCTGAGTTTACGTGCAGTGGAGAGCAGAATGTTGTCTGACCCTATCAACAACAACGGACGAGCATTCTCCATGGTTTCGAATGGTATATCTTCTAGATACGGCCATTTCTTCCTCATCATATCCATGTCCACATTCTGAATAGGAAGAGACATATTTTCAACAGTACGGGCATTGTAAATACGATACGTTTTCGTTGCTTTCATCCCTGAGACTTCAAACATAACCCGACGTGACTCCATCTCTTCCCTTGTAAGCTCGTTCGTCCATTGTATGCACAGCGGTTCTACCGGTCCTCTCAATCCAAGCGTGCCAGCAAAATCTGCGTCTATCATAGTAACAGTAGACCCTTCATCAAGCATAGCGTAAGTATTGAAATCTCCCCTAGGTCCGGAAATTCTCACTGGAAGTATACGTAGCAATACATCCGTCTTACCACCAGCTTTTACATGGCCTGCCCAGTTACCTACTCGAGCTTCCAATTTCGTACCCGTAGGATTAATTGTTTTGTGTAAAAGTTTGTGGTGAAATCGGTCGCACCCATCAGTTCCACAAGCTGATTTCTTTCGACAGTCTTGACTTTTATGTCCGAAATTTAGACAACAGAAACAGACGTTACCTTTCTTTACTGTCTTCCACCTGTCGGAAACATCAGCATCAGTGAAACCTTTGCAATCTTGAAGCGCGTGACTTTCGCCCGAGCAGTGAAAACATTTCTTGTTTTCTTTCCCCACCGCTACTACCTCATTTCGTTTCTCTTTCTTCTTCTCTGCGAATTTTTCTTCCTTAGTAAAAGATAAAGATAAAGGCATGAAGCTTACTGCAATAGCATTCCGTTTCAACCAATTCCCAAAATCTTCAAGATTTGGCAAATCTTTACGGTCAGCAACCAATGTACCCCAGTCGTATTGTTGCTCAACGGATAATTTGGACAGCAGCTCATGGAGTAGTTGAGGATTGTAGAGGTGTCCCATTTGCTTCATATTCTTTATAGTGGCAACCAGATTTGCTACCATGTTTGAAAATAAGATTATTGACTGCGGCTTGCTTCTTGTTGGTGGAGGTAGTGACTTTATTTTCCCTATCATTGAGTAAATAATTTGGTCGCATCTCCCAAACATCAACTCCAATGTCTCGATCACCAAGGCAACGTTCTCGGGAAATCCTAATATAGGTAACACCGCCTCTCGTGCCTTCCCTTTTAAACATTTAGTAAGCCGTATCATATTTTCATCGTTAGAAAGTCCACATAACTCACTAGTACGTCGATACTGCTGGATAAATAGAGGCCACTCTTCCGGTTCTCCTCCAAAGATAGACAATTCTTTTGGAACTGCCTGTCGGGACAGAAATTTATCCAGTCGGCTGCTAACATTCATCATAGCATTATTACTGTTCTCATGTACATTATGACTTGGTAATTGAACATTTCCATTTCTCAACCAATTGTTGACATTCTCTCTGGAACTCGGATGAGGCACAGGGATGTCCTCTAAAATTTGACTCTCATCATCTTCCGATTCCTCTTCGAGTCCTGCCATTTGAATCTCAAGTCGTTTTTTCTCTAAAATTTTCTCCCTCTCAAGCCTTGCTTTTGCAAGAGAAAGTTTTTCTTCGAGAAACTCTTGTTCCGCCTTGCCCATTCTTTGCATAGATTCGAATTCAGCTTGCATCCTTAGTCTTGCTGCTTCACTCTTAGAAGTAGATGCCTTGGATACCTGACTTCTCCTGCTAGCAGTTTTCACAGAGACAATGTCCATAAGGTTGACCGAGCTTGTTGATTTTTCTTCTACTTGACCCGTCCTGTTTTCAGCCTGCTTGGTTACCCGCAGCAACGGCGTGCTAAAAACCTCCGGCGGTTCCGATAGTAGCCTTTTACTTCTTCTAAGCTCGTTATCCATCTTCAAAATGTCCGTAAAACTTATCCAGAGTCGGTTCAAAAGGATCCGGTTCGAAGGACCACCTGTTACTGTCTCACGTTGACGGTAATAATAATGTGACTTCGAGTCTTCCCAACCAAATGTGTTGGGTAAAGTTTTAGTTGAAGGACCAGCACTGGCTCTGCAGTGCACAAATATTTACCCGTAATTTTCACTTCTTTCAATCACTCCGGTACCAATGACAGCCTTTGCTGTCCAGTGCGAATGAAAGTACACGAAGTATTTTAAGAGAAAATGGAATAACTGTAATTCTTTATTAATAAGAGTGAAGATAGGTTGTTGTTAGCTCATTCGCACCAAAATTCAATCTCCCTCTTGTAGATTTCCACTGACTAATACATTTCTTTCACATGCCCAATCATTCTAGTTCAATATCCATTCAATTTATAATATTCAATAACAAATATGCTAAAATAGCCATGACAATATCATGCAACAATTCTCATTCAAATGCATGGTGAATACATACATGTGTTAATATAAACTAAATATTGCTAAGTTATCTACAAAAATAGTACCAACATTTTCATTTAAGTATCCTAAACTCACTTAACATACATAAGGATAACTTTTAGTAACATCTACATGGTTTGACATTATGTACTTACCCGGGTATTTAACATAACAATATCCGGGTATTTAAACGATTACATGATACGTGCATGATACAGCTTCTCCATCTATGCGGTCCTTATTTACTAATAATATATATGTATTTACATGTAAATTAATGTCGTAAGCTTGACGATGTCCGATTTCTAAGTGAAGAGGAGAGGCGCTTCAGATCACAGCTAAATACACAGCTCGTCACAGTACTTCGCGTCGCTCCATTCACTCTCCATAGTAACTGCTTGGACTTCACACCAAGCATGCATACATGTATTAGGCGCACAATTTTATTCATGGGTGATAATTCATGCAGTCCTTACTGTCGTGAACAGTTTGTTGGCATCTCTGTATTTTGGAGTAATGTAGTGTGCATACATACATTTGTTTGCATATTATTATGTACCTCCAATAGAGCCTCCGGTTCTTAGAGTGAATTTTTTAATTTAGCACACGCTCTGTTATTAATTTCTGAAGGAAAGGAAAAGCCGGTAATATGTGATTACAATTTGTACCTATGAGCACCCCACGTGTAGAAGGAGCAGTCATAAAGCAGTGGCTTCTGACAGGCGTAAGGACTTGTTTTTCTGTATTTTGATCTAACTCCACACTCGGATACTTCCATGTGGCCCCACTTGATGGATGTGCAGAACATATAGTAAAAATACATAATAGAAAGAACAGTAATATTTTTATTTACAACCCTTCCAGTGTGTCAATTTTTTGGAGATTGCACATTTTTAAAAGATTTAGATTTTTGTTTTCCGGGGAGGTGATTGCTGCCACCATTGGATGCTCCCAAATGATCCAATTTGGATACATGTGTACTTGTGCAATTTTATAGTAGCATATAAAAAATCCCTTTAAAATTCTGGCTTTGTGTGTCATTTAAATTATAAGAGAATTAGAATTGTAAATATTTACGACCAATAGTTTGATAATGAATCCTTCAGTATGTGACATGTAAAGTTGATGCACGGGGTCTTAATTCATGTACAAGCTTACATGAGTTGGACATGTTGTAGTCAATCTGTCCTAAATCTGCTCATTGACACCCAGAGTCAAGTGAATATCTTTACTTTCAGGGAAATGAAGCAGTTGGCACACTACAAGTTTTTGTCGGGGAAATTAATGAACAATGGGTAAAAATGTCTTCATTGGAAGGAGCTGTCCTTTAGGTCAAGTAATTACTTCATTTTAAAATGATTACACTCCATTAATTTTATTATTATTATTTGGAACCACACTCACATGTGTACATACACTAATTTACATTTCATTCATTAAACATGTTGTTCCTTTCCTCCCGACCAAAAAACAAAATGACAAAGACACTTAATGAGAAGGCTCGCTTACTAAAAATCACGCTCTGAGCACACACGCTAGTTGTAATGAATATTACAAAAACACTAATTACTACTTGAGTATTTAATTAATTAATGAGTAATAAAGACTTGATGTTGTTGAAGGTATTTGTCAAGGAGTGAGAGCAATAAGTATAAAAACTAAAACTGAAAATGAGACTTCTGCTCTCCTGCGGCTAGCCATATCACATCTTCTGGCATCTTGGAAGAGCACTTACCTAGAGATGTCCGGAAGAAGCTAGGAACGTTTTACCTATACCCAATCAAGAGATATTTCAGTAGGCTTGTTGACACGCATCATTAAAAAATATATATGAATGTAAGGAAATAATTATTGGTATTGTACTGACTTGAGGAAAAACGTTTCGCAACTTTGTATATTTGTCCAACTTCACATAATTGTCAAAACTATGCAATAAATTTTATACTAATACAGCGTACTCTCTATTTAGTTGATCTCTCATAAGAGAATCGATGTCTCTATACGGACAAAAATATTTGAAACTTTTCATTTTTCTCGTGATAATTGCATGCAATTATAAGAGTGAAATTTAGCAAGTTATAGGGGTCCGTTGATGGAGAGAGTACACTGTATATGTAATTACATATGCATTATTCGTTTTCAAAATATTTACCAAACTGCCAAGGGGAACTAAGCTGAGGGGTTTGAAGTTGTGTAGCCTCCGGAGATCCATATTGATCTTGTGGAAGTGTCAGGATATTTTCATTGAGGTGTAATGACTTGGGGGGGCTTTTATTTAGATCTATGGGGGCGGACAGATCAAGACTTTCGGTGTCTTCCTGCGCTGGGATGGAAGGAGCGCTATACTCAACATCTGGGGCTCCAATTACTCCAGGAGTACCATAATGAGGAGAAGTTTTCACTTGTGGAGGTCCATATTGAGTCCATGTTTTTCCAGAAGGGTTGTCATAGTTAGAAGTTTGTGTTAGTGGAAGGCTATATTGAGCTGGAGTTTTCTCTAATAGGGGTCCATATTGTGAAGGCGCTTTTTCTGGCGCAGGACCATATTGCACGGATGTTTGCGCTGGTAGGGAACTGTACTGTGTGGAAACCTTTGCTGCTGGAAATCCGTACTGTGTTGGTGCTTTTTCTGGGGGAGGACCATACTCGGAAGATGTTTTTGCTGATGGAGAACTGTACTGTGTTGAAACCTTTGCTGCTGGAAATCCATATTGTGCTGGTGTTTTTTCTGGGGGAGGACCATATTCTGAAGATGTTTTTGCTGATGGAGGGCCGTACTGTGAAGATGTTTTGACCGGAGGGGAATCGTACTGATCAGGCGTTTTCGACGATGGAAGACCGTACTGATCCGAAGTTTTAGCACCTGGAGTTTCATACTGGATCGCTGATTGAGATGAATCATGACTAGAGGAAGTACATGTGATGCATTGCTCAGCTGGGGATACATACCCTCCAGATTTTTCTTCTGGCCAAGGCGCATCAACAGGCTCATTGGTAGAAGGCCAACCAGCTACTTTGTTTGACCAAGCTGCAGCAACAGAAGCTAACAGAGGCGATGGTGTGGCATTTAGCTCATATTTAGGAACGTACGTTCCTCCTAAACTTACCGGAATGGCATCTGGAAGAATATTATGAGCTAGGGCATCCTGCCCACTTCGTGTAAAAGCCGAAAAAATCTTTACAGCTCGTTCCAACGTGGGGGATGAGACCAACCGGACAAGTTTCCAAAGAGCTGTAAAAGCTAAAGGAGTATTGACAACGTACCATTTCTGAACTAGAAAGGGATAGTGTCTATCGATAGTGTACGCTAATCTCAGGAGTGTCCACGTTGACCGAAGAGTCAGCAACTTTTTCAAGTTAAAGCCCTTGGCGTCAACGATGAACACGGCTTGGTCAACTGGTTCCCCCGATTTGGGATGAGTACGACCCTTCGTATTATGACGAGCATCCTCCAACATTCTTAAGAAGTAATTGTAAAATTCCCTTTTCCTCGCTAGTCTGAACAATCTTGGAGTATTCCATTGACCAAAAGGGAACAAAAACACTGCAAAAACGAGTAAGGTTGTAAAGAACGAAATTATAGGGGGGAAAATGTAAGGCATACATTTTTTGTTTCACAAATTATACTTCACACTTTCACACTTAAGACAAAAAATCACAGTAGCACTGACCTGGACTTCCATCCTTGGCATAACCACTACACTCATAAGGCAAATTGCTTGTGAAGTGTTCCGAAGGTGTCCAATCCAGTAAATGATCAGCCTTCACCCGTTGACGGAATAATGCCGTCTGGTAGAAAGATCAGTCACATTTACAAAACTTCAAATTCAATGCACTAAATACCTAAGGCTCAGTCGTACAATTTATTAGGAAGTAACAAAAATTGAAAACTAATAATAATACCTTTCTCAGTCGTTTGGCAGCCAAATGCACTCGGTAGCCAGTTTCTAGAGAACAAGAACCAGAAGTTTACAGCAAATAATAATTTTACGTTCTTGCAGCTTGTATGAAATGATACGTATTTTCATAAAAATTGTAATAAAATCAATAAATTATCCTTCTGTTAATTACCAACAAGCATCCTTTCAAGGTTTCGGTCCGTTGTAAAAAAAGGATTTATCTTCAACCCTTGGATCAGATGTCGCAGCTGTAAAAATGTTATGTTAAAAATTTCCCACTTAGAACAAAACACACTTTTGGGGATCCTAAGTAGAAATTTAACGTTACGAAAAATTTACTGTAATAGTTTAGCCTCTTTTTTGTATACTATTTCGGGACTTACTTCTTCAATTAAATGACTCTGAGAAACTGGGGCTCCATAGCCACCGTATCCAGCGTCAGCAACGACTCCTGTAAATTCGGTGATGCCAACAAGAAAAACTGCTGTCAGAAGCACCAACCCCATTGGTGAATTTGTCATTGTAAACTTGTGAATTTTAATTTCACAGGCAAGTGTCTAATTTTTATTGTTCCTAATTTATTTGCAACTCTATCTTAGTAGTACGCTATTTTCCTTATCCATCCAGCCTGGCAGTCTCTGATGAAGTGCTTCCTACAAATAACGTGAATTTGGTAGATCCTGCCGATCATATGGGTCTTTATGGATTTTCCTTCATCAGTTTTTTTGGGAAAAACTACAAAAAGGTCAGGGAGCAAGCCCTCGTAAATGCTCAATTGGATTTAGTTATATCATTCTTGCAGATACACTCATTCCTTGAGACTCATTACTTACCAAGTGCAATTCTCACTATAATTTACTTTCGTAATACTCAATTTGCAAAAAAATATATATGTTCGGGCTGAGGATAGATCATCTCAAAAAATCTTATAATATGTAATAGATAAAATGAATTATCTCATTAGATCACATGCAATTTCTTAATGACAAGCAAACCTGATTTTTGCAATTTAGCCGGCCATTCTACATAAGGGCATTGTTATCGACGTAGGGAAATTATTGTTCAATGTATTTTTTATAAAAGCGGTTCCTGAGCAGTTAGACAGTCACAAATATACATAGCTATGTGAGAGATAAAGCTGTCGAAGTGATTTTTTCAATATTAGTGAGCAGTCTTGTTATTAATTCGTGAAGGAAATGAAATGCCGGTAGTAGTATAGTATCTCAGTGTGTACATATACTTTGGAGCAAGCACCTTTGACATACAGCTTGTGCTGTTGGGCTTGTTTTTATTAGTGCATTTCCACTCGTTCCTATCCTCACAGGGCTGTGTGTGTTGTATGAACACGTATGTATGTACGTGTATTATTACTGGTAGTGAGTGGAGTGCTTGTTGCTATTGCGTCCACACGAACATATAAGAAAGAGGAAGTATTGAGAGCAAGCAAATCCTTCACAACAATCATATCTGTAAAAAGGGAAGAGGCAAGATTTTAATGAAGAGCGAGGGACTCTGTGAATAATAGTGTAATACTTTCTATTAATCATTACCTTCACTTATGATGGGCATTTATTAAACGTTAACAGCGATCTTCTGATAGCAATATGTCTGTTGCATAATCTGTCTTCACACATCGAATGGACCTATGCACTCCGGACAACTGACAAGTATGTATGTATGTTGTAAGCAGAAAGTGAAAAATAGATAAAATCAATCACTGGCACTTGACTAACGAATTTTAAGTAAAGACTCTCTTTTATTATTTCGTTTTAGGTACGATGGATCCATATCTATAGGATCGGCTCATATTGCAATAATTAAAAAAAATAGAGGATAATGAATGCTCGTAGAATCTCCTCTTAAGGTAGAATTTCTCACATGTGTACATTGACTATATAGAGTGCTCACGCTCATTCAAAAGAACGAAATAAGGATATTGGATTTGTAAGTACATAATGAATAATGACTGAAATAATTACAGAGTATGTATATGAGTGCCCCCGATGGGAATTGCAGCGAATAATTTGAGGCCGTAAGTTGAGCTAAACTAAATTTTTTACTAAAGTTTTCATCAATTTCTTGTCCTGAGATGAGGAAAGCGGAAGCACTGGGGTCAATCGAAAAGCCAAATAACAATAGTCATGTGACTTAAAGACCAGTAATTAGATTGCGAAATGGATTTGAGCACTATGGGAATGTCTATTTAATTTGAGTGCTCATAATTAAATAATTGCAAGCCAATCTAGGATGCTGTATTAAAATAATTTCGGGAATGATTTTATTGACGGAAGTGTTTTTGCTGGAATCTGAAGAGAATTTTAGAAAACACTACAAAAGTTTCCCTTCTTCCCAAATTATTTTTTTTTAATTTAAGTATATGTACATACTTGCTGATCGCCGTGCATGAGTTTACTAGATTCAGTAGTATTTAGACAAGGGTCAAAATCCAAGTGCACACGTCTTGTTGGTTTCATTAGAATATTAACGATTATTTAATGCAGGCAGAACATTTGCCTGAAACGCTGCTGGAGTATTTGGGTTATTCCCAGCTGGGCTGTAGATGCAAGATATGTGTTTCCGTGTTTGCATGTCCCATCTCGCACTCCTAGCGCAAGCAACGCTAATGGTGTTTTTCCAAATAATCTGCACTTTAGCTTGGTAAGCGAAACCATGTATGTATGTATTTTAGGGGGTCCCACAACCAAAGTTATGGGACACTGCTCAGGCCATCAGTGGGCCCATTGCAGATTACCCTGTCGAACATGTTAATTTACGAATAGCATTGGAAGAGTGAGCATGGGATGTCCACTTTCCTGAATTTGCTTATCCGATTGTATCTGAATATATGTATAAAACTCAAAACAGAACATATTTCTGTATTAAATATTTTAGAATTTCAAAATCTTCACAAAATGTAATTATGAAGTCAAAAATGAACCTTCAATGAATATTGAATTTCGAGAAAGTGTGTCTTGTCTCAGAAATTCGAAAGGTATTTTTAACTTCATATATTTCCAGTGGGCTTCGGCCCCCTGGCGTGCGTACAGCGCAGGTCCAGATTCGAGGTCATAGGGTTCAAAAACGTGAAGAAAGTTATGCTTTGCAGAATGTAAATTTCATACTCCTCCACAAACCTGATTTCTCCAACCGTGCTCCGTCTCCTCCGGTCATATTAGCTTTTTTCAACGCAATGACCTGACAAATAGCTCCCAGGAAAGCCTACAATCTTTCCTACAAATAAGCGCCAAAATATTTCCTGGCATAAATTTTGTCTGAGAATATATAATATGAAGAAAGTGTCATTCTAAAATATCTCTAACTTTGCTTCCCGTTTTTGAACACTGACTTCAAGCCTTGACCCAGGTCAATATACTAATTTGTGTAAATTTTGAATCTAAATTTGCTACAAAATGGTGGAAATCAAATATTTCATGAGTCAATCCCTTTTGTGTGGACTAGGGGGTGGCAAATGTTTTGCACACCCAGTACACATTTGAATTTGTCAAAGCGGCCCAAGTATCCATTGGTATTTTGAAGCAAAAATAAAAACAAATGGCTTAGACAAAA
The DNA here is from genome assembly GCA_947179485.1 of Allacma fusca. Classification (NCBI taxonomy): domain Eukaryota; kingdom Metazoa; phylum Arthropoda; class Collembola; order Symphypleona; family Sminthuridae; genus Allacma; species Allacma fusca. Next base: position 20,220,586 of record OX359247.1, read on the forward strand.
GTACCATGGTAAAACCTTGGATTGAATACCTTTATTCATAAAAAAAGAATTTGAATCAATTTAAAATTAAATTATTATGGAGTCAGTCGTGTTCCAAATCAATTTCTACTAGTATCGATATATTAATTAGATCAATGTTTGATGAAATAAATATTTTAACGTATGGTTCGACTCAAACGGATGAATAATTTTTACAAACTTTAATAATAATTATTATTGTACTTAATTTAGAAAGCTTTGAAATAAATTTTCCTACCTTTCACGCGCTTGTATAAATAATTAATACTGAATTAGTTCGCACCCGCACTGTAGAATGAATATAACCCTTTTGGAAGCAGTACTTATAAATTTGCACGGGGCTCAGCCGAAGATAAGACAAGAATAGACAGGTGACATGGTTAAGGTTAGAGATAAAACAGTCACTATGACCACATTTGACTCAATTCGGATACATAAATAAGTAGATGCAGATTCATACATACCTGCTTATGATTAGATTCTTTGTGCATTATTTTTAAAGTTAAATGAAGATTAAAATTATGTGGAAACCTTTGCCCATACCAGGTTCTTTAAATGATGTCCCCCGTGGTTATAAAGTGTCCTTATAATGCTTCGTCCAGGTAAATAAAAAATCTAATTCATTTTCTAACCTTGCTTTAGTTTTTCCAAGTAATACCTTCAATCTACAGCCAAGGATAAATACTAAGAATTTTATTTCGTTTTTAGACAAGGGTCAAAATTCAAGTGCACACTTGTTGGGTTCATTCAAATATTTACGATTATTTTAATGCAGGCTGAATATTTTCCTGAAACGCTGGTGCTGTAGTTGGGTTATTCCCAGCTGGGCTGTAGATGCAAGAAATGTGTTTTCGTGTCATGGTGTCCCATGCCGTACTCCTAGCGCAAGCAAAGCTAGTGGTACTTTTCCAAATAATCTGCACTTTAGCTTGGTAAGCGAAACCATACACAGGACTGTTAAAGTTGAGTCCAGGTTCACTCCACCAAAAGTTAACTGCTTTTTCGAAACCCTCCCCATCAGTGCCAAATCCATTGGTCCCGTCTTCTTGATACCAGGACTCCGTAGCTTCTGGCACCAGAGTATTAATCAAAGGGCAATTATAAAACCTGGGATTATCTGGAACTGGAGCCACCGAATTGTCCGTTCCTGCGCGGGCATGAATGTTGGCACACTGTATGGCTATTTCTTTCAGCTAGAAATAATTATATATTTGACATGTATCAGAAACTATACAATTGAGTAAGTTTATTTTATAAAGACATGTCTAGTAAATTTGAAGAAAGTCGAAGACGCCTTACTCACAGTGGCATTAAAAATAAGTAATGGGACACCATGCTGTACTCGTTTGACATTGTGAGCGAGCAGAGCAACTTCGTCCGCTAGACAGTAAAGTTGAAAGAGTCTGGTTACAGGGTACCAAGTTACGTGATACTAAAAAAGTCAATTTTTAAACTTAAAAATTCGACCATACCTACTGTTGCAGTTGCTTGGATAGTAGTTTCCTCAATAAAATTTCCGTCCCCAAAGCCTGAAATGTCCTAAAGTGAAAATTAAGGGACCAATGATATGTAGTTATTTAAAAATATACTACTATGAAATTATGCAAAACTAACCTCTCGAATTCCAGCACCAGAAGATCCCAAGGTATTAATTATGAGAACAAGCGAAAGCAGGGGGAGAATATTCTTCATGATCTTCATCTGAAATTATTAAGGAGTGTTTTGTGGCGCAACCAGAATATTTGAGTAAAATGATTTGTATTTGGGGCAATGTGGAACAGTTGCCCTCACGGACTTTTTAAAATGATAGAATTCCTCATGAATGCCCCACAACTATTAGTATCTGAATATATGTATAAAACTCAAAACAGAACATATTTCTGTATTAAATATTTTAGAATTTCAAAATCTTCACAAAATGTAATTATGAAGTCAAAAATGAACCTTCAATGAATATTGAATTTCGAGAAAGTGTGTCTTGTCTCAGAAATTCGAAAGGTATTTTTAACTTCATATATTTCCAGTGGGCTTCGGCCCCCTGGCGTGCGTACAGCGCAGGTCCAGATTCGAGGTCATAGGGTTCAAAAACGTGAAGAAAGTTATGCTTTGCAGAATGTAAATTTCATACTCCTCCACAAACCTGATTTCTCCAACCGTGCTCCGTCTCCTCCGGTCATATTAGCTTTTTTCAACGCAATGACCTGACAAATAGCTCCCAGGAAAGCCTACAATCTTTCCTACAAATAAGCGCCAAAATATTTCCTGGCATAAATTTTGTCTGAGAATATATAATATGAAGAAAGTGTCATTCTAAAATATCTCTAACTTTGCTTCCCGTTTTTGAACACTGACTTCAAGCCTTGACCCAGGTCAATATACTAATTTGTGTAAATTTTGAATCTAAATTTGCTACAAAATGGTGGAAATCAAATATTTCATGAGTCAATCCCTTTTGTGTGGACTAGGGGGTGGCAAATGTTTTGCACACCCAGTACACATTTGAATTTGTCAAAGCGGCCCAAGTATCCATTGGTATTTTGAAGCAAAAATAAAAACAAATGGCTTAGACAAAAGTACCATGGTAAAACCTTGGATTGAATACCTTTATTCATAAAAAAAGAATTTGAATCAATTTAAAATTAAATTATTATGGAGTCAGTCGTGTTCCAAATCAATTTCTACTAGTATCGATATATTAATTAGATCAATGTTTGATGAAATAAATATTTTAACGTATGGTTCGACTCAAACGGATGAATAATTTTTACAAACTTTAATAATAATTATTATTGTACTTAATTTAGAAAGCTTTGAAATAAATTTTCCTACCTTTCACGCGCTTGTATAAATAATTAATACTGAATTAGTTCGCACCCGCACTGTAGAATGAATATAACCCTTTTGGAAGCAGTACTTATAAATTTGCACGGGGCTCAGCCGAAGATAAGACAAGAATAGACAGGTGACATGGTTAAGGTTAGAGATAAAACAGTCACTATGACCACATTTGACTCAATTCGGATACATAAATAAGTAGATGCAGATTCATACATACCTGCTTATGATTAGATTCTTTGTGCATTATTTTTAAAGTTAAATGAAGATTAAAATTATGTGGAAACCTTTGCCCATACCAGGTTCTTTAAATGATGTCCCCCGTGGTTATAAAGTGTCCTTATAATGCTTCGTCCAGGTAAATAAAAAATCTAATTCATTTTCTAACCTTGCTTTAGTTTTTCCAAGTAATACCTTCAATCTACAGCCAAGGATAAATACTAAGAATTTTATTTCGTTTTTAGACAAGGGTCAAAATTCAAGTGCACACTTGTTGGGTTCATTCAAATATTTACGATTATTTTAATGCAGGCTGAATATTTTCCTGAAACGCTGGTGCTGTAGTTGGGTTATTCCCAGCTGGGCTGTAGATGCAAGAAATGTGTTTTCGTGTCATGGTGTCCCATGCCGTACTCCTAGCGCAAGCAAAGCTAGTGGTACTTTTCCAAATAATCTGCACTTTAGCTTGGTAAGCGAAACCATACACAGGACTGTTAAAGTTGAGTCCAGGTTCACTCCACCAAAAGTTAACTGCTTTTTCGATACCCTCCGCATCAGTCCCAAATCCATTGGTCCCGTCTTCCTGATACCAGGACTCCGTAGCTTCTGGCACCAGTGTATCAATCAAATCGCAATTATAAAACCGGGGATTTATCCCAGGTGGAGTTATTGAATTATCATCTCCAGTACGGGCATGCAATTGGGCGCACCGTATTGCTATGTCTTTCAACTAGAAATAATTGAATAAATAATTTACATTAGATTACATTATTGGTTCATGCTATAATGCCATTGCTAGTAAATTTCTAGGGCAAAAACGTCGAACTCACAGTGGCATTGAAAACGAGTGCTGGGACACCATGCAGGGCTCGTTTGGTATTATGAGTGGACAGAGCAACTTGGTCCGCTGAAAAACAAAATTTAAAGTATGTTAAGATGGCAAAAAGTTATTCCAAATTTAAAAAAATGGAATCCCTGAAAGTCAAGAATTCTACCGTACCTACTGTTGGAGGGGTTGGCGTAGTAGTTGGGATTGCAGTAGTTGAAACGGTGGAAGGAGCTGCAGTAGTTAATGCTGGTTGTTTCGTCCATTTTTTGAAAATATTTCCGATTGGGATCCAAAACCTGGACATTAAATCGCTTTTAAAATTGCTAGTAAAAATAATTAACAAAAATACTTCATGAATTTTATACATAATACAAAAAAACGGACGTTCTGGGCTTCCTGTGAGGATAAAAATCCTTAGATTTACTATGGAGAAAGCCGGCGTCTTGTGAAGAGTAGTCTGAAATTATTTGTAAGTTTCAAAATTAACATTTTTGCAATGCAGTCAAATGAGGGTTACACAACTAAAGGAACCTATCATTCACTTACCATTTATGCTTTGCCGGATAAAATTTCCATCACCAGAGTCGGAAATGTCCTAAAGTGGAAACAAAGCACTTGGATGAGACAATTTTTAAAAACTTGCTATAATGACTACAGCACTAACCTCTTGAATTATTTCAGCTCTAGAAAATCCCAAGTTATTAATTATGAGGACAAACGAAAGCAGTGGGAGAATAATCTTCATGATCTCCATCTGGAATTATTTAAGGAATGAAAATTTGTGGGACAACCAATTTTTGTTACTAAACCGTTTAATACTTGGGGTACTGTGGAACAGTTGCCCTCATGGACAGCTTTTTAAAATGATGAAAATCCTCATGAACGCCCCACCATTTATACAATTTCTGAATCTGTGCACGCATTGCAAACGGAACATATTTGAAGATAAAATTATTTGGAATTCCTACCTCATTTCACAGAATTTAATTTTCAGGTCAAAATATGGACCTCAAATGCAAATAACGAATCATATCAAGAAACAAACGATAACCCAAATAGTTTGTACTGTTCATAAACAAATTACATTCATTTGTCTTTTTTAACCTAATGAATGAGTTTTTTGGCAAAAATGTGAACTAAATAGATGAGATTCAGTAAATATTAAAAGTCGAACAAGCTTTTCTCGTTCCTGCGAATTGAAGGGAGTTTAAACATACAATATGTACAAATGAAATTTACGGAATAGGATTTTGTCTTCATAATTATTTAAGCCTTCGGCTGACATTACATAATGCATACAATTATTTTTACACATCCGGTAGAAATAATCAAGTTGCTTCCCTTGACACTATCAACGCATAGACCATATTTACTTAACTAATGCGTATTGTAATAATTGATTTTAAAAGGACTCATTTTCCGACAACATCCATTTACTGATTAGACTCACTCGTTTCCTTAACATTGTGGGACAAAAGGAATGCTGCAATGTCTGTTGGGATTAGGCGGGCTCCAAATAATAATTCTATTGATGACTACCTCTTCTACGGCAGGTTAATAACTGCTTTCTACTCCGTCCTATTGATTTGCAACTACATATGAAATTGGGAAACTGACAAATTCTGCTTTTAAATCAGAAACTTTGCCAACTTATTGGCTGCAAATTGGAACAAAGATTGGATTGTAATAAGAGACAAAAAAATACAATACATATATTTTACAGGTATTTTTTACCATTAATTTACATTTTCTGTGTAATCTTCTATTTACTTATATATGTTTACGTATGAAAAATCCAGTTTTAAATTATTAAAAATATGAATCTTGTTTTTTTACACTGCTGGTGTTAAATTGATAAATATAATGATTCATAAAATTTCATGTGTATTGTTGTTTCTATTCAGCATGTAGAACAGGTTTCGGAAAACGTTTTAAAATCGAAATTAACTCATGCATGTAGAAATGCGTTAATGGCAACTACAATTTCGTGTGAACAACAAATCAGAAAATAGATGACGCAGCTTTACTTCCCATTGTCAATACTGACATGGGGTACATTTGTACATTGTACACTTGTATTTGCACGTGTTTATACGCGACCTCTCTTAATATTCCGAGGTTACATACGGATGAACCAATTTCCTTCAAAAACAATAGACTCCTTACTATTTACCTAATCTGCTCCTGTCAAAATTTTGAATTATCTCGTGTCGTTGGTTTGGCAGATGTCGTTTAGACAGATTACCAGACACCACGTCATTCACAATAGGGATTTGGAGCTTCGCTGCTCCCCTCAAAAGAGGACAGTACTGACCAATTTTCAGGCTACAAATCGAGTTGCGAATGAAGGTTATACTTTTTCTGAAAAAGCTTTCAAAGAGAAAAACCATGGCCCGAAATTCATAACCTAGCGACACATCTTTCACTCACAAGCAATTATTTTTATCAAGGCGCATAATTTGATGAGAGAACAGAACCTTATTCAATCTAAGAGTTTGAAAGAATTTTTTACCAGCCATGGAGCTTGTACAATAAAACAGTTATTTAGAAACTTGGTCCAACGTTGGTCCACAATTAAAAACGCTTCCCCAATTTTGCCCCAACAGCCATTTACAACAAATTGCCAACAAGTCTTGAAGTTCAAGTTGTTCCAAGACGAACAATATTTATGTTGGCAAAATGTTGACCCATGGTAATAGTTGACTGGGAAGGTTTACAACTTACGCAGTATGCGTCAATAATCTCCTTATATGCTCATAAAATCTATTAATTCATGACAGGAGAAGAACTTACTTATTTTTCAAAATCCTAAGTCAGCTTTTGAATACTCGCTAATACATATTAAGTTTTGCATTAAATTCCCAATGATATTGCTCATTCTTACGCAACAATAAAATCTGCATGGGATTAGCCTTAGTTTGCAATAAAATTGTGAAATGCGTACTGTATGCCTGCATTATCGAAGAAGCGAAGCTCTTCTCCGGGACTCATGACAAGGACGTGGACAGAGAGTAGTATCGAGAAATAACAAGTGCAAGAGCACATTACCTCTGTAAAGAACATAAACATCAACATTTAAAAAAAATGAAATTCCATTACGGCAATGGAAAGGCTTAGACTGTTGTTACACTCTGTACAAGAGCACGTTAGTGCCAAATATTTGTTACTTTCAGGGATGTTTCAGGATAGACTAACTCTGCTCTTTATGAAAGCACCCCTTAAGGAGTAAAATTTGTGTATTATAATGAAATACAATACTCTTACAAGACAAAAATGTTGCTAGCTTGCAGTCCTATAATAATGCCTGATGTAGTAGTAATTGCTTCATGAGATTATCATTAGCTCGATATCTTGTCAGTACTTAATAAAGTGCAGGTTGCTTGGAAAGGATTATTGATATGTAATAACATGGCTACTTTTCGCAGGAGCGACTTCGGGTAGTTTTGTTTCTTGACTATAACTGGCCAATGTAGTGACATTAAAGTATTAGGGGAGAGGAAACTACTCACGCGTATATCTGTAAAAAGAAATGCACTGGTTTCTGCTCTGGGAGGCTCGGACTGTCGCAAGACGAAAGGGGAAAACTTTAATGAAACGAATACTTACTCAGACATAATAAGGAGATTGAACTGGAGCAAGTTGTTCCCTAGTGCCATACATTTACTTAGGGAGTATGCACATATTACGTTTCATTTTTTCCCGATTTTTGGACCCTACCCTCCCTGTCGTCATCCTAAAGTCATTTTTCCGTGACCCCCCTCCCCTGTAAACGTCATCAAAGCAAAAACACAGACAAAAACTACTTGACCGATTTCGTTCAAATTTTTTTATCATTTTTTGTGTCCAACACTCGTAAGAGTTATTGATTGAAATCGTTTGGCGTGTTCGTGCGAAATCATAAATTTTGAAGGAAGAGAAATTATAACAAAGACCGAAAAATGATTAACTGTGGGGAAACTAGAGATCGTAGCCACATTATTTTGGTTTCCCGTTTGCGGACAAAAGCACAATAGTAATTGGTGTTTTTGCAAAGAGCCTTTTATTATTAAGAAATAAACTTTTAACGTCAGTAGTATGGTCAAATTCGGTCGGATTCCAGTCAGCTATATTTCCGATTTCCATCGGTAAGTCCAACGAATACTCCGCTACACATACTGTCTAAAACTACATTTTGTAACTTTGAGCAACATATTCAATGCTTTTCGAGATGTTTTCTAACGAACTTTTACAAGCAGCTCTTTTGTGGGATTCATATGCAACAAAATACAAAATAGTAATTGCATATATGGTAGGTTTGGCTTTCAAGGTTGTCTTGAATGTTCGGGCAGTAGTAGACAGGGGATAGTTTTCAGACATTCAGCATGACAAACCGCCAAATTTATCAGATGAATCAATGGTTACAAATTAGAACTTCGAAAACATGCTTCTTGAAGAGCACAGCAGCTGGGACAAAGTTCCCTATTACAATTTTGACCAAGTTGCTTCGCCAGGGACTAACTGGGTTGACAACGAATTACTTGCAAATCATTAAGATTTTGTACTTTAGGCACACCAAATTAATTTTGGCCAACAGTTTGTCTAAAATATATTTTGACGCCATTCTTGACTAATGTTTTAAGGATTTCTAGGAACACAAGTTTGGTATGATTGCGATACTTACAGGATTAATTCTAAAATACGTGACACATGCGGGCTTCTTTTATTTCAATACTTCCTGTAATGTTGCCAGCATGTTCACAGCTTACACTGTCAGCACTTGTAGTATTGTTAGGACCAAGGGCGACAGTAACTAGAATCGTGAGAATGAAATATTTGCGATACATACTGAGGTGGACAACAGTGATTTTGTAACCATTCCTATACAAGCCAAGATTTTTCGGAATGCTTATGGTTGTCAGAGATTTGAAATATTGTATGACTTGCGTGTGTATATAAACTGTATCAGACGTCTTCCAGCATTAAAAGTTTGGTACAAAAACACTGAGTCTAACAATTATCCCTGTTTATTTTCCTCATATTTTTCTGAGAATAGGTGAAACATCATCAGCAAGGTTACCCCCACCACCCTTGGTATACTCAAAATCATCAGCTTCAAGACCCCCTCCCTCCCCCAAAAGTGAAACGTAATATGTGTACACTCCCTTACACGTCTCATTGTCAGTTTTCGTTGTCATTTCAAGTGTAAAATAACATAATAAATATCAACAGTGCAGATTTCCCTCAAATTTGTCCCCAAAATTAGCCCACAGAAGCTCAGTCTCTTCATTAAGATTTTAGGGCAAAATGAGTGAGATTTTTTACAGGAATGAAGAAGGTTACATAATTTGCTGGACCGACGGATCCTGTTCTCGTAACGGGCATGATGGGGCAACTGCAGGGATTGGTGTTTATTTTGGTGAACAGCATCCATGGTAATGTAATACTATTCTATAATAATTGGGTGTTTTTCAGTGGCAGTAACAGTAACACATTGCAAGGGGGATAATTTGTAACTCATAAATGTTTGAATTTTCTTCAGCTTTGTTTGGTTGCGGAGTAAATCCCGGAACGAATAATACGATAATAGTAAATATTAATAAATATTTTAAAATAGGGTACCCTTTACAAACAAATTCCTTATAACTTTTATCCCTTTTAACTAGTCAGGACTTGACAATACACTTAATTTAGAAGAGCATCCTTCAAAGGAGCTATGAACAATACAACAAACAGTTGAAAAATAGAGAAAATGTTGTAATAAGGGAACAAAACCAGACGTTGTCATTTGCATCCAATATTAATTCAAATTACATAAACGTGACTTTACCCCATATTTGCAGGAATATATCAAAGGCTCTGGATTCTTGTATTAAACAGACCAGCAACCGGGCCGAAATCTGGGCAGCCATCGAAGCCATACGAAAGATTCGGGAAAAAGGTATTTTAGGAAAATTTCTATATTTTATTTTATGCAATATCAGTAGCAGAAATATCAACCCAAATTTTGTATCCGTCATTATGTACATAGTGTGATCTCAATGTAATTATATGTAGTTTGATTTGGATGTTATTAGAATAAAATCTCGTTGTTAGGGTTGAAGATATTTCGGCAGTATGCTTTCTAGTACATTTTACCACAGTTTCCTGATGGAGTACAAGTCCCGGTGAAAGCATTAAAATTTAATTTGTTAAAATTTCCAGGTGTTTACTATGTCGAAATACGATCAGATTCGAATTTCTTGGTCAAGGGAATGACCGTTTGGATTCATAAGTGGGACAAAAATGGGTGGAGACAGTCGTCTCCAGAATTCCCAATCGAAACTGAAAATGACTTCCGTCAATTGAAAAAAGAAGTCGACACTGTTTGCAATGTCAAATTTGTAAGTCGATGTAGTGATTTTTATTGTATAATGTTATTGTATGCACCCACAGTACAATCTGTACATGCCCATGTGTATCTTTTCGGAATTATCAAAAGAACAAAAAACATTAGTTTTTCGAAATTAATCGTACTGTTGGGGGTGTCTTGATAAGGAGAGTCGACTGTGATTCAATTTGTGTAATAAACTAATTCATATGAAATTAATTTTACAGGTTTACATCCCACGGGAGGAAAACAAACAGGCTGATGCCCTCGCCAAGGCTGGGATGATGTCCCGAGTTTGATGAGCTGAATATCATAGTTTTTTAAAATTATCCTATACAGTGAAGATTTAAATAATATATTTGCTGTAAACTCAAATGTGTCAAATTACATCCGACCACAGAAGGACAAACAATAATAAATATTAACAGCTGAAATTTTGACTTTGTGCAGTTGTTTTTCCTTACATTTTGTTTGCCATGATGTAGCGCAGCTTAGATCGATTGTGTAGGGCGTTAAGGATTTTGTATTAATGATATCCAGAATTTTTGAAAGATTTTTCAGATTTTTTAAATATTTTCCAGAATTTTAAAATATAATGATTTAGATTTTGAAATTTTATATAGTCCTTTTCATTTCTCTACTAGTAGATATAATATAACTCGTAGAAATGCAAAACTTTGGAATATTTTATTATTATTTTTATTTTATTGAGATTTTCCTTGATCGGTTGCAATGACGTAGATCAGGAATTACGTTCACAAAATTCAAAAACGTGAAGCAATGTTGAGATTTTTTGAGATTTGAAAATTTCTGACATTACAACAATTTGTTTCCAGACAAAGTTTTTCTCAAATTTCATACGCTCATTTGTGTGAAATTTCATTTGAGAAGCGCATATTGTGTACAAAACAAATATGCTAAAGCTAAAATGTTAAGACATGATATGTTCTTTATGGAATATTAATGTAATGAAACATAATCAGTGATAAGATTGTTACAAAAAACCGGAATTGTATGCTCGCTGTACATACGGACAATGCCCTAAATTAAAAACATAAAGAAACTAAATTGATATTACCAGTTAATCAGGAGCGTGACCATATTAACGGACAACATCCCTACAAAAGTTATGTATGTCGTTCGTTTGACAGCAAAGTAACTACCAATTTTTATCTCCAAGTCAGGCATTGACGCCAGCTTTCTCGAAACAATGCCTTTCTCAGCTGGAAAATTCGAGTTGGAAAACATGAAAATTGTTTTCTTGACTGAATTGGAGAGTTCTTTGAGCATTGCACTCGGGATAAGCAATTTGGCAAAAAATACATTAATGCCATATGCTGGAGACAGGAAACGAATGTAGAGCTTTAGGTGCATTCTCCCGAAAAAACGTATTACCCCGTAGCATGTTAGAGTGACATGCAAAGTTATCATTGCTGTAAGCACCGGTAATAGCAACTCTGACACTCCAACTTCGAATAACCGTGACATCACTAGAAGTTCTTCGTAAAGCTTCAGCCCTGGAATTCTCCTTGCATTATCTTTGCGTAACCTTCGAAATTGTAAAAGATTTTTTAAAAAGTTTAGGAATCGAGCAATCATGTGTCTATTAACCATGCAATCAAGGAAATAATCTTACCAATCCTTGAGAGTGAAATTCATGGTTTCAATGTACAAAAACATGGCGGTTAAACTAATAACCACTGACGCCCAACCACTGGCATTGCTCAAAAAATGAACAATGACGTATGTTTTGTGCACAAAATAAGACTTCCAAGCTTCCGGAAAACCCGAGTACAGAATAAGGGGATTGGTTGGATTAGAATTACTAATTACAGTGGAAGCAACCGTCCGAAGCGTTGAGATGATTACGATGACTATGAGCATACCGAAGTCTTTTTTTAGTTTCAGCTTTTCTCCGGAATTGTCTTCTGAATCTAACAATAAGAAATGTAAATTCATTTTCAATCAGACAGCAGCCACATCATGTGTCCAATAAAGTTGAATATTAACTATTGCCAATTAGTAGATGTATTTCAAACACACCTTGAAATGAATCTGTATTAACTCGTTGAAGCTCCTGACGAAATCGAATGAGTTCATTGATTAACTTGGAAATTTCAGATCTTTTGAATAGTATTATAACACAGAGTAAGCAGAATCCCCAGGCTGTAACAGTTGCTGTTACGAAAACAGTAAGCTGTCCCAATGATTTAACATCCCCCCAGACATTCTGTTCTGACATCCATTTTAGATATTTGACCAATCGGGACAATAAAAATATTCCTTGAATAAAGTTTACAAGAACGCCATAGAAAATCCAGAAGACCAATTGAATGTTCTTACACAGAGCTAAGCATTCGTCGTGTTTGTCCCATCGTAAGGGGAGAAACCACAGGGAGCAATAAATTTTAAATAAGAATCTTGCTTTAGGGATAGTCGTATTTGCGGAGATTACTGGTTCTGAGTTAGATTGTTTAAATAATTTCATTCTAACAGTAAGTCAAAAATTTCACAAAACACTATGATTTTATTCAGAAAAGTGAGTTGTCACTAACGAGCCATTATTCCCAGGAACTTGCACGAGGGGCAAATGTGTATTTACATGTCTCTGAAAGAGGTTTTTGTGCCCAAATACAAAAATGAAGATTTTTGTGATGCAATTTTTCCTTGTATGAATCGTGCGTTCGCTGATACAAGGACTGTTTGCTTATGAACGTAAACTCGTATAAATACTTTAATAAAAGTAATAATAAATAATTATCAACGAATTGCAAAAAATACGCTATCGTAGGATGAATTAATAAAGTAGATTATATATTTCTTAAATTATTACAGTAATAATCATTTCACGACAATTCATTTGGAGACTATTGCATCTGTATCAGTGACAATTAATTCCTGGAATTTTTACGCAAGGATAAACAACCTTTAGTTTATATATTTACAGTGAATTCCAGCACAGGACGTGCACTATAAAGAGCATAACGAATTTCTTTTATAATAAAAAGCACACGATGGTAAATGGAAATTACGCCCAGAAGATCCGGCCATTGGGAGAAAACAAGGCTTTTTACCAAGGGTTTCCTTTACCATTATCAATTACCAATGATAATCCTCCACGGGCCTACATTATATTTGTACTCTTGGATTATTGCACAATATTTCAGCGATTGTTTAATATACCATATTTACAATTGGCAATTATTATTGAAGGACTAGATTCTTTATGATCAATTACAACTAGAAACTATCGGTCGATAGACGATTGCACAAAAATGTGTGGCTATTTTGTAATAATAAATTATTGATTCCAGGTCTAACAAACCTATACATACAAATTAACTCTTTATGCATATCTATACAGATATAGCTACGGCATTAATGGATAACGAATATTATCCATATCACTGCTCAGTAGGGTTATGGCCCTCGTACAAATATTAATTAAATAAAACGATTACGCCTTGATAAAAAATTACTAAAAGTAATAATTACTCTGTCCCATAAAGTTTTAACAACAAAGATACTTTTGAAAAACAAGTGCATTTCATTATAAAAATATTTCAGTATCACAATAATAATTACTTCATAACTCTGTTAAACGGGGTCATTACTAAAGCCATACACGGAAAGTAAGAATGCTCATACAGTCATTTTTGAAATACCCTTAATGCCGGTGACACTCCTCCGAAGAAACTGACACCATTATGGTTAAACAATAAAACAATATTCCAAGATGCTTGACATTAAATATAAATGAATGTGATTGAAGCAAAAACATTCAATTTATCAATAATTATTAATAATCTAGCCCGAGTAATTTAATTTAAAATGCCCCAATCAAAAGTACTTGTTTCTCAAATGCCTCGAGATCATTTCTGATAACTCCCTCTTACAAATACCCTTCTTTTGTGAGAAGTCACAGAATGTTCGAAGATTCAAGAGGGAGGGTTAAGACCCAGAATTATACGTTAAGCAGAATCTTCCTCTTAACTGGTGCCAAGTTTTACTCGGCATTTTACAGGAAATATAGTACTTTCCCACAGCTTTCATACGGTCTCAAAATTTTGTAGAGCATGAGAGATGTTGATGGATATTAAATAGATAAATAAATTAAATAAAAGATTGTAAACAGCTACTTTTCACAAGGATTTTTCTATAATTATTCCATACATAATTTCCATTCTTAACGGAAAGATAGAGTTTTTTGTTCATGTTGACTATGATCAATGAAGTAGTCGAGGGAAACGTTGAGGTTGGGGCACTGTGAAGCATGGAGTAAAAGAGTCGTGTGTCTTACGACACGCACACAAACGCGAAACGCCTATTAAAGGGAAAGCCATACGTTTAAACGTTAGCGGAAAGCACAGAGGGTTTGTCTTGCCCTGCTGTAGATTACCTTTGGGGTCCTCCGCATAGAAGTCAATGCGAGTGTCGTGGCTCCTGGCAGATTTGCGGGATCTTCGAGTTCAAAGTTTGTGTTTATATTCTGCTGCGCCTTGTACGTCTTTGTAATAATGTGCATAATAGGTGAATTGGTGTGTAGGTGTGAGTATGGTGTGGTTGCGGATAATATTTCTCTGTTCCGTTCCTTCCTATAATAGACACTGACAGTGTTTGGTTTATTTTGTTTTAGGGAATTATTCAGGACAAGGAGAGTTAAATGGTGACCTAGTTCCAGTGTAGGAGTATTATAAGTCATTTTAAAAAACGTGTCCTATTGTACTTGTCATTGGGGAAGAGTGGAAAGAGGAAGGGTATTTTTTTTTCATGGGTTCGGGAGTTGAGTTCCGCCAGGACAACCTTGAGAAGAAATTGCGGATTGTGTGGTAGATGATTTAGGGATTTATTAAATTACAGGAAATTAAATACTTCTGAAAATTTGGTAAGCTTCGTGGTACATTTTTGAATTAGTAATTTCCTTGGAATTATTGGAATGAAGTGAAATGAATATATGTAATTGAGATTTTATTGATTTCTGGTAGGTGTTGAATTGAGAAATAAGAACTTGAAGATCAAGATTGTGGATGATGCTGGAGAGATTACATTTTGGAGATGAAGTTTGTCCGTGAGAAAGTATGTGTCCAGTACTTTAACTTTGTTAAAGGGTAAAGATTTGCTTTTGAGTCGTTTTATTTGTGGAAATTATGTGTGTAAAGTGTAAAAGTGTAGTATAAATTCATGGGATTGTGGGAAGTTCATTTGTTTTAATTGTAATGTGTATGTTTAATTGAAATTTCAGATATGTGATTTATAGGTTATCACAAATTGTTTTTACATCCAATTGGCATCTTCCAGATTTGTTACATCCAGTTAGCTCAGAACCTCTTGATATAACGTTCTAGGAAGTGGAGCAATGTCGGGATATTTTTAGGAAAGCTTTAAAAAAAATAGTTGAACAGTAATTGAACAAAATTTCCAATTTAACTCGGAATATTTTGTATTAAATAAAATGTCAATTTTTTAATTCAGCACTGGGATAGTTTTGGGCCCGATTCCTATTCAGGACAATGTTAAGTTGGTGAGGAATTGCTATTCAGAAATTGATACTTTGAGGTGAGAGAGTAAGAAAGAATGGATAGGGAAGAATACTGGATTCTATTTGTACTACTTTAGGAAAGGTAGGAATAATGTAGCGTTATGGCTGGTTAAATGAGAAGCGAAGGATGAAGGCTATTGTTACTGTTAGGATCGGTGAGGTCGTCAGTGAATTTTGACCAGAGGATTAAATGCCTTAAATTGAAATACATATTGGACACAATCAGTGGAACGTTTTTATTGATTTAAATTTTTGATTTTTTGATTGAAGTCGATTTCCCATGTTGTGGTTAAATCTTACTTTTTACTCTTGTGCCGTCTGAGTCTGATTATTCAACTTAGAAAATGGGGGAGAATATTTTTTACGATTGTCACCTCTATGAGCTAGGGGGAGGGGAGAATAGTGTTTTGTGGCACCCTGTATTTTCATCTATTTAATTGTTTGCTTAATTTTTGACGCAGTGTTTAACTTAAGCAATGCAAATCAAGTGTTGATGTGTTGTATTTTATTTTGTTATAATGTAGCAGACGTGCCTAGTCCAGATGGATGAAGTAATCATGGCTTTATCGCGGTTTCCTATCCCCCATGATAAAATTTTATGACCCAAGTAGCTAACGCCTCCAGAACAAAGTTTGACCCTCTGGAATTTTGAGATCTGGAAGATGGGATCTCGAGAAAATGAGAAGTTACAGAAAACTAAAAGAAGACTCGCAGCAGTTGCATTCTTGACAAACATTTCCCTCAGTGGCTCCTACAAAGATACGGGTTGGTGTTTGGAATATGCAAAAGAAGTAGCTGCTGCTGAGGCCTCGCATCATAATGCAGAGATGGGGGCCAAGGTAGCTTCAGCAGTGAAGATTTGTCAGAATCTCAGTCCACATGATATTCCAACAGATCCTTTGTCCAATGCAGCTACACTGGCCCTTGAGAGTAAGGTAGAAATTGAAGAACTTTCTCAAGTTGATGGCGAAGATCACTTTCCCGAGACGCTTCATTCAACGAGAATCCGGTAAGTGTTATGCAATCGTTTAATTAATTAAGGGGGATAATTTTCTTGTATGATTGATTACCTGTTTTGTTTTTCTTGTAGAGCAAACACTGGTAGCAGCGAAACAAGTTTCAGATCTAGACCTCGGCGATACATGCCTCATGATTCAGATGGAATTTATACTTCTGTGTCACACAGACATGCTCATTTTAGCAGCACTGAAAGTGTTGAACATGGTACTAGTTTACTTCTATCATATCAGCTTATCCGCCGATGGTGGTCTTAAATTTTATTCATTTTTCGAGTTTATCTAATAACAGTTCATTTTCTTGTTAGGGTTCCGAAATCGGCATATATCGACATCAAATATCTCGGATTGTTCTTCGTCTCACATAAAAGAATTGAAAATTTTAAATCTTAGGGAAATTCCGATGCCTAAGATTAGAGACGAGCGTCTGGTTATCATGTTGGCTCGAAGGACCCCACTGCTTATTTTTTCAGCTCTACCGTACACAAGAAATGCACGACATACCAGGTTTTATAAATATTTTAAGCATTAATTTTACTCCATTTTGTTACCAATTACTGTTTGCTTCATTTTTGAAAGAATTCCTTTTTTGCCTTGAATTTCGAAATTGTCAGTATAGTTTTATTTTTATCATAGTGTATACACTTCAAAAGTTGATTGATAAGTAACTCAAGAAGTGAAGTGCAGAAGTGTAGGAAAAACTATAATTTCTTGTGTCAGTTGCCTGTGTAAGCTTTACTGTGGTCGGTTACTCAAGGAATCCAAAAATTACGTGGGAACGGAAAATCCGATTTTCCGTTGCTGTTTTACGCTTTTGAAGCTGGGGAAAATTGGAATTTCAATGAAGTTTCAGTGAATCTAAATCCAAATCTCTAAATTTTGGTGAATTTTCACCTAAAGTAGACCAAAATCATCACTGGCAAAATAAATTATTTGTATAGTTTTTGCTGTACTTACTGATTTTATATTACACGGTCCCCCTAAATGAACTCTGAATGTTTAACTAATAGTTGCAAGCAATGCAAGCTTTGGTTTGAAGGCTGATTGTAAAGTAGTAATGATTGAGAACTAATAATGGTTTGTCTGGTTTTGCTCATGACTATTTAGGGATTGCTTGAAATGAAATGTATGTGTTTTGAGTTGCATTTGGTATATTGTTTGCGAAATTGATTTTTTACCGGTGGATATCTTTGGATGACAATTAGAACTAATTTTGTTCGAGTCATTATGGGTTTTCGACTCAAACCTTCATGGACTGGATCACAAGCTGCTTTAGAAGCACTCTTAGGAAGCTCAAGGTTTTTTATACCTTATTCCTAATTTTAGTATAGTGTAATATTTTACTTGTTTCCTTTCTTTTTTTCTGTACATCATGTAAATATTACCATAATACTGTCTAATTAATATAGTCCAGGTAAATGAAGTTGGAGTTAAGATCTTTCCAACTCAATTCAATCGTTTTTTGCTTATGAGAAATACTGATGTGTGGTGGTGGCGATTGGTAATGTAATTATAAGTGATTTGTCTGACCTAATTTTTACTTTTTATCCTGGACTGGAAGTTAGGCTTTAACTAGTATTTAGTATCGTGGGAAGCATGAAAAGTAGCTAACTCATGACACAATTAAAGATCACATTTTTAAACTTCGTATTTTTTGAAACTGCTAGGTCAATTGAACGTGCTGAAATAAATCGAAGGACACGCAATCTATCTGGCACTCGTCCATTGTCCGCTTTGAGTGATCCTGATCCTTTGGAGCTGCTCGTTCATACTGGGGAAGAGGAAGTAAGCTATGGGTATTTACTGCATCCTACCCAAAAAATGAACCGCCCTGATGTTATCGCAATGTCCAGTGTTACCAACGTCCCCATAATTGCACGTCACAAACTTGGGGAACCCAGTGTCTCTGATGCTGCTGAGCTTCATACGAAGCACCCGTACGTTGCAAGGTATTCAGTCTACAGTCTCATTTTTATTAGTTTACTTAAGTATTTATTTTGATACTGTCGTCTGGAAACAATAATTTTATAATTACATACCTCATTTCAGATGTATTTCCTATGATGCGGGAGTGAAATTGCATGGCAGAGTTGACATGCTTCCAATATCTCTGGAGATAGAAAATCAAGATGCAGATGGGCATCACTTTATTGGTCCTTTACCTGCAAGTGGTTTTGCAGTTTACTCTCCGCATCTGCTGGACGATCCTGAATTTAGGGCAGGAAAACATAGAACCTTGCTAAACTTCCCTTCTTATATCACATCAGTTATTGATTATTGCAAAGCTTCAGACTTAAAGAAAGAACTCAACGATAAATTTAAGACTAGGTTTCCCAATATTCAGCTAACCTTGAGCAAACTGCGAAGGTGTGTGAATTTTTTAAATGTATATTACTGTGGTAGTTGCAGTTAAGTCAATGTGTTTCCTTTCTTTATTATTTCCAGCTTAAAACGAGAAATGCGTCGAGTAGCCAAGATTGACTGCATGGTGGATGTTCTGACCGTTGCATATGCTTATGTTTATTTTGAAAAGCTAATCTTAGCGTCTTTTGTAACAAAGTACAACCGCAAGTTATGCTCTGGAGCTTGTCTTCTTCTCTCAGCTAAATTAAATGATGTCAAAGGAGAACACCTGCATTCAATGATTGAGGTATGATTTAAATGCTTTGTTGTATGCAGAATATAATTACATGATTTTGAAAGGAGCTTTTTATTTTGTACTGAATGTAACTAAACGAAATAAGTTTTTACAGAGGATTGAATGCAATTT
Organism: Allacma fusca; assembly: GCA_947179485.1. Lineage (NCBI taxonomy): Eukaryota > Metazoa > Arthropoda > Collembola > Symphypleona > Sminthuridae > Allacma > Allacma fusca. The sequence goes on from OX359247.1 coordinate 20,240,158, forward strand.
TCGGGTGAGCCGCAAGGATTTGTTGTCGTTCGAATTTGCCGTACTGGTTGCTCTGGAATTTGCTCTTCATGTTCCAACTTGGGAAGTTTTTCCGCACTACCAGCGTTTACTGTACGAATGTTAGAAGAAAGCCATTGGAATTTCCGAAACATTCCTAGTTTTAAAACCGTATACCAACTCTTTTAAGGTAAACCCGATTTTCTTTTGTTTTTATATTATGTTCAGCCATACAAGCTGTTTTCTTTGTTAATTATCGAAAAACAATCCTGTAAGAATTACTGTTTCTTGTTTTAGAAGTGTGACAATTTAATCTACTAGCGAAGGGCGAACTAGCGAAGGAGTATATTCCATTATTTTTTGTAATAAAGGGAAATACTGAATGACACAGTGCGAATGCCATATGTGCACTGTCTGCTGTCATTTTTAATATAATGACTATGTCCACTGTACACCATATTATTGTAAATTGTATATTTCATGAAATAGTTCGTGTACCTGTGGAAAATTTCGTACTTATATTGCTAGATAGTTTCTTTAAAAGACAAAAATGTCACCAGTAGTCAGTCGTCAATATTTGTACAAGTTAAGTCGATTACCTAACATGATCAACTTTCGAATTTATTATATGATAGCCTTGTTCAGATAGTGGTCTTCAATATCTAATGTATTTAACAAGCGTAGGGGAACATATTTCAATCTAATAGACTTAAGTTCAGTCCGAATTTTGTACTAGTACTTCATTGATTGTGAGTGCAGCCATAACTAAAGAGCAATATGTAGGTTAGCAGGCTAAGATTTACATACATAGCTCAACTTTTATTACTAAAGCTGTAATCTTATTAATCTGTGGAGATCTTCGAATGCTGTAATAATGTAACAACTTCGATTACTTTTGTCAGCTGTAACATAGCTACTGCCAGCAGCTTGAAAATGAAGATGCTGTAAAATAACTTAATAATTGTTAGCATGTTTGTAACCGTAACGGAAAAAAAATGTAATAGCTGGTCCCCTATTTACGGTTTACGGTAAATGATCTTATTGTTGTTCTCTTATATACTGCTACCTGCTACTATTCTACAAAAACATTGAATTAATAATTTAAAAATATATCTGCAGTATCATAAATACATGTGTATGCGCTGTATACTTCTTCCACATGACAATGGCTGTGAGATGTTATTACGTATTTTACAGCACTTTAGAGCAGAGATGCATTTATGTATGTATACTGTTGCAGTATTGCGAAAGTGCGAACAATCTTATTTAAAATCTACCTCGGAAAAGTTTAAAAGACTGGAATGTTTCTTAACGGGGGTTCGCCACAGGATTGCAGAAATGAAACGCGGGTCGCAAAATTTTGTAGAAATTATCGCTACCCTGCTAAGTTCAAATTCATTCAGAATGAAATGATTTTTAAGTATACATTGCTGGAAGCTTCGTATGCTGAAGAGAAGACAATTTCCTTGTTATATGACAGTATCGTTTCTATGCGTTCTTCGATCCTTCGTCTTTGATGGACTTAGTTTAGAGGACTTTATTGGGATAATATTATTTACATATTCTAATTTCATAAAAGCTGGAGAAGTTCAGTGGAATAATCATTAGATTATAGTGCTTCGTCGATTAGATGATTATGAAAATTCTGAACCATTGCAATTTGGTGAGTAACACAATGAATTACAATACAAAAATTAAGGACAACCAGATGAAAGCTTGTAACTCTTACACTATGTATGTTTTTAGGTTTAGGTATTACCAGGCATTGTAAGGATATTAGAATATTTGCCTTTCAATTTGTATATTATCCTGTTCATCTTGTCAAAGAATATTTTTAGAGTAGAGAATGAATTTTAGGTGGGTGAAAGTTTACGTAATTAGCTATCGAATGTCAGTGACTAAATTCTAAATTATTTATTAAATACTGTGAGCTGCTTTGCCGTAAATCTACATTATATATGAATTTATGTGTGATGATACGTGATAATGACATAAATGGTGTATTGTGAATAGCAACAATGATAATGAATGTACCTATTTATGTGGATACTACGTATATAAATGAACTAATAAAGATTTCCCGTTATACTCAAAGTTATAAAACTGTGGTTTGATTTACCAGTATTAGTACTACTTAATTAATTAGTTATTCTAATAAAGTTTTAAATACTCCTAGTGTTCTTGTAGCGAATCCTCATGAATGGTAATTTAAGTAATAAAATTAGATTTTCGGATTGATGATAAGAATTTAAGACAACAAATACGATTTATTAATAATTATTTGCAACATCAACTCACTCAAATGAATCTGTTATCTATTTGTATCTGGATCAAGTTAACTTAACGGATTTAAAGTTACATGTAATTAATAATTACACCAATTCTTATCGCTTAACTGCAACTCTTTCAGGAAATATTCTACATGGTTTGTAGTAGTTTTCAATATTTACATCATCAGAAGCAAAAAGAACAGTAGCTTTTATTCAAATGAAGCATTGTCAAAACTGACTTTAGTTCAAATTTTCTTATTTCATAGTCCGCTAATCAAACACATGATATACCTGTTTGAAGATATTGCTTACAGTGTTAATCAACATATAACATTGTTGGGGAGAAATCCAATACAAATTAATTACGGTATACGCAAAAAGAAATTTAAATGTGCGCTGATAAAAGTAGCAAATATGAATGGAGAAAATTTTACACATAATAATATAACTATAATAACTAATCTGTAAAATAAAAACTTGAAAACATGGCGGAACTGCACATTCACAACAGATTCACTTCAACTATTCTAGAAAATTATTACTACCGCAAAAGTAAAATTAAATTCTTTATTATGTCTTCTCTTACTTCCTAGAAAACCTAATAAGCAAAATTCCTGTAATTGTAACAAACTACTTTGGAGTAACTGTATTCATTAATATTAGTAAATATTCTTTGCACATAATTCACAATGTTTCCAAGAAAAAGTTTAATCAGCAACGATTTTTATTCTTTTCCTATGGACTGACAAAAGGTTGGTGGGTGATCTTGTTTGAAAAACTGATAAAGCACTGCATTATCATCAGTACTAAATTACATATTTAATAGTAGTTGTTTGATGATACCCGAGTATGTACTCATCCAGTAGGTGTACAGTATACTATAGTGCTTTAAAACACCATTAAAATTTACAAGCCTTGAAGTCAGCTTACTACCAAGTGTTTAACATTGTAGACAAAAGTTTAAAACTGTTTTGATTATTTCTACAAGTTCCTATGCTCATGTAAAAAATTCTCTAATTCACAGACAATTTCATAGGATTCCTCATCATTACACAATCTTCTATTATGTCTGTGTGCCATCTGTTCTCATAGGATTTTTTGAAGAGTTGAACAACGCTTGTCTAATAATGAATTTTTTGCAAAAGTAGAAAAAGATAGCTCTGTACCAAATTTGCAAGTCTTTTTGTTCCATATTTAAATTCACTTTTGATAGCAACAGCATTGGTCTGTGTATGAATTAAAGCGTAAGGAAAAATACCGTACTGATGATAATTACTTACTGCCACAATGACATTACATGAGCCACACAATTTATTTTTGCAGATCTGATTTGGAACGGAAATGCCAATCATTACTCCAGAGAATCAATTCTTATACAATATTTAATTAATTCTTATGGACCTTTTCATTGGTACCTTTCGGCATCAGCCTTTCGGTCGCTGAAAGAACATCAGATAAAATCTGGACTGAACTATTTTACTGTCCAGTAATCCAGAGCTAGGTTAAGTTAAAATTACTTAATAAAAATTATTTCCTACAGATAGCCAATATTATCCGCTTCTTAGAAGCATTTCGTAATAGAATAGAAAATGCTAAACAATTCTTTCATCATGTGTTTAGTTAGATAATTGCCAAATGCTACTAATATTTTCAAATATTTAATATTTTATTTCTTACATATTAAAAGAGATACACTCGTACACAATTCTAATGTACAAAACATTGCTTTCATGATATTGCGATGCAGATTACAATATATAATTTATATATACCTACTTCTAATACAAACATTCAGAAATTTTTCAAAAATTTTGAAAGGTTCTCCAAGAAAACGTTTTTGGATATTCAATTTTAATATTACAAGACATATACCAAAGAGATATTGGAATCCTACATAATTTCTTTCCTTGTACAATATTGTAAGGTCTTCATATCAAAGATTTCTTTGTAACAAGTAATTATAATATGGAGAGAGGAGTTTCTCACAAACACTTTGAGAAGAACCCCTAGTTTTACTTAAAAATGCATGTGTTCTCTCAACATCATTACGATGTTATTTATGTTTTGCAACTCTTTAAAATAGAAACAAGATATGAGGAAAACCATGTTGACGATAATACGGATTGTACAAACGGCATTCATTATAGTTCAATGTGATCGAGTCTTATCTTACTTTATCATTATATACTATACACGAATGGTGGACCAAACGAACCTTTATTTGTTTGTAAAGTAATATTTGCTTCTTGCAAAAAAAACAAAACTTGAAAACATAAACACACAGGCAAGGAAAAATATATGTAGCCAATTGAATTAATTATGTAATAGTACTTTGTCTTAAAACATAACATTTTCTCTAGAGTAACTGTATCAATTTCCTTAAACTTAGCAACTATTTGTAAATTTAGCATAACTTTTTATTTTCAAAGCACACCGCGGAGGAGTCGCTTCCTTCTTCTCTTTTTCGTCTCTATTATTCTGCAGCAGCAACTTCGTTCGAAGGACTTGCATCCTAAAAAAAATAAACCCACATTCAAATAATTTGCAATTTAATCTTATGACTGTAACTGCATTAGGTAAGTAACTACAGGATACCATTTTTCTCCCCTCTACGTCATATGTAACATCTAACCACGTTAATAAATCCCTAATAAAAAGCTGAACGCCAACATTAACTTTTCCAATTTTATCTCGTAAAGGAAACATCAGAATAAAAAGTTTTAGGAAAGAATCTCAGCTTTGCTTTCACCCGCTGTGACTTAATGGATTCACATAGGTATAAAAAAAGATGTTCTTGCATTTGGAACAAGTTAATTATCATTGCACAACACGGAGGACAAAAAGGATATAACACCCTGTGCATCGGGTTGGTCATCTCTCATCCCCGACCTCGAAAATTCATGGTTCAAAAAAATAACATCGAACGGAAATAACCTTTATATTAGGCCTGGAAATAATATTTAAACAGGTAACAAATGACACTAGCATGCTATCATCAGAAACAAATGCTTAAAAATGTATTTGGAATCTTTACTTACCAATCCGTTGGTTTCGGTAGAGAGAATTTCAGGGGCGAGGTCCTTGGCTTTGCTGCTCAATCCGCTCAATCCATTGCTGATTGCTGTAATGGATTCATTCGTCAATTTCTCGGCCTGTATACAAAATCCAACAAATTATGATTAGAGATGTTCATTACATACATCAATCACTCATTACAGCATTTATTTCCGTTGCATGACTATGCAATGGAAAATACAACAATGCCAGTAGTTGAATTCTAAAGCCATATACTGAGCATGAATTTCAATGATAGAGTGACTTAATGCCAGGAAAAAATCTCAAGACAAGATTACTGTATGCATCCACTGTCCATTTCGAGCAGCACAAATTTAGAAAAATTCAAGCATCACAACTTCTGGAACAAAACCCATCCCTATAGACTTAGAATACTCAAGGTAGAAATAATCGAATGACAACGATATTTCCCCACAAACTAAATCCCTCAAGTGGTATTTTAGTAGCACTAGCATCTTCACGTCCTTTTCCATCCCACCCTGTTCAAGTGCATTTTTGAGGCAAATAGACAATGTCCAGAGACATGTGTTTACAGTATATACAGGAACAAGATTAGATTATCATACCCGCCCGCACTCTCAACTCCCTTGATTGTTTACCTACACGCAATACCTGCATCAAGTTCAAAGACTCAAACTAATTTTATCTACCTTCCTACTCTTTCATTTACTATAACTGCAGTCAGTTTATTTGCAGTCCCGTGCTACATAGAACTGGCAGTAGATTATGTTTTTTAACTCGAACCTCGCTACACATGTACCTACAAAAAAACGAACCAACCTTAAACAACACTAAATGCCCTTTACACCTTTACAAACCAGCTATTTACAAATTCTGAGGTCCTTACATATGTGTACATATTTCCAAAATGTCTAGCTGCATCAATATCATCTCACACATAGTAACATTAATTCTGACATGCACACCTACAAAAACGATGTATGTGGGGCTCTTGTATACCGTGGACAGCCCGAACAGAAGAAGAAAGAGTAGAAAAAGTAGACATTGATGAGACACACATGAGGAGGGTCCATCCATCATTTATCCATTCTCTTTCCCGAGTTGTTTATGGATTATGGAAATGCTCAAAAATGAGTGTGAGGAAATGTAAACAATTACAACCGACGACGCACACTTTTACATACAATATGCTTACTTAGCGTGTGGTCCACGTGTAGCCGCTAACTAAGAACTTCCAACTTGCTGTGTAGCAATATTTTAATCTGCCTACCTTGTGAAAAAGCTTACTTCTTGCAGGCACGTATAAAAAATAGTGAGTTATGCTCAAGTGCAAAAAAAACTTCGTAAACGAAAAAAGCTTCGTCGGTATGTAAAAGTTTTAGGAAACCACAGTTAACATAATCTTAAATCCTTTAAGCCTCCTCCCTGAAAAGAATTTAAGCACATACACATAAAAGGTAAGAATGTGCAGTAAAACCTTCCCAACTGCCTAAACCAATTTGATGCAAGTTTTGTCACAAAAAGCATTTCCTTGAACTTGGAAGTTGTTTACATCTAGTTACTCATGTACGTGTTGAGTACACTTTAACTTTTGACATTACTTCCCCTCACAGTTGCCATTAGCTGGAAATATATCTGTTTACTTTGCTACATATCTTCTTGTATACTAATCCTAAGGCAAACTTGCATTATGCTAAACGACCACTAATAAATTAACACAACGTAGGAAAAATCCTGGGAAGAAACAAACTTCCCCACATCATGTATGCACACAGATTAAACATTCAATAACCAGTGCTTTGAGCTCCAAATTACTGAGTCTGCTTTTAAAAAAAGCATCATCACATTGTGCTAACAATGTTTTAGTATGCGCCACCCTGTAGGAATCCCCGTGTAAATCTGAGTGATAATCATATGTCATTGATTATAGACACCCATTCCTGAAACAACAAGTCCCTTTTGTAAAACACCTCTCCACTCTTTTATGTTTGCACATTGAATTTGAGCATTCAAGTATGAAAATATTTCTATATATATACATATAATTTGGTGAGATTATGTAATAAAAATATAAAACATAACACAGATGCAAAAAATATATATTCAGTATGTATGTAGTAGTACCACATGTATCAAATTAAAATGAAGCCTCAAGTTTGTAATTAAAAGACACGTTCAGAAAATAATAACCAAGTATTCTTTGCTCGAAAGTCACATACCTCCTGCTTGATGCAATCCACAAGAGTTTCTGCCTCTGCCGAAATTTCGTTCCCTAAGGTTTCAGCCTCTGCACAGCCATTCTGAAAAGCAATTCAGGCGAACATATAACATTACACACAATATCATCCCATTAATCAAAACATCAATTCCTTTCCATCTCAGTCTTCTATTTTCCGTGCTCATTCCCTTTGGAATTTTGGCTCGTCATCTTCATCTTCATTATATTATACATACATAGATACATGCTCCTCAGAAATCTACTATATATATGTATATATAAATATACAATACATCTGGTCGTTTGATTTGAGTTCACTGAATTACACCAAGCTAAATTTGACCAAGACGTACTGACTTCAAAAATACTTCAATACAATAAACAACAAATTTAATTCAATTCAATGGTAGTGATACAATAAAGAAATAACGATAATAGTTTTATCCACACGCATCTCATGTGCATGGTGTTACAAATAAGTCCATAACAACAAAGGAATAATTTTTAAATACAATATCTACATTCAATGTGTACTGTGTCCTGCCTGAATAAAAGTAAGCCTCTGGCATTTTTCAAAATCCTTCAATAATAATTTCTAAAGCTTAGTTTATAATTCAAGTTACGTCGTTCCCTCAAGGCAAAAACTGTGTCTTCTTAACACCGATCTCTAGCCTGTGTCTGTACTGTTTTAGTAGTTACTTGTCTTTAGCCTGGAACATATCCAATATGTATACATACATACTCACGTGCGAACAAGGAAAAATACTCCAGAGGATGGTCCTTTGGGTATTAACACGTGACTGTGCTGCTAATACAGTATGTTTACATACATGTATAATGATATGCTACGACAAAAGTCTTGTCAATTCAATACTATACAGAACAGAGAACACATTGACAATCCAAGTCTAGAGTAAAATAGCTTCTATTCATTCTTATTGGTATGCACATGCATACGCAGTGAATACGGAGGATAGGTATGTACTTGGTAAACTACCCTACTCTTTGTATGTTTCAGACCAAGATAACAACCAGCTAAACTTTTCTTTACGTAATTTTTATCCAAGTTTTACCTGAACAATGGTTTCAGCGGCAGCAAGAACAGCAGCAACAGCACCGGAATCATCCGTCTTGGGAGCCTCTGGTTCAGCTGGCTTAGTCACCACTTCTTCAACTTTGGGCTGCTCAGGCTCAGCTGGCTTTTCTTCAGCTTTCTCCGGTGTCGATTCTACAGCTGGTGGAGCGACGGCAGCAGTTTCCTCAGTTTTTACTTCATTTTGTTGTCCCTCCTCAATTGTAGCATCAGCAGCCTTTTCTCCTTCTTCCTTAACCTCCTCCTTTTTCTATAATAGAGTAAAAACAATGGGAACAACTCATTAATTATAATAATTTAACAAAACACCCGAGCACACCACATCACTAAAACTCATAAACGAGGGAAGAAATCAACTAAATGAGAAACATCTTCTAAAATAACAGACGTTCCTAGTTTATTGTTTTGTCTGCCATGTCTCTCAGACCAACCCATCGATAGTTCCACTGCCCTTCTCCCTCGAACAAGAACTTCCGCATACTTAAAGGCATCCCTCTTGGATTTCCTATTCTCATTCACGTCTTCCTTTGCTAATCTCATTTCAACCACAAAGTCTTTCCCCATCTTGTTTCGACTTTCCTCCTTTCACAAAACTACACCCCAATCTTCCTCTTAGCTTCCCTCCACTAATATGTTTACAGTTGCTACTAAACCACGTCCATCCGAACCATTTACAGAATAAATAAATGCAGTATTTCTCTCCAGGAGCCTCCCCATTGTCATGCTGCACAAGGACCATAATAGCTGAAGTGCATCCGCCCGGGATATAACTGTAAGATGCAGATGCAAAATCCAAATACGTATCTCTATCAGTATTTGTACTAGCTGCAACTCACATATTACTTCAATTAAAGAAGTGACAGATGAGTTGATTCTGTACAGTCTCATCCTCATCTCTACTATGTTGTCATCGAGAGAGAATGTGCAGATACAACCAGATACAGGTCTAGAGATTGTAGAGATAGAGAAATACTAGGTACGTACAGATATAATTATGTATATATGCAGTAGTTGGTAGGAAATCTCAAGTACCATCACATAGAGCACAGCCGATTACATTATTTTCCTTTCTCCTTGCTAGGGAGTTCTATCTACAAGCACACACACACACACACACACGGGGATATTCCATATAAATTTACACAAGTTCAAAGCCGACAAGCACCGCGTGCAACCTTATGCCTGAACACACACTCTGTTGTATCTGTGAAGAGAGGACTCTTGTAAAACAGTAGTGCTTGCTTGCTATAGAAGAAACACTCAAGCTGTTCACGTGCCACTACCATACACACACACACACACAGACATACACAGGGTGGTGAGAAGATGGAACAAGGACCTGAAAGAGAGGGATGTACGCAATTTACACTTGCATTTCCATTCCATTAAATCAAGTCACTCATCAAATCCTCCTCATCATTCATTACCATCCTCGCAAAGACAATAAGTTTTCCCTTAGCTAAATTTTAAGTTCCATCACGCCCTATCATACATGTGCAATGGTCTCTCCGTCTCTAATCTCTACATGCCAAACTCTACTCCAGCTCTTCCATTACGTATGCATGAACAGGGGGAGGAGAAAGAGAGAACTAGTAGAGGAGAGACAGAGTGAGAGAGAGAGAGAGAGAGAGAGAGGAGGAAGACCGAATTAATTCTGCCTCGTGCCACCACGCCACTACAGCTGTATCCCAGTATCCCGACTATACTATACACAAATATCCTCCCGGCTCCGAAACATTCATTCACAATTCGCATATACTCCAATGCACCTTTCTCTACTCCGTCGTGTAATTCTATCCGGCACTATTACCGGATTATCGTCTCAGATAACAAGAGTAAAAACTAGTTCGCTGTGGAATACTGTAAACATACCCTAAATTATTTAAACCAGCCACTCGTGAAAACACACCGTACGCACTACAAATTATGTCAACAGCCCCATTGGTGGACGACATTACAGTGATATACGAACTCCTATACGCAACGAGAAATAATTAAACCGCACAACTATTTCCATTAATTCTTAAAAAACTAGCATGCTCTGACTGTACACAAGAGAACAGGACGAAAAACAATTGTGAAGATTTCTACCTGGTAGGAGCACCGTTCATTTGAAAATTCTTTTCAGTAGAGATTACTGAAATCTGACAAAACTGAAAACTACCGTAAATCTCCTATATAAATGACATCCAGCTTCAAATCTAATGTTGTAACAAGAGAAGCAACATTAGGACGACCAACTTATTCGTTTCATTACTAATTACAGTCGTCAAATAAGATACTCGCATACTCTGTTTGTCTGTATGGACTCACAATCAGGCATATAAGTTCCCTATGGTTAGAATAACCGTGAGTCACACCATTATTTCCCTAGGATTTCCAAATTCATCCCGTTCCGAGAGAAATCCACACTGTCAATTATAATTACAGAGAGAATGGAGCACACATGACTGCAGACGCAGACAAGGCAGATACCCTACATGAGGACTATAGTATCCGTGACGAGGAGAACACTGGGATAATCTCCCTCATTAACATGAATTCGACGGTCGTCATAGTCATAACTGGGCATACGTGACGCCTGAATGAAGATCCCATTTCTGGGACCATTGCTGGCTTATCATCCCCCCACATATATATAATAGGCCATGATAATGGAACCTGAGCTAGGAACATTCTCAAATTATGAAAAGTAACTTACCTCCTTTTACAAGGGGGCTGGAATACACCGTACATACACCTACATACAATAGAGACTAACACTCAACATAGGCCAGGCAGGCCACAAAACTCCATATGCAAGTCATAGAAGCTCCATACATATAAGTAGATACCTTTATGATCGTACCACAAAACTCACAGGGACAAAGCAAAGCCTACCCATGAAATAACCGAATGCAATAATAAAGTCGGTAATTACAAGGTGTCCAAAATTACACACAACCAAACGGCATCCGCAAGAAAAATCTGTCTTTTCCTCTGCACGTAATGCACATTAAGGAGACAAGCACTTTGCAGTAAATTAAATCCAAAAAATGATTTAATACGTACGACAGACTCGTCAGCACATTATTCATCATTATTCCCTTCTATCAGCCATGACGACGTGCACCATTCTTACAATATGGGAAATAGAAAAACCGCTTTTATATACTATAAGAATAAATGCAAACAAATCTACAATACAAGATTTCGAGGCCGTGTTATAGATTGTTTGAGTACTCCGTCAGATCCTTCAAAATCATTCATAGGACACGACACGAGCGATCCCTATCTCCAAATTATATATTTTCCCTTTGGTGTCATTTCACCGCTTAAAACGTGACCAAGTATGGGGGTCAAAGATAGTACATATCAGAAGCATAGTATCGTTGAAATAAATTGCAGAGCATATGAGTTCAAAATTGCAGTTAGTTCCTACACATGCACTCGAGGGAAGATGATGGAAGGAGAAACTACATAGGAGTATCTATAATATACATACACAACTGCAATAAAAAGTGTAACTTGGAAATATTCCCATGTTGATTGAATCAAGTGCTTTCAATTAATATCATCTATCATTCGTCTTTCTGAGCTGGTCGTAATAGTGGCATTTATTAATTAATGAAACCAAAGGTGGCCAATTGAAAACATTCATACGGGAAAACAATCATATTGTATTATATTAATTGCAGGCATTGTCTATCACCAACATACATACACAAAACATATTAAAGCAAATAAGGAGTGATAACAGAAACCGAATGGTCCATAAGTAACTGCGATTATCCTCACATATATATATACATATGTAATTACATCTGTAGAAGCTCGCCATAAGGAGCAAGTTGCGATACGGATCTGAACCCACAGTAAAAACTTTTTTGCTCTCCATTACTCATGTTCATTTATTCCAAGAGTCAGAGAGAGAGAGCAGTATGCAATGTAAAAACGTATACAAAAAAATGAAGAGAACGCTCGCGCCAAGTAACACCAAGTTCATGGACATGGACAGGCAACCATTGCATTCCCATTCAGTTTCTCACTGAAATATAATGGACAATTCATGGGTCTTTGTCCGAAAGTCTATGAACACAGACGGACGGTTGGTATGCCGCAACAGACACACTTACACTCACAATCACAGCCTACTTAAACTACTAAAATCTCTGGCTCTCTCTCTCTTTCTTTCTCTGTTCGGCTTCTAAAGTACGTAACATTCTCCACTTCCTTTGTGTTCAACAATTTACTATCATAAATTTTCTAAATGGCTGCAAAAAAAAACTGTAGAAACTTACGCATCAATGAAAACCCTGGAGTAAAGTATACATGAACTTCTAATGAATCTAAATTTTATCCTTAAAACTATTCAAGCTTAACTGCCAAATGCTATTCTGAGCATCTAATTTTCCAATGAATATTTATTTAGGTAAATATATTTTATTGTTTTTGGAAATATATTATATTATATGGATATATGAATATATGGCAATAGTACTTCGAACCCATAGTACTTACTCAATGCTAAATAAAAATATCTTTCATTTTATACTAAAAACAAAAATTGCGCCTCGCTTCATAACTACCTCTCACAAATACAGTACATATGTATACACATTGCAAGTTTGCCATCCTACCATTTCATAATTCCATGTGAAAGAATCAAAGAGCAGGATGAATCTCCCCAAACCAAACTCTATACAGTACTTCCCCCAAACATTAAATTCGTATATAGTTATACCTATAAGTATACAATAATTACTATGTATATATTTGTACGTTCCAGTTCGCTAGAAATCTCAAATCTGCCACACGACTCCAGGCTGCATATAAAAACAACCCTCGAAACACATTCCTTGAGGGAAAGATACATAGACCCACGAGTGTACTTATATGTGATTATATATGATCAGAAGAAAGAATTCCCTAATAGTACCCTATAACAAATATAGACACACATAGTAGTACAGAGGAAAGGACACGGATGTTTAATATTGCAAAGGTACATAATAGTACGTATGGACTGGTGTGGTGTTGTTGCTTTGTATGTGTGTGTGTGTATATACATATGTATATGTATGTACATGACAAAAAAAAGGAACCAAAGATACAAAGAAAGATCAACTTTTTTTCCCTTGGCAGGGGTGGAAAGGAGCTTGAAGGAGTAGTAGGTATTTTTATGTCCCTGACCTCTAGATGGAACCAAACGACCCTATTATATCCTTTTCCTATTATTACTATTACATTTCTTTCTCCAATCACTCTACCAGAATATTCATTGAGTGCAAAAAAAAATTAAATTTACATAATTCTGAGAGCCCCTTTATATTTTTCATACTAGCCGTTTGGAAACTCCACGAAGAAAGACACCAAATAACCAAAATTTAAATTCAAAGCAGGTCCTCATACTAATCTATCATACATAACTTCACACAGGTCTATTACTAAAGTTAATAGGAAAAAATCAAGTGATTAAACTCTCTTCTTTGCACACACCTTTACCATCAAAACTCTTTCTCTCTCTCCCCCTCACACACACACACACACACATAACAAATTCACAGGTCTACGCAGCTAGGGACGGTCTTTCACACTATATATACAAACTTAACTTGTAGCAATTATTTTGACTGAATGCTAAATCCCTAAGTCATCTTGAGAGGGAAGAAGTCAGAGAAATAGAGAGTGAGAATCCTCTCAAAGTATCATCAACAAAACAGAGGATAATACAATTCCAGTTATTTCATTCTCTCTGGTTTTTATCAACGTCATCATTAGTACTGAAAATCTTGTTCCCAAAACATCATTCCTCCTAAGTTGTAATCTTTAATGGATGCATGTCATGTACATATGTACAAAACATGGATCCTACACTCTGCGTACATACATACTTACAAAGATTTGCCTTTAATAGCAAGGAAATCATAAAGCGTATCAATAACCACATAATAGTACACACTTATGAACTTCCATTGTACTGTGTATATTCGTCCGCTACTGCAAAAATACTTGAGTACGTATGCCCATAAGTATGTACATACATACACACAGAGATACATAACGCTGATACACACGCAAGTTTAAAAATCTTGTGATCCTCAGACCTGATAGCATTTTCAATCCATCCTCATCATTTATTTCTGCCAAGTTTATGGTTCCACTATTTTTCATATCCTATTATTTTTCATTCATCAAACTCAAAACACTTCGGACTCATTTCACAGACCACATTAACCACTCTCACATATTACATAATAATTTATGCACATAAATTATAACCTGATTCGAAACTCCTTCAAGTTCAGCTTAACGAACCATTTCCGGCCTCAGTAAAAATCCAAAGGTGTTAATAAAATAAAAAAGACTTCATATATAATTGCTTTTTCTAAACAGGTTAACTCACATATCTATCTACAAGCTAGAGTGAACTACTCACAATAAATTTGCAACCTCATTAATGAGACCTCTCCTCCTCCATACTGCTACTCCAACTCCCCTCTTTTAAAACCAAGCCCAGGTGTGCAGGTCATGTATCCACTCTCTGAATCCATTTAAACTAATTCTCAAATTACTTGATACTTTACAGTCACACCACAACTTATTACTCAGATGGAGTCATAAGTGTAGTATTCGGAACATCCGTGGGAACGAATTTCTTAGCATGTACATATGTATCTACATCCATACGTAGATAAGATACAGACTGGAATTCTTCAACTGATGCACAAGTGACTATGCAAATTTGAGAACTGAGAACCCGACTTTGTCTATCAAGAAATTGTAATAATTATGTAATTAATAGCATACAAAAATAATTGCTTGTTCTTTGTATGATCTTCTTTAACTAACAAGCGACCTCTGATAATATTTAAATGTACATACATTGAAATTTGTAACCCCAGATTCCACACAGTATCATATCAACTTCTGAGTTGATTCAGCAAAATGTCACCCTGAGAGATGATTCATTTTTAGGACCATTTAAATCATATATGTAATATTGTAATCTCTCATACTGACAGAATAACTAGCGATCATCAGCATCATATTCGATGAACTTTTGATCCGGCCGGCCTATCCATATCCATACAAAAGCATAAACTACATTGAGTACATAATACAACAGTTCATTAACATATGACGCAATTGTATGGTCTGAAACTTGTAATTATGACACTGATACAAAACAAGTGCTACAAAATTAGCAGCAATTAGTGCTCCATCAAAGGCATGTACTATATAGACGTACATACCTGTAATGCAGAGTGATTCGCCCAACAGCAATGTTGGGTAATCCTGCAAAGCATCATTTCGTAATACAAGAAGTAGGTGGTAAGTGCTAATTGTTTTCTGTGCAATGCTCCTACACTACCATTAGTAGTTCCTAGTTCAAAGATGTGTATAATTATTCATACCATTACTAAATTTGCACTCGTCTATTCATTTGGAACAATTTATAATTTATATTACTAGGAAACTCTTTTGCACACTCTAAGCTTATATGAGTATATTCATATAGTATGTACCGTGTACAGGATTCTCATAAATCAAGAGATGACATTCATAGAGCTAAATTTACACATTCTAGTAAAAAAAAACAGACACGAAATAATCAGAGCCAGCAGGGCATGAGTTGGCGGAAGCTAACGGACGAAATTCTTGTGTGATTAGTGGTTGCTGATTTGGTTCGAGCAGAATATACTGTAAGCTTTTTAATGAAGTCTGGAGCAAAAACTCACGCTCTCCTCAACATAGGAAAACGTGTGGTTCACGTCCTTAGCGCATGCATAGATACATACTAATCATTCATGACATTTGCAAGTGTATTCTGGAATTTGTTTATTTCTTTATTCTAGCATTCAATGCATGGGAAGTTTTCAGCCAGTTAGTGAATGATATCTTGGCAAGATTTCCTCATATCTCTGTCTCTCTCTCTCACATTCTCTCTCCCTCAATACAATTTTACCGAGCTCATGTTTTAAAAATTTTCCGATTCGCTAATCCTTTGACATGGGTTTCAAATACACGGCAGGTGTCTTTGTAATCTCCGTTCGACGACGACGATTAACTTTTCTACGACTAGTCAACAATCTCTGAATCATCATCATCATCCTCATCCTCGTGGGTCACGACATAACAAATCCAAATCCAACCAAGGAGCCGCCTAACAACAAGTCAGAGTCAGACTGACAAGGAAGTGTATGCATCTAATAAGAAGGTGCCAAGTGTCAGAGCTTCAGCATTACTCCACTTCAAACTATCTACTAGGACTACCCTGTGCATACATAATTACATATGTACCTACATCCTCCCAGCAGGAAAACTCGTGGTTAAAGTCCCACTTACTACCCCGTACATAATACAAGTAAACATAGGGTTGTGAGCAAAACCACAGGATTCATCCCAGACAATGAATATCTACAGGATCACAAAAGTTTAAAGAAAATTCACACCTATCCATATGTACAAGCTTCGGCTCCAAAAGTGCATTATTCACAAAGAGCTAATACACAAGTTCTTCCGGAAAGTCTAGCAATGCAATGCACACACAAAAATGTATCCAACAAGGGTCGCATACATACATAATTACATACATACATATACTAGAACATTTGCTAAAATGTCATTCTCTGCCGGCTGTTGCTTCGTCACCATGAGCCAAAAACTAATAAGTGAAATACCATTAATGCACTGAGGAACTGACACGGTTCGCAAAATATGTACGTAATAGGGAAAAAATCTCTATAACCGTTACAACCAGACATATACATAATTACATATCATACACACTCACTAACTAGCAACATGACTCCACACTTACAAAGTCATTTCTCAATCTTCGTCGTCCTCAACGCAAATCCTGTAATCACAATGGAGTTTTGTCAACCCTACATACTTTTTCGCAACTCATCTTTTATCCCGTTGACTTGAGAGTGCCAAAGACCAAAAAGAAATGAGAGGAGGCATGTGTAGTCATTATTGTAACAGGAGTGCTTTATTCACATCCATCCCTTATCCCAACACAACTGGTAACAACCTCAATGAGAAAAGGACAATATCTGACGACTTCATTGTTTGTCAGGGGAACATGTCACACATAGAATGAGAAGTTTGTAACTTCTGCGAATATCTTTCTATATATGTATGATTATCTCAGCCCAAAGAATCCACACGTTCACGGACAATTGACATTTAACGCCAAGATGGTAGGCGATGATCCAGTGACAACGACATGTGTGCAAACCATGCATACCAGCCCTCTTCCTCTGACACATTTGATCGAACAAGCCTGAGTAAGTGCATACAAACAGAGAGATACATATTGATGATAGATATATCTACAGATCCAGATGCTCATCGTACAGTTCTTGATCATAACTTCAAACCGAATTGCATACTAGCTTCCCTTCACTCCATGCAGCAACAACTCCTTGTAGCTCTTGTCTTGTTGCCAGCTGAGAGATAGAGAGAAGAGAAGAACAGTGAAGCGGGATATGTCAGAGAGATTCACGAAATGCACTGTACGTTCACATGCACATGGAACTAACAAGTGTCTCCTAATTTTATATTACAGATGTATGCAGCACATACATACATAAATGTATATATGTATACATACATCTATCATCTCATAATGTACCTCTACCACTATACCACGCTCACCCCAGTACAGAAACAAGACCTATACATAAACTTTTTGCTTCAGTCGTAAAAACACAATGCTCCTTATCTAATATCTGAATAATAAAACCCCATAAAAATAATATGTTCCAACAGCCAGGAGTCAGATGCAATCCAAGAGCAGAGCAGATCATGTACAGCATGCATCCAGAAGAATTGTTCACTCCCGAGAAAATAAATTCTTCCAGCTCTTCCATGCAAAACCATGAAGAAGACGCCAAAAAAGCTCCCATCCGTCCAGACCTTGCTAAGACACTATTTTCTAGAGAGAGCCCTACTACGACTACTATTGTACTACTACTACTCTTCCGTTCCGAACTAAAAATGATTCAAATCTCCTTAGAAAACTATTACGCTCCTCCATTTCCAAGTATCTACATACATTTTGCAAACCAAATTATAACAGGGCCCACGTGCAATTTGCGAAACAATTGTAATAAAATTTATGCTCCCATAAAAGTGAACCCGGATAATTCTGACTCTTAACGGACATTATGCAAAGTACAAAGGCAACTAATCCTCAAAACGCAAGGCACATACAGTAACTCGCCCCAGTAGTGTCATTAGGAATGCAAACAGTGTCCAAATGCTGGAATAATATGAAACATTTCCTTATGCAAGTATGTACATATGTCAATTTTCTATTTTTGTTTCCTTTTTACCGTCCCTAAATGCATCTATCTACAAACTATTTATAAGCTATCTATTCCCATATCTTTATTCAATGTTCTTCTGCACACAAAAGCTCATCAACTTTTGTGAGGCAAAAACACACCATATGACTCTTAGTCATCGTACTGCCGTTCCTTGCAGTTTTACTACCTATGTAGGCTTATATGTACAAGTGTTCTATAGTATTACAATACTTTTGAGAATATTCTTTCCTATTCTATCATCCTGTCCATGCAATTCAGTAGCACTTATCTCAAAAGAAATAATGCAAGGAAGCCCCCAGCAATGAAAACTTAGGTATCTCAGGAGTACATGTAATAAACATGCATGTATTATGCATACAGTCCTATCTTTCTACTTATGTGCACACAGGTCTACGTACATACGTGAGTATGTACCGCCAAAGTATTAATACAGAAATTCAACTCCATGTGCCAGTAAGTATCTATCTCTACTACATACACTCAAGAACAACTTGTTCTTTTTAACAGTATATGTACATAGTTTAGATTACATGTGTACGTACAACCATCTTATTAAACCTACCAGCCCAGTCATCTCACACTGAGCCATTAGACATGAAATAAAATTCAATTTTTTCTGCCAATAATAATTCCTCCATGGATAAATGAAAGCGAATTAAATTTTCCTGCCGGCAGTTAATTCTTCTTCTACTACTATACTATTACTACTGTACTGTGGAATAAATTCTACAGCCTCTACATCCATGCTACATATATTTCATTGCACAACACTACGCAGTACACATCCAGTTATATTTCAGTAGCAATGGCGCCAAACTTCCTCCTCTGAGATAGGTACAAAAAAAATTCACAGACATTACTCCTTCCCTTGCCACAATACATCAGGAACGGAGTGCCCTTTTTAGAGCATTTTCAAGCTCTTAACCAGTTCTCTCCTTGTGAATAATGCTCTGCAAAAACGTTACGAACGGGAATTAGTTTCAGAAGAAAAAAGACCCCGGAAATTTCCATAGTCATTTCAGTGTTTCACAACTACTCCGGAGGACCTACACACATAAATACAAATACAGGAACGAGGAACCTGTACCAAACTCAATGTCTGACGTATTGGCTTTCCTATGCAAAATTCAATCAGTTTTTACATTTATATCAATTAACACCTCCCTTACAATTATTATTATAGCCGAGTGTATAGATACATATATAAATACATGTCCCGGTAGTTGGCAAACGTTTTGCTCATCCTTTTACAGCTGTTCAATCTGAACTTCAATCGAGTACGTACATACATGTGTGTGTGTAATATACCTGGTTCCTCAAGGATCTTCTTGAGTCATAAAAACAACACTTCACATGTATGCATGTATGTATGTATGTATCTATGTATGTATGTAACTATGTATGCACAATACAAATATATACTCTGCAGTTCCAGTTTTCTCAAACCAATTTCGACTCCAACTTGTCATCAAAACTTTATCATCCACATTTTCAAGTATAAAGATAAGTCTCAACGACCACATTTCTCAACAACCTTTACACACATAAATCAGCTTAGACTCCCACTGTATCTTCTATTTATAGAACTGATACACATAAAGTATGAGGCCTCTTCTCTATGTAATGTGGAAGGAGTACAACGGAACCCGGGGGAGGGACAGAGATTTAGATACGAGAGGCTTCCAGACTCTTCAGTAATCTTCGTAAGAAGAAGAAACAATGTCATCACAGGACTTGACGGTTACAAAAGCGATGCAGAGAGTGTGAGAGGGAGAGAGAGAGAGAGAGCGAGAAAAAACAAACAAAAACATGTTTTTGTCACCAGTTCAATTTAACACTGCTCATACGAAACAAAGACATTTACCAAAGACAAATGAATCATATATTCATTTCCTCTACCCCCTGGAAACCATGCCCAATAAGCGGATTGTCAGGAGAGAGACAACGTTCCCAACCTTTGACCAATACTCAACCTTCATAATCAGGAGTATTTCCTTGGAAAAAATTCCCAATGATTACCACATCTTTACATATATTTAAAAATGATGAGCATGCCCGAGAGATTCGACAACTGGCTGCCTATCTGTAGTTACTCCATTGCATGCAAACAAGGGGGGGACAATCGCCACCGACAGAGACACGTCACGTCAAAAACTAACGAGACCTCTACGATATTTTTCTAAACGGTCCTGTTTCCCCTCTCAACAGTAGAATTCGGAAATGTCAACATATTTTAAAGCAAACATGACTACGATTTAAAAACAAAATCCCATCTTTGAAATTCCTACTTTGAAATGACTTGTGTCTGTGTATCCTTTGCCAGTCCAGGAAATATAACTTCCCTACACAAATATATTTACCCACCCATTTAGGCACATGAACACTGCATGAGATTCTAAATCAAATAATATATAGATATAGTCTTGAACAGACACAACTGCAACTAATAAATAAATAATCTCCTCCAGGCGGCTTTTCCTTGAGAACAAAATTTACAGAGAAATTTCCCTTGAAATAAATGATTGTGTATAACATTTCAAAATCAATAATAAGATTACCTTTCGAATTCCCAAAGATGAAAGTAGCGTTCGTACGAATTCCATGATTTTTATAAATTAATATTTGATTTTATAATCCGAGCACACTCCCGAAACTATAGCATTCAACACAGGAAACTTACTATAGCCCAATGACAAAAGTCCAAGTCAAAAGAAAAAAATAGGTCTAGTTTGCTCAAGTAAGACTTTGAAAAAGTAAGTGCACGAGAATAAATGATGATCACTAACTACACGAAAATATCTTTCTTCCAAATCGTCCCTTCCTTCTTCGCAACTGGAACACTAATCGTGAACTAGAGTTTAAAAATAATCTTTTTTCCAAGTCAAAAATGTACAATGTTGCGAGATTGACACATTTCCCTTGTGTACCGTACTTCAAATTATGTATTTACACTGGGTTTACTCCGTCGTCTCACTCTGCCACACAGCACACATTCCATGGAAAACTTTCAGTCCCAATAATCATAATAATATACATATATACATACGATACTCTCATCAGAGTTCTCCCATTCTGCCCTCTGAGGTCATACTTCCATGCAACAGTCATGATTTTCCCCGTATCTGCACCCAATATTACGAATAGTCTCGAACCATATATGTATCTAGTATGTAGTAACTATCTATACTTACACATACATATAATATGTCTCTATCTCCATCTTACGTGCTTGATATGTTACGCTTTAGTACTAATAAGCCAGAGTGCTATCATCGGTCAAAGGACTTGCATTCTCATCTCAAAGGAAGAGACTCAAGAGGAGGACATGCATACCTGAAATGCATACGTACGTACCTTATAAACATAATCATTATCTTCGTTTATTTCTTCTTGGACAAAAATGGGCATGGAGACAGTCAGTCGACATGTCAATTCCACGGGGTTAAAACTTAAAACAACCATTATTAGCATATTAGCATAACAGAAGAAAAAAAAAGGCTGAGTGGAGCAAATCCCAGTCAAGTCAGCTCAAGAGTGTCAGTTTTACAATAATTCCAACAACGTTGACAAAATACAATATATATTACAAATATACTTCTACATATAGATATACCTAACGTATCGTCTTCTACTTCACCCCCTGTTTCTTATCATATATGTCATGTATTAACCAAAAAGGAAATTCCCATCTACACAAATACCATACGGAATTACTTACTACACGTGAAATATTAGTCACCAGTCCACAGTGTATGCACCTATGTATGTATGTATGTAATTGTATAAATATTAAATACATAGTTCTTCGTCCAACCTTCCATCCAATATATGTATATATCCCTCTCCCTTCCCCCATACTCCTTATTCAGAGGCACTACACATGGGATGCAAAAACTAGCGATAAGTAAAAGTACAACACATTTGAGAGGTAGAATCACCCAACTAAAATGAAATTCAAATTTTGCAGTCACATGCAGAGAGCAAAAGAGAGAGAGCACACAAACTCAACATGCCAAAAACTCCTACAGAAACACCACTCAAGAACTCGCAATCTTCATCTACATCTGCATTTATGCATACTGTTTCCCCTCCTGCACTATCATACACACATGTCTTGTCTTAAACAAATACTTTTACTTTTGTTGTATGGAAACAAAGACAGATCCCCCACTTTATTTCTCTATGTATTCTGTATATGTATGTAGCTCCCTTATTGGAAAATATTATCTCGTACCACAATTCGTACTGCATTCCACTACTTGAAAATCATACCTGCAAATATCCTCCATATTACAAGAACAACATCAAATGCCGATACCACGCCGTCCACCAACTGACATACACCATGCTACAAAAACCAAACCCTCTCTAGAAACATAACAGTGTATTCCTTTGTATTTAATCGCTATCACGTAAAACAGTCATTAGTCCTCAAATAAGTCTTCCGTAGATTATTTCGTACCACGAACAGCAGGAAATACCCAGAAGATCTGCACATTCCCATCCAAGGTAGACAGATAGATACGTCCATGAGTTGAAGTCTTGGCAACACTCGTTATTAAAGACAAGTTTTACTTCACATTTCCAATTTGAACTTACAGCACTCGGCTAATAAATGTTATATTGCCCACCCTTGCCCTTCTGCGGAGTCACATCTGAGGTATGGGATAACATAACAGTTAGTTGTAGTAACCATATGGAATTCTCTGTCGCTTCTCAATCCAAGCAATGCATACACGAAGTAATAACATAACTACTATTTATTATACTTGGACATTAAAAGTTGTGACTAATCGTTCAGCAATGGAGTAGTAATCAAATATCTATCTGTTTATAAGGAAAATAAACCCATGAGAGAGAGAGAGAGAGAGAGAGAGAGAGAGAGAGAGAGACAGTGGCAGAGACAGAGAAGTACTCAAATTTATAAACAACCACGTCTTCAGAAATATTGCAATATCTACATATGTACATGTACATATACATAGAGCAGTTTCCCATATCAAACCAAATCGTAATAAATTTCGAAAACCGAGTTAGTCCAGAGTTCACCTAAAGGGCAAATAACTATTTACTGGAAATGACAAGATGAGGCAAGATCGTTCACACACATATAGACTGAATTTAGAGAAGTTTCTACAACGTAAATTATTAATTTCTTTGTCAAATGGCTATTATTACTAGCACATGTGACTAATGACAATAAAAACAGTGCTTAGAAGATAATTCAGGCTGGTGCCGACGTTTTACACAACCAGCAGCTCCAACTTATTTTTTTATTTCACAGCCCATGTAATCCTCTGGTCCTTTGACTAATACAACTTGAGGGATTGACAGTGACATGATTTAAAGTCATGTGGCTGCTGACTGGGTTGTCGAAAAGATAATGTAGAGAGAAGAAAAAAAGAGTACAGCTGTAAATTCTCCTCCAGTATAACTACCTACATATGCTCAAGTATGAATTTATCCAAGAGTAGTATCTACATTATCTACATATATAAAGACATCACATATTAATCGTCAATACATTAAGACAATTAAATACTTCCAAGCATACGTACACTTAGAAAAAATACGTGCATGTTTTCAAACACTCACTCTAACCTGTCATATACTCAATGTCAAGATGTGAGAAATCCCTTACAGTATTGAATACAAAATCATATTGACTACTACTACACTACAATTCTTTTGCAAATGTCTAAATACATGTATATTACATACATCATTTTTTTATGTAACTGCTTACTCGGGAATCTTAAATATCTAAGGATGATAAACAATACAGGGAAAAAAGCATTCCAAGTACAATAAGCTTCTATACAAATGGATTACTGTTTGCATAAAACATGCCGTAACTCTTGAGAGAGTGTCATCACTACCATGGGTCATTTACTATTTAAAACCTGTGAAGACGAAAAACTTGATAGTGGTACACACACAGATCGTGACAACCCTCTGATCCGTACGGGTTTCCGAAGAGGAGACCATAAGACAGGAGGAGAGTTGGTACTCATCCAACATAATTTTGCGACTCCCATTTATTTAGCTATCTATAAAAGTGACAATAGAAATCTTGTTGACTTAACGTCAACCCAACAAATTGGGCTCATCATCATTCATCTTATTAGCGTCATCACTCGACTTAAGTATCTAACTTCATCTAAAAGCCTGTACATATATAATAACAATTCAAATCATCCCTCATCCCAGGAATGATACACATAGGTTCCCAATCTATTATTTTATATATACACAATTTATTTGACGTAAGTAAAAGGAGTCCAATCAAACAAAACCAAACGGAAACTTCCCATAACTCTCTGCATTAAAAATCATCTTTATAAAAACAAAACCAATTCTATCATTTCATTATTCCCACTGTATTGCTCAATACTCCTCCAGTCGATAGGGTTCCCTTTTCCTCGAACCCACCAAAACTGATTACACATAGTTCCCCTCACAACAACGTCACAAAATCATCATCATCATCAAAGCTATTGCTTCCTTACGACTGAACACTGTACAGCTCTTCCTCAGCTCTGAGCTCACATGAGAACAGTCGCTGGGGAAAATTGTTAAAAACATGTCCAAATTAAATAAGAAACATAACTTAATTTCTCACGGTGCGAGGGCAGGGAAACAAGAATCAAAGAACAAAAAACTAGATTACTACAGATATATGGATATATTCTATATATATATATACTTATATATATTATTCAAACCCACAGACCAGAGGAGTCAGGGCAGCGGAACGGGACGTATGCATGCACTACTAGGAGTAGCAACAAGAGACATAACTTTATTTAGTCGGTTAGCTTGACGACCTGGCACACATCCGAAATAAATGGACAGGAAGGGAAGGGCTTTTTAAACCATGACAATGTCAATAGATAAATGCCGTATGTGTGCTGGTGCTGACATTCTCCCAAGAGGAAAACTTTCGATATTTCTTCCTCAATCTTGTCACCACACCAACCTTTTCTTCGTACATCCCCACACACCATACACACAAAGCCCTCCCTCTCTCTTTCATGACACACACTCACATCTTTCACCTTCATATCAGTAAATGTGAACCATTCCATCTTTGGCATATCCAGACAAATATGTTTCCCTACAAGCATACATATGTAGATACATATATCTATCTGCACCTCACATCTCCACCAAATCTACACACACACACACACACACACACACACACACGTTCCAATGTCCAAATCCGACCATCCTTCCCCTGTCGACAGTTCAACAGGAGGAATATAAAGAGCAAAAGCTAAAAAATTCCACAGTAAGCAAAATTTCCAATGAAAATAAATCCACAAAAAAAACATACAATCATTCTTCTTCCCAATATTTTCCCCCTTTCCACTATACTTACTTGTAAATTTTCTACAAATACATACATACTGGGGAAGCCCATCGGTTATTTTCTCTTTGAAAAAGCTAATTCAATCTTCTCATCGTCCCTTTACAGTATATATAAGTATATATATTATATATATACTTACATTATACGCCGTCATTGGCTTGGCAAAATAATACCCAAGGGTACTTACTTGTGCCTATCCCTATATGTAGCTCCCGTCCTGTCCTGTAAAATTAATCCTTGAAAAAAAAATTCCATCAGCTGAAGTCAACAATTTAGATTCAGCTCCCCGATATAATTAAAATGTACGTAAGGAATAACCCCTGAAAACGTCCCTGAATTTCCCATCTATCATCTATCACTTTAAGACATTCTTAGTACGAGGACTATGGACTATACACACATACATATAGTTATAACTGTCAGCAGTAGATACATATGTATATACATACATCCCTGTCTGTATGGTATCCAATGAACCCAGACGAAATAATCATAATATAAAGGGCCTGCACTTGCTCAGCCCCAAAAACCAGAGACGGAATAACATGTCATAAAAAGACTGTCAAAACCAATGATTAAATCCAAAAGCTCGGCTGATTGACTTAACCACGACGACGGGACCAGTTTTCCTCCTTCTTGCCGAGATGACGACGAGAGACGGAGTCAACAGAAAACCACGGAGCTAATTCCTATGTCAACTCAACCAAAAATCTTTTTAACATATAAAATGACTTAGAGCATTAGTTACCTCCACTGTATTATTGTGTCATTTGCATTTAAAGTAGTAATTCTTCAAGCTAGAATGCATTCTTCCTAACAAGAACAGCAAAAAACTGTTCAAATGTCAAACATCTATAGAAATAATCTTAGCTTTATTTACATCTTGTTTGTGTAATCTACATCACAAAGTCTCAATCCCTACAATAAACCAATAATTAATTCTATTGATTCAACTAAGCTTGAATTTCCCATTTAAAATAACCGGTGTCTTTTGCGTATCTCTTAAATGGAGATGGAACCACTTCAACAGTATCACCTCTGTGGTTACAAACAAGAATAAATTTTTAAACAAATTCTATTTACATTCAAAACTTATAAAATCCACACCGCGAACCCTCCACAAGGTCAGCCATTCCAATAAATCCAATATTAATAGATGAGCCAGAGATATACATACCTATCTATATATATATACCTAGATACTCCAAGTATTGCTACTCAACCCACTTTACAGCTACTTACATACATTTATTGTAAAAAAAAGAACCTTCCATTCAACACACATACATACATACACTC
Source organism: Allacma fusca (assembly GCA_947179485.1). Taxonomy (NCBI): domain Eukaryota; kingdom Metazoa; phylum Arthropoda; class Collembola; order Symphypleona; family Sminthuridae; genus Allacma; species Allacma fusca. The sequence continues at coordinate 20,267,765 of OX359247.1, forward strand.
GTCAGCTTAACACCCATCCAGTAGACATGGAATTTCCCCACGTAGCATTTATTACAAGGTTTAGGTGTAACTATTGTCACATCCCAGCATTACCTATACAGAGAATACTCACGTAATCACGTATCTACATACATACGCCTCACACAGAAGCGGCAACAAGACAAATATCCTATGAAGTGTACAGATATTACCAGCATGAAAAAGAAAAAGTAACTCCGTACACTAAACTAATTCAGGAAGTCCTGTCAAAAATCTTGTCAGACATACTCAAGACTCAAGTCAGGCCTTCGAAACTTGAAAATAACATGAAGACCGGCAAGGCAACTCTACAGTATACTCGGGGTTTTGAAGTTTAAAAAAAAATTCCTTGAGAGATGAGAGATGTGAAAGAATTAGTAGCTTTGATCAAACTCCTTTCACAATTTTTCTTAACTACTTCACTTCACTTTCAAATGCACCCAACATCCTTCCTAGCGTGAAAACATTATTACAGACATGATGCATTTCCAGAAATAATATATCTATATCTATAGACACATACACACACACACACACATTATATTAACCAACATTATACACCCCAAAAATTTCATTACAAACTCATTGCCATATTATACCACTCAGAGAAGACGAGGGAACAGCTACAGCTCCTCACATCTGACATGACTTCAGAGCTCAACTATTATAAACTAGTAAAAGACCACCAAAAACCATTCAAGACGAGTAGTGAAACCAGCTCCAGAAATACCGAGAAGGAATGTCGAAGCATTCTTTACTCTCACTCAAACTTGATGTTCTCCTTCCCTAACAAGTCTAGTAAAGCTAGTTTACTAGAATATGCTTTTACTGAGGACAGGGACATCTCCCTATGTAGATACATAGCAAGCCATCAAGTCAGTAGGTAAGTAGTAGTAACTACATTACTTTCGCTCATGTAGGCTTCCCCGTCCTCCACAGAAACAAGATTCATTAAACATCAACAATACAATGGCATCCGAGAGAGTTGTTCCTATAAACAAACCCAGGGACCATGGATCTGTGACATGTAACTTACACACTAACACACATCAACGCTTGGGAGAATATCCGAAAACTACGGCTTTGTAGCCATATATCATGGGATGATGTAGGAAATTCTCGTCAACTTTCAACATTTTGACGGACTGGTGCCTACTTCCAGTCAAACTTCATCCTCTCCCATCCTCTTTTTCTCCGTCCGCTCAAGCTATAAGTATATAACCTTGTAACACATTACATATATTACATATAACACGGTGCACATAAACGAATCCGGCGCCCAAAGTATCCAAGACAAAAAAAAAATGCGGCTAAAAGCACAGATTTAGAAACTCTCATTTGAATACACACACTATATCTATTATAACAACAATTTATTTTCAAGTAATTACATATCTATAGATGTACATGCCTACATACGCATGGACACGGATACCTCTTCTCTGTACACGTATCTTCATCAACAATCCCTATACCTATCAATATAGTAATTGTTCCATTCCTTCCTATCGGCAGGGCCCGTGAAAGTATCACACTCTCAGGATACATACATAGTTACATACATATACGCTTAACATGCAACACAACTCCATAATACCTAGAAATACGTCCATATAGATTAGATACACATACAACCAAGATGCGTAATTCTCCCAGCAATGAAGAGCATTGAAGATGACAAGGAACAAGAAAAGGGAAGAAGAATAAAACCAGATGTGGTCTTTTCGATTCCATCCATCCATCTATCCAGCTACCACAAATGAAACTTATCCGATGGAATGGCGAGGAGCTAGCTAGGAGTCCTCCTTCAAAACTTCTCTATCATGAATCTCTCATAATACAGTATAGTATCACTTTAAACTCACTCTCACTCTCCGTCTCACACTCCTACTACTACCACTACTACTACTGCTCCTGCTTTACTTTTCCTCTAATCTTTGACACTCTCATCTAAAAAAAAAAATTATGTTCCAAACACAACACATAAACTTCCCAAATGGATATCCTACATTCATCCCCACATCTTTTCTCACATTCAAATCCATCCATCCTACTCCTTCCCAACGAGAGAGAGAGAGAGAGAGAGAGAGAGAGAACATGAGGAGATAGATACGTATAATTATGTCAGGAGACTTATGCAAATAGTTACTACTCTTACGTCAGTGTACTCCTTTCAACTTAACTCCGATATGTATAATCCCCGGAGAGTGTCGGAAGGGTTGCATCTTCCCCAACTTGTGCCCACTAAGGGAAAAGCTGTAATTTTTCCAACGTAATAATACCTACACGTAAGTTTACATTTAAAGAGGGAGGAAGAGAGAGAGAGAGAGAGAGACATAGAGAGACAGAGAGAGACTAGAATACAGTTTGCTATGTGCTTATAGCCATAGCGTCACATCAAATTACAAACAAATTTAGAGTAGCTTAGTGACATTGCTACCTCTCCCGAGTGAACAATACTAAAGTAACTTGATTTTTTTCTGCTTACTTTATTATTACGTTCAAGTTATAAACAAAAAAGTCTGTACTGGATTTTTTTCCCCTGGTCGGGTAAATATAGTAACTAAAGCAAGCTTTCCAGCAGATAAACAAGAAAAAACCTTTCTCCTAGAGAGCTCTTTTGTTTTGTAAACAAGACCTACGGAGTTCCTCGCCAATATACACCACTTCTTACATTATTGTAAACTATAGAGAGCTTATACTCCATACAACTCAAGAATTTGTAAGCCTTACTGTTGGTTATAAACAAGCTCCTACTACGTCCTACATTCTATCCTTTTTTCTTTATTTTAAAAATATATAGAACTGGGCAACATATGTATGTACATATATTTTTTTTTTGTAAAAAAAAGCTTTAATTGCACGCATTAACAATCTACCTTGCGTCACATTATTCCACTACTATAGCTACCAGTATTTTACATGCCTACTCCTTTTTTAACCATTACTTATTTAAATGGCCAGACAAACTTCCCAGACTGGGCTAAAATTCTACGGAGTACGTATGTATGTATGTAGATACATAAGTATTTCCATTTCACCTACCTACGAGCACATTTTAAATCAGGTAGTCCGTCCCTTTCTACCTTACAACTCTGTGCCTTAAATTCGATGGTCGTTCCTTTTATGTGACAGTTGTCTCTCATTGATTTTCCACGCCAATAACTCCCAAAAGGAGTAACCTGGTACCTTTCAGAGGAGTGAAGAGTTACTTACTTTTACATTACTTTGTATACGGGAGGTACACACTCACTCGGGATCTGGATACACAGAGTGTGATATGTACTCAAAACACACACACTCTCTCTCTCTCTCTCTCTCTCTCACTCTTAGAGGAATTACTACTCAAAGAAGCAATGCGTTGTAGATAGAAAAATTCCTGGCATTGCTTCACACACCTAAAGATTTCCTCTTACTTATAACCATATCTACAGATACTAGTTTTTGAAGCATCAAATGTACATTACGAAAATTTCAGAATCAACTTTTATGACGTTACGCACAAAAACTTTCTATGTATCCCACTTAACTTTACTTTACGCTGTGTGCCAGCAGCGACGCAGTGTCATGCACTAGAAGAATCAAGTCCAAACTTTGCTGGAATTCCGAAGTGTGCCCTGTCTACTATGTCTCTATTCTATACATATATGTGTATCTACACATGTATAAGTAACTATAAAAGTATAGATATATATATATATACATATACATACGTGGAGAATATATGAAAAGGTGCAGATGAGACTCAGGCCGGAGCCTCAACTATTGCAGTATTGTAGGCTAACGTCAGTAGTACAGACACATACATACGTACGCACAACTTTGATTCCCAAGAACTTCAAAGGGTCATTATACAGGCTTTTGAAAGGCGCTATCACCCTAATTAGATCCGACTCTTTCCCTGTTGGTCGGAATTTACATCAGTCTCACACAGCCTACTGTGAACTGTGAGGAAACTTCCATTAGGGAACTGGAAACATTATTGCAATGTAAGTTCCCAAACGTTCCTCCAATCTTTTGCCCGTTACTCTCACAAAATGCACCCCAAATAACCTAGTACAAGGAAAAAATATGCATATATTCTATCCAAAAGAGTTAAAGGGATTTTCCTCCATGATCTACATATACATATCACAACATCCCGTACATACATACTTATATGTAGCCATTCACCAGGACGACTCATACATACATACACCCATTAACATCATATAGTTGCTTAAAAACCCCAAGCTTCTTTTATCGCATCCATCTCAATGCACAATCTTCATGCAAAATAGAAACCAGGCACACAGGATGATAATCGATCCTCCTCACTCACAAGATAGGAAAATATCTTCACTGCTTCAGTCCCAGTAAGCCCACACAGTTCCCATTCCCTCATGAACCCTACATGTAGATACATAGATGTATGCAAAACCCTTCCAGTTCTCTATCCAAATTAAAATGAAATTACACACGGAAACATCCCAGTTACTTAAATCAAGCAAGTGTTCATTAAGCGTGACAACAAAAAACATCCGGATGCAGACAACACACTCAAACACACACACACACACACACAAACACACGTGCATATCCCTACAAAACATCACGGTTTATTAAATAATTACGAGTAACTAAATAAGCCCTACACCCTTGCACAACCAGTAGCATGAATAAAAAAAATAAAACAAAACAAAAATCAAAATGCGAAACACCATTGCAAGTCACATGCTAGTCCCTGTCCCTATGCTTATACTTTCCAGTATTCTAAATCCGAACAACAACTGGCTAATGAACGTATGTATGTATGTACTATCTGTACGTGGTGGTGGAAAGCAGTAGTCAACTCAACTCCTGCTACAGCAGGAGAGTAGTATTAAAAAGTCTGAGTACAAACTAAAGTAAGAGAGCGAGTAAAACCGGGAGAGTCAAGTAGCAAGTAAACGATCAAGATAGGAAAATGGATCAAGGAGGAAACATCTGTTTCCGTTTGGACCCGATTTCTCAATCTTCAATAATAATTACACATTTCAGCTTCGCTAATGTACGCCCCGAAACGCGATGTGTTACAATTGAATAAAAATCTCCCCTTCCTTCTTTTTCCTCTCACCCTGTTTCTTTCTCTCTCTCTCTCTCTCTCTCTCTCTCTCTCTCTCTCTCTCTCACTCTCTCTAGCTTAACTTACTCTCCACGGTTATATTACATCCAATGACTTTAAGCTTCCTGCAGGATTTCTATAAGACAGTGTGTACTACGAACAGGGCCTGACTCTCGAGTTAGTTTAGTTTCTATATTTACTTCTTCCAATTACGACTCCAGTCATTTCACAAAAATCCAGTTCATACTTAACACGCTGTCCGATTCGATCCAAATTAAACCAAGTAAAGAGTAAAGCCTACAAGGGTAAAGCCTGCATGCAACAGCCTACTAGTCTCTATGTATCTAGAGTCATTAGATTTTCCCGAGGTCTTACTCTCCCACACACTGTCTCATTTCTTCAATGCATATAATACTGTAACACTAACACGCTCATACTTATCACAAGTCAAAAAGACACTGATAGAAGACGATAGGAAAAGAAGCAGGATATCTTTTAATCTCCCTCTCTCCCCGTCTTCTCTCAAAGCAAATCAACTAACAATACAAACATCAATGTATGTGTATGCTCTAAATCCTTGTAAATTGAAACTAAACAGATTTAAATAGAATAATAGCCGCCAAGTTAAACACACCACCTACGTAAGTAATACATGAGGACGGCAATGCAACACACCTCAAAAAACTAAATTCAACCTGACTCCTACTTCCCTCACATTCCAATCCTTTCATCCAAACTCTTACAATTACAGAGAGCTATAGGGGATGTACAAAAATGTACTTAACATGCACAGTCCACAGTCCTGCTAGATATCTCCAGAGAGACAGAATTAGAATGAGCAAGTATGTAGATGCGTAAGGGTAGAGGTATGCGTGCGAAAACAAATAAATTATTAGTTGGAAGGAATGTCCCCTATTCTTTGGAACCTTCCAATCACAATCTTATCTATTAAGTATTTTGCACAATAATTTTTCATCCCATTGTACTAGAGCTGTTCCTCTCCAATAGTGATACAGTCATAACAATAATAATGAAACTCTGCCGTAAGACAATTTCATTCAACTCCTACAGATGTTCAGTGTGTGTATGTGTGTGTTTGTGTGTGAGTCTTCATTTCCAAGTCGTCCTCTTCTCTTCCTGTCGCAGATACACAAAAGCATCCAGACAAACAAATGTCAGGACTCAGGACTAGGACCATGCTAATGCTAAAAAGTAGTAACTCAACTTGAGTAACTTAAACAGAACAATCTTATCCAACAAATCTTCCTTGATACTATTATTTATATAGAATCCTTTCAACCCCGGGGACACGAACGTATATATCCATATACAGAGATACAGTTTCCATGAAAGCATAGCTATGTGTACAGTTGACATGTCATGATATAATACTTGTGTATCCTTTCAACTTCAATTACAATAAAATCAACTGACGGTTAAACTAGATGGGTGGTTCCTCCCAGTTAGCTCACATTCCACTGACACTTTAGAAATTACAAAACAATTTAATTCAATATAAAATATTGCTCAAAATTCCTTGTACTCAAAAGTCCAAAATAGAAATTAATTATTTAATCTTTCAATTGTGTCATTGCAAGGGGGATCCTTGTCCTCAAAAAGAAACGTAATACTGATACCACAGGACATGCTCAAATCCTCCGTAAATGTGAGTGAGGTCTGAGGTCTCATACATTGTAAATAATAGCAGTTAAGAAAAAACTATTGTATCACCTCCACCTCTGACAAAACCACAAAAAGTAGATAATCATCGACAGTAGAACATCTACACACAAATACATACATGTGACATGGTAGTTGCTCCCCTACATTTTGTCCTAAACGTTTTTCATAGGATTTAATAGGAATCTCAGAGTGTTCAAAAATCAACAAACTGTGTGTGTGTGTGTGTGTGTGGACGCGTACAATTACACACATGCATTAATCTCCATCTCGTAGCAATAAAGACTCAGGATCGTTTTCATGCTTATGTAACTCATATAATATGGGAAAACACACCTCGGCTGAGAAATTCCCATTTTTAAATTCTATTCTATCAGCATCCAGCCAGCTGAGAAATCCAGATTTACGACATATAAATCAATGTGCCTAAAACATGAGATTTCCTCTTTCATCTTATTCCCACTTGAGAACAAACTTTATCCTTTACATTAAGATCACAGAAAGAGAGAGAGAGAGAGAGAGAGAGAACTAAAAAAAATGAAAAAAAGAGAACCAATGCCAACAAACATTCTTCCCTTACATTTTTTCCTTCTCCCATTCTCTTCCTCATAGCTGATCATAGTTTACTCACATACAAGTACACCGAGTTAAAGCTGAGGAAAGATCAGCAGTTCAACAGTGCACGCACAAAGACACACACACACATACATACAAGCCACACACTTTACTTTCTTAGTATGTTACCTCAGATCAAGTCGTTCATTCTAAAGGAATCCATGTCCTTACTGTGAGTTCTCTTTTCGTTCCAACTCACTCGCTCAGCTGAGACTGAGTGTCACATACATACATTGAGCTGGACATTGGAGTCGCATTAAAAGAACATCCATGATAATATATGGACCAGTAGTTTGTAGTTTTTCAATGCATACGATTCCATACGTGGTTATCCTCCTTGATACCTAGCAAGCCCTAACCCTTGTACATGATGTGATGTAAACCCTTTCATATCCCAGCGTGTAGAATCCAACTAAACTACCGATATCAGTAGAATTTATAGATATAACTCGTAACTAACTACCTGCTACACACAAAACTTATATCCCGCCTCAACTTTCCTCAACTACACTCCATACATGAAAATGGGAATACTAAGTATATACCTTTGAGTAAAAACTTCCTAAACCAAAATGGACATGTCTTTTCTGAAGTTGTAAACGAAAGGGTCATAAAAACGCATAAATTCCTCTCAACTAATACAAGAATTACTTATTGCTCGTTCTGACTCACACATTATTTATTTCATGATCCCTTTCAAAAGGTAATGTAATGCTTTCTTTTCATTACACGTTGAGTAGATACATATGCACATTCATACAATCATATAATACCTTCAACACTTGGAAAGATGTTACATCTACAAACTACAAGCTTATAAAACCTCATATTTTCTTTATCAATTCCCTCTCTATACACCACTGCACTTGCACATGCATCTATAGATATTATTATTATTACAACAGATAGATATAGTATTATAACATGATCAGAAAAATCATGTAAATTCACATGCATCCATCTCCTATCTCCTCCCAAAGGATCCTTTTAGGAAGCATCCCTCAAAAAAGTACAAATTCATAATTTCTATGCAACGCGACGATGGGTTCAGAAATCCATAAAGTAAATTTATATTTTTCACAATAGAAACATGTCCTCCCTACAAAATGATTACATTCTCATTTGTATGTGAGTGCTTCAGACCTTTTCTAATGCCTGACTTAAAGTTAGGGAGAAGTCTCCTCCATTCCCCATCTATTCTCCACTCTACTATGTATAAATTATGATGTTCCATTACTACACTATTAGTGCTTCAGAGCCAAGAAGAGAGAGAGAGAGAGAGAGAGTGTGTGTGTATGTGTGTGTGGGAGAGAGAGAGAAAGAGTAAGAAAGTGTAGTGGCTGAAGTAGATAAAATCAATGGATAAAACCACAAAATGTCGACCTTCACACTGCACAAGATAAATATAGAGTATTTCTTCCAGCTTTGGTTGTACGTGCCCACGTCAATATTTAACTAAACCATAGAAGTCCCATGGTTCCTATTGTTAGTCCAGTGTCCATATGTATACACACAAACACACACACTACATATGTACATACTGACTTCCACAATATTCAACCTCAACAAAAACATTACCAAAATACAATTGAAACTTTAGAGACGCAATTACATTATTATTACAACATAATATCTTGTGGCTCCTGTGCACTTACTTTTCCTTGCCTCAAGTAAAAATGCCAACTTATCCCACAATAATTCAAACCAAAATACACTAGTACACACTGCAAGAGCAAGAGTCATGTGCGTACATACATAATTACATACATACTTGCCAGGACCATTTCTATCTCTATCACCAAAACTAAAACAAGTACTACTAGATACATACCCATATATCTATAAAGACCCCCTATGTCATCAATTCTTGGAATTTCTATTCAACATACAACACAACTGGTTTCCATTTCATCCTCATAATTTTTGTTTTTGTATAAGTAGAATACACATACATAGATGCATACATACATACAGAGACTGTAGATTGCAGATGCACAATCCCTTGTCGAACTTCTACAGACTAGAAGAAACAATTTTTATTTTTACACGTACCATACCTCCAGCTAACAGCTACTACCTTTAACTAAAGTGTTCCATAAATGTGGTCATGGAGGGGAGACATACTCAGATACCTACATAGTAGCCACCACACCGGACTAAATGTTTCCATGTAATAGCACCGGATCTTGTCCAAATCTTCAAAGAATGATGGTAGTAAAAGAATAGGGTTATATATGAGACACATATTACCTGCCGTACATCTCAGTCAGACTCAAGGATGTACCCCAACCTGAGAAATACACTGACATATTGTACATACAGATGTATATTGTACATATGTATATACAGTAGAAGAGCTATCCCATCAAATACAGACAAATACAGAAGACACGTACTATATATGCACAACTAATAGGATAGATATAGGCTTCCCAGTACTGGAAGAAAGTCTCAGTTGATCTGTACTATTTGGACTCTGCCGGTAGATTCCATCCAGCCATCCAGCACTATCCTACTTACTCTACATACAACAACCACCCTTTAAGAAAAAGCAAGTTCCAGCCAAAGAATAAAACTTTACTTGAAAATCCCTGTCGTCCTAATGGACTAAAAGGAAAGTAAAACGCAGGCTGCACGCAGATGAAACTAACTAATATATTGAGGTATCCCCATTTCCTAAGATCATACATATACATAGAATTTATACATACCTATTGTACATGTATTTACATATATATAAAATGCTACAAAAGCATATCCTCAGCTATGGAGATATATATATATATATATATATATATATATATATAGGTAGGCCTAGGTTTAATGTGACCTTTAAAAGGAAACGACACGTTGAGCCCCCTATACACCAAGAACCCATTTCCAAACTTGCTGTAAATGAGAATCTTCCCCATACTGTTCCCAGATAAAATATATGAGAACCCATTATTGTCACCATTAAAGTCGTGTTATGCAAGTACCGAAAGGTGTAGGTATTTCACTATTTCAAATCTTTTCCACCTCGAGAAGCGCACTAGAGAGACAGTATCTTTCCCATCTTGGTATCGCTTCCACAACTATTTTCTCACCACCGAGTGTTAGTTTCAGTCTCACAGCAGTGTGCAGTGAGGAGGACACATAGTGCCACAGTGCATGTGCAATGCTGCAAACAAACCTAAACTATCACTTTCCTAGTCCAAAATAGTCCATGATCCCGCTAGGACAATGCCTCATAATAATAATAGTAATAATAATTACTTCAAGCACACTCAACTTTTTTTTTCATCACCAAACTTCGACAATGAAAAAAGACAAAAGCACCCTACCAACATCGTAATTGCATTGGAAGGAAATTTCACTATGGAGAATAAACGTGTCTAATAATTCTCAAGTGACTCCTTATACTTACTACTACTTCTATACTTTTATACTCCACATTTCCAAGGCATGAAAAATTGTCATAATTAAAAATAATAGAGTTTTACATCTTTTTTTTTTTTAAAAAAAAAAACCTTGTAAGGTAAGTATTCGATTTCAAAAATATATCCAACGAATTTCCTTCCAAAGTCTGAAACTCTCACTAAAACCCTCATTTGTCAGCGTCTACGCAGGGAAAACTATTGCTTCAAACCGGCCTTTTCTCTGGAAGCATCAACAACTTCGACAATGAGTATGTAAATATCTAACTGTACAGTATATAGGTACAAGGAATCGTAGTATTCCAGTCATGAGGTCCTTTCTGTCCTGCATATTTCTAGACAGTAATATTTCAATGGCACTTCAACCTACTGGTACATAAAAACCCTCCAAATTGAACTTTACTTCATTTTTCTCTCATCTCTTAAATTAAGAGAGACACGGAGCTAGAAAAGACACTAGTTCATCTACCGAAACGCCTTGCGTCTCATCCACTTAACTTTCATCTCTTCACTCTCTCTCTCTCTCTCTAACCCTAACTCACTCCATCCATAGTATAATACTCACCAGCACCAGCACCAACTCAAAACAAGGACATCATTTATACCAATTTTTTTTTCTTTCTGTCACGCAAACAAGTATGCGAGTAAACTGCACAAAGAGATTGGCTGGAGGAAGTGCATACATATATAAACCACGAGCAAAGTTTAATACCCAAATAAAAGATCATCATGTTTTCATGGCCTCTTGTGCCAGTAGCAGGTATGTGCATGATATGTACATGGATACATAGATAATACATTTTTGCCCTATCTGAATAATACATACACAAACGGAGGATTACATAATATTCTACCCAAAATGAGCTTAAATTATATAACCGTTTTTTGTATTCGCGGCACTTACAGACATATGTATTTTTGTACCTCAAAATGAACAATCCCTTTAGTACAAATATATGTAAGTATATCTACTTGCCTAATGCCAACTCTACATGCACACACGCCGTCCGTATTACAGACGAGAGGAAGACAGGAAGAATAAGGAGAAAATGCATCTTGAAATTGATGCACACGCGCTTGAAATCTAATAAGCGGAGCCCGTAAACATGACATTTGCATAGTAATTGGTCATTGGTTTAATAAACCCTCGACTAAATTACACCTATTTAATATTTATTAACTACATACAGCACACACACACACACACAGCCCACCCAAGCATTTCCCAGTAGTAAAAAAAGTAAAGCTCCAGTAATTCTCCCATTTTTATTAGCTTCCTCTTCTTCGTCTTCCTCTTTTTACTTATGACACTCAAGCCCCCAGAAGAGAGTATAGTTATTCATAGTAATGCAGGCATACGTGACATATCTTATCTCCATAGCTTTAATATGTCGGCAGAAGTGGCTACGGCCAGCTAACCGACTAAAAACGTATCTCTTTTCAGCACTTTTAATCTCCAGCAAAAATTCATTTTTGCTATTAGTACAGACCCAGTCATTTCTACAGACAGGACTCACACATATGAGCTGAGGACATTCCTATAGTATAATAGTAGTACTGCACTCTCCAAGAATTAAAAACTGTATTACTTAACCCTCCTCTTGAATAGCAGATAAAGGATGTGAACACATCTTTAATGACTTTTACATGCAAATTTTCTCACACTCTTCCTCGTCCACGCGTAAGTATGGAGCACATCCATACATACACAACACTAGGATACTAGACAAGTACATACATACTTATGCAGATAACGACAGCAAACTCATAATTCATTACAATGCATCCAAGTACCGCTACTAGACTGCAAAACCTACCATTGTATTGTGTGTGTGTGTGTGTGTGTGTATGGAACATGTGAAAAAAGAATCCCCCTGTTCCTCCTGATAACTACCGTGCAGAACAAAACAATTATAACACATATACAGGCATTACATACAACCTCACTGCCTCTCCAACTCTTTATCATCCCAACCTGACATTAATACCCACGTTTTTAAATTACACTCCCGCCCCAACACGGAAAAATGTTAATGAAATCTAATTAATAAAGTTGTGAATTACTTTACAAATAACTTTGTAATATTTACACAGTAAAGGAAGAGTCTTCCCATTGCACTCATGTCCGACTCAATGTGAGTCAAAATTGTAGCGTAGCGTGTGCCATAAAGTGTGTCTCAACTATGTTGCATGTATGTATCTATGGAATCTTAAATGAAGAGAAAGACAGTAATACTACTATGTAAATGCAAAGGGAGAATACAAAAAAATAGAAGGAGCAGTGCAGGAACTGCACCCATCTCCCTCCTATAATTAAAGCCGTAAAGTGCTCAAAAAACACATTAAAATTAAAACCAAGACCCACACGACGACTTGAGCAGCAACCACTTGATCCTCTCGAGTCCACTGTGGTAGTTCTTCCAACAAGAGAAAGAAATAAAGCTGTGGAGCTTTTACTTTTACACAACATAAATTAAATCGGATTTTAACAAGCCATACAGAATAAGAAACCTACTGTCAAGTAAAAGCTCGTCTCTTTATATCCAAACAACATTTATGAGAAGCAGATGGCCAACCGCTGAATAGACGTTCCTAATCGCGAGTAATAATACACTCAATAAATGACATCCATAGTTCAGAATTTAACAAAATGCTCTCTCTCTCTCTCTCTCTCCCTATTTTATGGTTTCAATCATCATATACTCACACTCACTTTATGTACAACTATTACATATGGGAGCACGGGAAGCCCACTGGAACACATCCACTCACTCCCTTAACAACACCGGCTTAAATACGTCCAGCTACAGATGAGAGCTACATAGGTAAGAGTTTCTGTACTCACTCACTCACTGACTGAGTGAGCGTCGTGGAGCCGGAGCCTACTCCAGTCTCTGTATTATTAAGCACATCTACGAGGACGAGTGTGACTAAAGCTGAAAATATGAACTCGTGATGATCCTCCTCATCTAATCACTTCCTATTTATTTCATCTGGCCCATTTCATTCCTAAAAGGATCTTTTCTAATGGCATTAAATGTCACGAGGAACATCATTCAACAATACTGGCTTATGATGAACTGCTGTTGTTTAAATTGTTTCTGGAATTCATTTCAAATCAACCAACAGTCCAAACTACCCACAGCCCACCAACCAGCACCAACACAGTCCGACACCACACTCTCATACCATCCAAATAAGCTTTAGCGGCATCAGTAGTAGTAGTTCAACAGAGAATACTCAACATATATATCCTTTTAAATTATGTGCCTGTGCCTGACGACGCGCCCACACAAAAATTTTAAGACTTATTACAGTATCCCTCAACGTACCAACCTATACCTAAGTACATATGTATGTAGATACTACATGTGATTACACACACACACATACATGAGACACAGTTATTGAGTTATTCACTCAAACACAAGTAGATAACAGTAACCTAACCAATCACTTTACATGCTAACTTCCTAGCATAGCTAACATCCATAATAGTAAAAGTATCAGCAGCAGCAGCCATACAATTCCACAATCTACAATCATATGAGTTAATTTTGGGCGCGTAAAAGCTCTCATCGGTGTGGAAGCGCCTACAATTTATGTATGTATGTATGCTAGCATTCCAATTCCGGCCAGACATGTACATACATACATACATAGATATCTCAAATTGAGATTCTCAAATAAATGCATGGAATACCATACAATTCATCGTTCTTGAAAAGTTCTAAAACCAACCTCACTTCCATCCCGTACTTTATAACCTACTTTACATACATACATAATTATGTATCTAAGTGTACAATATCAAATCAACTCGTCCGTCAGTATTGAAAGTCATAAAACCTTTCTCTGTAGTTATATGTATAGTTTCATGGCCTGTGTGTGACATCCTCTCTAAACTAATTTCTATGAAAATTGTTCAGTACTGGGCTTCATCAGGTTATCAACAAACAGAGATACATATAGGTACATAGATACATACACTACATAGCTTACATACAATTACATACGCACACAACACATGTATGTGGCACGGAATAAGTAGATGACACGGTACATACCCCATACACTCCATCATTATTAATTAGACCACAAAACTGTGTATTCCTAAACGATTTCCACAATCCTCTCTCCCCCTTTTTGGCTGTCGGTCCAATTCCCACTCCCCTTGAATATTACCTCAGTCTATCACCAATCCTGACATTAGACACGCACTAACTAGTATATCTATCAAACCATTCCTACCTCATCAGGTCGGTTAAGTTTAAAAAAAAAATAACAAGTAGCTATATATCCACATATAGTATATAGTAAGTATATATATATATATATATATTTGAAAATGACGTTCAAAATTTTTCAAGTAACACCACATGTTATTTTAAATTATCGTCATGTTGGACGTAAAGCAGAGTACCGGTTGTAAAATATATGGTTGAAGATGTAAGTATAGAATATTTAACCTTGTGGTAAAAAAAAAAGTACATACGTCAGTCCATTTGATCCAGTAACCTAGAAAAATGGGTTACCTTTTATTACTACTACTGGTGAGTACAAGTAAGAAGATACTTGAGTCAAGAATCTTTTATGAGGTAAACCTAAATATATTTATATAGTGTTTAGAAAAGTTATTTCCGTCCTATCATCTTTGGCATATATGAATTATGTATGCTCGAAATTTTTCCGGACTGTTTTTACCCTTACAAAAAAATTTAACCCAGTTTTAATTTTAAGACTTTACACATATTTTTTCACACGGACCAACCAACAACACTAACACCAAGGCAAGTATGTATAAAAAGATTTTTTTTTGCTTTAAATTTTCAGAGAATAAACAAGTTTTTACGACCGTAATACATCGTGACATGGCATAAAGTTCAAGGAGTATGTACTCACTCAGAATCCGTAGGATTTGTCAGTATGACCGGATACAAAGAAGGAAACACAAGAGTAAGCCTGCACACAAAGGATAAATATATATATACAGATACTCTCTGGTGGTTAGCTACCTTTAGGCAAATTTGTCCTTGTAAAAAAAATATTTAAAAAAAAAGAAAGAAAGAAAATATACATGCCGGGGTCTCTTACTCCAATGATACACCCATAAAAGCACGTACTTTGGAGTAATCATTAAAAAGGGAAGAGGATCCTAAAGTTTCACACACAAATTGGTTGGTAAATTATTTAGTTTTCTGCTTAACATTTGCGTGTCTGTTTTCCACGCCGGAAGTGACTCTGTTTTTCTCCAAACAACGGCAGTACGAAAAAGGCCCTGTAACTATCAATATATGCGATACATACGTTATAAGTACTCCTCCTAGTGGTCACACAGTGACTAACTCGATGTACTAAAAAAATGTTACTACACAAATGAACCACAAAAACTAAATGTATTATTTCAGCTTCATCACATATAAACATAGAGGCTTTAAATACAGGAAGAGAGAGAGAGAGAGAGAGAGAGAGAGAGAGAGAGAGAGAGAGAGAGAGAGAGAGCGGAGAGAGAGACAGAGAGATCAGACTGAAGTTCAAATTTTTACTTTCTCATCTCATAATGCAACTATCTGTGAATAATATTTCAAAGACTAGACATAACAATGCAACCTATACCCCCAAGGTTAAATATTCATCCCTCAGCGAAACTTCAGTTCAGCTTCATGCTACTACATAATACAATTACCCCCTCAATCTGCATATATATAATAATTACATTCTTCTACGCCTTCGTAATGCCTCAATTTCATAATGACACAAAGAAAATTCCCATATATTTTAATACAGTACCATCATCACTCTACTAATAATCACCTTTGCATACGAGCCTGATGGAAAAAGTAAGTTGAAATGAAATTACGTAATTCAGCGCGGAGGACATGCCGTTCGCTATTTTCTTCTAAAAGGGAAAATATTCCATACATAATCACAATCCTACATTAATGCTCCGGTCCATCCAGTCATCCATAACAATATGCTCCCAGACACATGACACTGGGAAAATAGTAAATCATATTAATATTATGGGAACGACACACGAAATGAACTGACAACAGTAATGCATAGTACATACATAATAGTAGCGAGTCAGCGAGTCAGCCCTTACTAAATTTTAAAAACTTAAACTACGTACATCCTTCCTTCATTTGCCGTAGACTAGACCATTGTAAAACAGAGACATAAGTACAATTCTTTGAACCCTGAACTCAATAAGTAAATATGCAGTTTAACTGCTCATGTAAAAACTTCCTATTACATACTCCGTGATGTCAGCATTAATTTCCAGAGCATTCCTCCCTACTCGTCAGCTTTTTTTTTCCTTAAGAAATAATATCCCTTTTCCTATATATCCCCTTTCTTCCATGTACTTACGCACCAATAATCATACAAATTATTCGAACCTATTCATTCCTCACAAACGTAGAAAATTCTTTGGACTCCTTTATATATCTCCCCATAAACAAAGGACATGGAAAAGTTCATTGTGTAGCGAGCCAACTTTTGCTACTGCGATCTGTGAAAGTGCGAAACTAAACGCACAAAAGTAACATTCATTTTATTACATATGAAGTGTATAGCTCTTATGCGTAACTACTCCGCCTGTCTAAAAGGAATTGAGGAAAAGTGAGATACAAAAAAATGAAATCTGTTACACAAAACATAACGTGCAATAAACTTGTCCCGAAAATTTTTTCCTCGCAAGTTTTTTTTTCGACAGGAGGAACAACAACAATAACATCAACAAGATACTGAGGAGGATGAGGAGCACGAAAAGACACACTCACACACACACACTACACACACACACATACACACGCAGGCACAAGGATGCCCTCCACCCTCATAAGAACATCTTTCATCATTTTTCCTCCAATTCTTTTAAATTTCTCATATAACTTAACTAAAAGAAGAAGTGTGTAGCCTGCCTATGACACGTCGACACACTATTACACTCTGGAATCTCTTTACCCTCTGGCTTAAACTTAGGCAAATCCTTTCGGTAAGCGAGGAAAGCTCGGAAATAAAGATAAGCTCCCATGATTCATCTATCGTTTACCTTCTCACGTTCAACAGTACACGCTGGATACTCTTCCTTGAGCAAAACTCCTATTATAACGCATGGACTTCATATAGACTTTTTTTCCTGTCGGAACCTACTTCCCCCGTTGAGAATGGGGCAATAATTCAATACCCCTGCTACATATTCAGATATGCACGCACACAAATCAACTTCTCTCTCCAAGCTATTATTACTACACAAGAGTATAAATACTATGTAACTACAAACTACAGCCTCTAGAGAGGTAATTCAATGTTTCTTCTAAATAAGATTTGCGATAATACTGTAACACTCAATATGTTCCCGTACGAAAAAAAATGATTCGCATAGTAGCTTAGATACTTTTACGTATAGGGCACATGAATCTGGCCGAAAGCCGAAGGTACATATTTGTACACCATTAATAGTTCACAACACGAAATAAACCGTAAAAAAACTCTACACTTAAATACATACATATCTACATACGCACATACATATACTTACATATAGATACACACATCCCTGCCTTTAAAAAATCTAGAGAAGAAGGGACACAATTTATGGTATCTCCTACCATAGTCGCCCTTGCTTTTTCCTTACTCCTGTGACTCGTCCCTAATAAAAACATGCATAGAGTAAGCATACATGGTCCTGATACATCTGAGATAAGACTCCTGAAATCCCGCAAATACTACATACTTATAATCTCGCAACCTTGTCTACGTATCTAGCTCATACTTTCAGAAAAGTACATCTATAGATACTCCTGGCTTGTAAAACCATCATCATAGAACATATATAAGGCTCAGCGCTAAGCTATGTATTAGGGTTGAAAATCTCAAAACATTTATAAGTTAAGGGTTCTATCAAACCTATATCCTTGAAGGAAGTTAAAATCCTTCCCCCCTGTGTAAAATATCCGAAGTCGATCCCAATAGGAACGTGCATGGATAGGTAGGTCTCACCCATTAAGTAGTTAGTAGAGACGCAATCCTCATATAACATAAAGTAGGAAAGCATCCAGCTGTAACCTATTTGCCAGTCAAATTTTCCTTACGCCTCCATTATGTTTTTTTATGTCACTACAGCCCTTGTAGACCCCTCTGTCCTATTATAACACATAAGTAAATTTACTATGTATAGATATAGATAGATACCTATAGTTACAATAGTTACACTACTCTCCTCCTCACCCTCCATCTCTCCCGCTCCCGCGACTTCCCATCATCCGGGAGACAATTCCAGTTTAAATCGATCCACCCATAGTAAACCCCATGTAAACTAGCTATTCAAGGAGGAAATCAAATAATTCCCTCATTCACGCCTTCACGGAAATAAAGTAATGACTCAGGATATAAGTAAACGGTTCTGAACGCACATATGAGCTTGTATCTAATGTTCATGTCAAACCACAAACTTTACACTTAGTACATAAAATCATTTTTTCCACGGCTTTCTAATCAGCACGTCGTAATAATCATATAATTGCTTCCAACACACAAATATATATCTATAGATAGATAGATACTAGATACATATCAGATATTCTCACTCTTCTACCATATCATAAGCTCCACTTCATACTATCCATCTAGAATTCAAAAACCGAAACATGATTCATTCATAAATTTACAAAATAATGAGAGAATAAAAACAAGGATTTTTTCCCTTTGAACTTAGTCCATAAAATAATATAACAATTATTATTATTTCAATAATGTAGCGTAGCTCGTGGATGATACATGATTATTTCCTCAATGTGCTTTAATTATGGATCGCAATTATTATTAATCATACATCACTGACCGTGAAACTCCCAAGAGTCAGCAAATAGTCAAGTAAAGAGCTGATTGTGAGCCACATACAAAAAAAGAGAAATGGAGCAGTTCTCTCCGTCATTATGGAATTGCTTGATTACCGGTGGAACAATCTCACGATAATGTAGAGCTAATTGGTGGTAGTAGAACACAGAGAAGTAGAGAGAGGAGAGACGGCAGAACAGACACTATAGTCTATATCGTAAATGACACATATACAGGGGTAATCAAACCTTTAGAGTGGAAGTTAGGGTGAAAAAACAAAGGTTTTCGAACAATCTGGAAATCTTATCAGAAATTACAGTCGTAGCAGAAAACCTTGTGCACGAGTTGCTAATCCCCCCATGTTGTTTCCTCTTTGAGTCTATCTGTCTCTCTCACTCCCTTTCCTATGCGTCAGTGTCAAAAAAAAAAAATGCTACGCAGAGACAAGAACAGAGCTTGGGATAGAGAGAGAGAGAGAGAGAAAGGAAGGAAGGAAAAGAACAAGGAAGTTGAAAGATTTTTTCTCTCACTTTCCTTTTTCCCGCTTCTTTGAACAGAACCGAGAGGCGATTAGATGAGAGGCATATAGGAGCACGTAAAAGCATCAAAATTCACATGTGGACGTGGTTAGAATTCCTTAGAATCGAATAGCATCAAAATGAAACGACTGGATGTCCCTTTATGTACCTATGTACAAGAGAATAGACACATAAGGTGCATGAAAAGCTCAAAAAATAACTCTCACTTCAATACTATTCGCATACAAGGTTAGTAGATGAGGATACTGGGAGTGGGAGAGTACTACAGTAGTAAAAGTAGTAGTAGTAGTAGTAGTACGGGGAATGAAATAAAATAACGATGCTGTTCCAGCAATTTCAGATGGTAGCAATTCCAAATGCTTTTACTCTTGCAATTCTCATCCCTTACTCTCTCTCTCTTCCTCATTCTTTCGAGAGATCTCTCCAATCTTTACCACACCGCACACACTCAAACCACACACATGGAACATTATCTGATGAAAGTATTCCTGTGGAAGGCATATCTCACCTCATCGGATCTCTCAAACTGAAAATCTTGTCCTAGTCTCGACAGAAAAAGGAGATAGCTAAAGAGGAAAGGCTTTCCTTAAAATTTGTTAAACTTGGCCGTCTCTTCAGCCCCCTTCAGTCCCAATTCATCCCGATTGTATCAAATCACAGGGAAAAATTCACGAAAAAGAAAAGGTTTTCAATTTTGATGTCCTTATATTCAATATATTACTTGTGAGGGAACTACGATATACCTACATATCTGTATATTCAGACAGTCAAAAGTATAATAAAAATACGTTTATGTGTATGTACATCAGCCCCATATCTTCCTAATAGAACCCTACGCATGAATTTACACAGGACAAAAAGTTCGTCTAAGTGTCAAATGTGTCTCGCCCTTTCTTCTCTTCCCAAGTCATATTCCTCAACCCTGAATATTGCAAGTGGGAACTTTCTTCAGGGGGATTCCCGCAACTTCTCTACACACACACACCTCTCTCTCTCTCTCTCTCATTTCCATCTCTCCAAGCCAGCCTCTGTCAGTTTTTATTTGAACAAATGTGAGTGTCAACGCCAAGTAATTTCCAACGTGATCGTGAAAGAAGAAGAAATATTACAGACAGCTTTTCTCGTTTCAGCCTAATTTTATTTCAACTGTTAACTCAGAGCATATTATAAGGACACAGGAGACTGACTACGGTGAATACCGACTCAATTTTGACTACACACAATGATATATAGTCATATCTGATATGTATAACACATATCTATATTAAATGGAATGAGCATGTATCTCAATCCCATCTTTACCCTGATGATTTATTCACGAGAATGGAACAAGACGGAGAAGCTTACAGTTTGAAAGGCTAGGTTAAGTACCTACACACATACGTACATACATACATGCGTGCATGCAAGTTTAGTCAAATTGAATCTTTATTTACTTGATAACGGTTCATTCTTCCACAACCAACTTGCATCAACCATCTAAAGACTGACGTGAATGAGGGAGATAAATTGACAGCTTTGAGCATTGCCATCATCAGATTTTCTACCCCCGTGAACCATACACATACTAATAACACAGCAGTTGTAATACTTGGACTTCTACACAAGTCTCGTATGAAACTACTCCAAAACTTTTGCATAGTTCCATACTCCAGAGATTACTTCCGACTTAAACGTAATAAAAGTTGGGAGTTCATGGAAGGCAGGAGTATGTAATTAAGAGATTCTGAGAGAGAGAAAATTTCCTATATAAAATTGAAAACTCCAAGTGATATTGTAGAGCAGCATATTTTGGACAAATAACTTCCCTCACAAAGACTGACAAGAATGCAAGGATGGAGTTTGGTATTGTATGGTGGCTCCTGATTGCGTCGAATCTACCGATGTATGCAGACATGGACATGATTACGCGTATGAATTTTGACAGATGATTGTGGAACGATGGAGCAATAATTATTCATACAAGATTTTCCATTCAGGATGATCCAAAAGATTGAGGATTGGTCTGACATAGTGCTCATGAGCATTCATTATTATTGTATTCATATATGAGGGTAAGGGTGATAGCTGTTGCTTTTATGAGGGAAGATGAAAGAGAAGCCGAGAGTCAGGAATTAATTAATTACCTCTGGAGTGGCGACTTCTCCATTCTTCTGCTTGTCCTCCTTGGTCTTATTTTTCTCCTTTCGGAGGAAGCTGAAACGCCGGAATGATAGAGTCTTCTTGACTTTCTTCTTTTCCTCCTCTTTGGTGGGAGTCTTGTTCTCATCCACGGCATTGATGACGGCTTCCTTCCCTGCCTCAATCATGTCATTTGCGGTTTCGGCAACCTTATCTTTCACTTCTTGCACAATTTCCTTCAATTCCTCTTTGGTCAACTGCAAATGACAGTCAATCATTTTTCAAAAAACAAAAAAAAATTCTCTACATTTTTTAACTCTCTACAAAAAATGAATGGGCTCAACAGAGTAATTTCACCAAACAGGGATAAATATCCCGGAAAAAAACTTGCTTCATCCGAATTACCTTTCTTTACTGTCATTGAGCTTCCTTATACATATGCGATGACATGGTACTACCTATTTCGGGGAAAGTACTGGGGTTACGAAGTGAAAACAGAGCAGTAAGTAAACTTATGTATAACAAAGTATAAAAGAGAAAGAGTTGAACCATGACTTGTACTTATGAAACACATTACTTCCCCTCTTTCACATTACCATCCAACATGGGCTTGACTTGGTGAAATGGTTTCAAGAGCGTGCCGTGAGGAGTAGTGCGCCGAGTATTCAATTCTTATGAAGCTTAAAGACATATTTTATTCCATGTAACATGAGTTTCCCTCCCTAACCCTGTCGTCTTCAAAGACTTTCACCTTCGAGCCACGGCATACTTCCTAGCTCACTCCTTGCCTCTTATGTAAACTCCCTCAACTTCTAATTTGACAAGCTTTATTTACAGGACATATCTCTTTTTATTATGGAGCCCAGCCCTTTCCAGAATCCGAGAACGTTCAATTCAACACTTAATTAAACATCAGGTTCAGATTTGCATTCGAAATGGAACTTCAGACGTCTCTCACAACAAAACAACCATCCCTCCTACCATACTGTATCCCAAAACTTTATTACATGGAATAGAATGAACACCGGATTTACAAAAACATGACGCAGCGAACCAGAAGGGCGTTTTTATGCAGGAAAAGGTAACTGACCATGTAATACCTAAAACAACAAATTCCGTCAATGCCCTTGAAATCATCATTCGGTGAACAATTTCGCTATCTGGTCTGTTCATATACTTACGACTCCTAATAATATGCGGTTGCGTCTACGATCAAAATAATTTCCAATGCATTTAGGTTTTATAACTTGGGGATACGAGCGGCTCGGACTTTGACATCTAAGTTTAATAAGTGCATCCAGTCCTAATGGCTAGAAAACGCTTGACTCTATAAATCTATCAAGGTCCACAAAGCACCGGTATAATATACAGATTAGCTCTCGCTCTCACGAAATGTACCTGGTATTGGAAAAGGTACTCGGAATTATCGGCAGGAATTCCTCAATAGCAATCAAGTAAAATATTTACAATGCTACTTAAGTAATAAATTGCTGAGTAAATAGGCCCTATGCTGGTAGGCTTTTGCCACGTGTATTATGAAGTGAAGAAGGATGTATACTCAATGCAATGAATAAATTGAGCATCAAAGTAAACGCTCCTACCAAATACAAGTCGTACTATACAACTGATTTGAAATGCAAACAACATATTTGAAACCACGTTTTAAAACATACCATAAATCCAACCCTTTGATCCCCTTTGCTGCGTATAGGTTATGATCTTTAAGAGCACAGCGAATTAAAATAATGTGAATTTCTAAATAATTAAGTATCCTACATCCGAACGACCTAACTGCCATTACATTCAATCTTCCCAAAGAGCCACCTTCCCCTCGTACCCATCTACTAGGCACACAAGGTACAATATACCCCCGTTTTAAATCTTCTTCTCCGATGCTGGGATCTGTCAAAGAGCTAAATACTGCAGTCAGTCCCACATCACCAAATCAATACCAGGAAGTATAATTTTAGGTCCAAGCACTCCTTTTTGTCTCTGACACCTCCGGGCACCATGATACACACACACACATTAACATACTTTCCACCGAGGCAAATCAGAACCAGAGGATCACCCCAGCTAATAACCCACAGCACACACTACTCTCCCCGGAACTCAAAAAAGCTTCCCCACCCCGCCCGACATTAGATTATCAGTAACACATTCAAAAATTTTACGATCCTTCCCAAACTTAACGATTTGTGTACTAGAAAGCACGGATGAACATAAACCCTTGATGACTTCCCTTTAAACAGATATAACTCGAGTTAATAAAATATACGTCAAGTTGAAACTGATAAAAACATACCTCAATAACTTGATTAACGTGATTCTTGGCATTATTTTCATCTCCTTTGCCACCAGCATCTCCGTTGACGACGTGATTCTCACCTTCCACAGCCACAACCGGCTCCTTGACTTCCTTCTTCGGTGAGGAAGCGGTAATATTGGCAGATTTACTTGTTTTCGCACCCATGTCGTATAAGTTGTAAAAATTTGTTTATGTCGTCAACGTGTGTAAACACAAAAAATATGCTCCAGTCCTCAAGAGAGTCTTCAGACTGAGATTTATACCTTCCTGGTTGGGTATACAGTAGCAGCTACAGCAGTCAAGGTAGTAAGTATCACGTTCACGTCCAAATCTCTGTAAGGGCTAGTCTCACTTGAAAGTTCTGCAACATTAAAAAACATTACCCATTTAGTTCTCCCAATAATTATTATCATTCATAAATCTTGTAAATTGTCCCTATAATCCTATAGAATGCTGATGAGTATTTCAACGCCTCTCTTTTATCACAAAATCAGGAGAATATCAACACAACACGCCCAGGCAATACAAACAGACTGGGATGACTCAGTCCATTCAGTCCCGTACATCAACCATCACGTCACAATAAATCCATTGAAAATATATTTATTCAATATTTACTTACTACTACTAATTGAACTTCTGCAATTATCCCAAAAAGTTGATTACAGTTCCACTAATGTCAGTTATCTTGTTCAATAAATATAGATACGATTGTTATCTCAACTTTATAATAACGGTACCTCAAACTGAAATGAACTTCAATGCTTTCCTACCAACACCAACGTTTAGTATGTACGTAATGCGTCCTTAAGAAACGTTAGGATTTTCTTGTAGTGCTAGCCCAAATGCCGCCATTCAAATGATACAAAGATAGCCATGCGGTTTCAGTTCCTATAAGCCGCGTCTAATCCCAACCTTATACACGCACGGACGCTTCATAGCGTTCTAATTGCGAAGCTTCGTCTCATTCATCCGAGCACAGCTGAGTGAGTGACTCGCGCCATTCTTATAATAACGTAGCGCAAAGTGTTTCATAGTTCTAGTGTTTCTTGGCCCTGCTCCGACTTATTAGAAGGACTTGACATTAACTTGGCTCTCGATAGACTTCTGGGGTATGGTAGAAACAAGCTCAATAATAATTTCAGTAATAAATCTACAAATGTAAAATTAATAATGTACTTTGCAGTTAAGATTTTTAATTCTAATAATGGGAACGTAATTTCTGTTTTTATTGGAAGAGTATTATGTCGTAAAATGATTTTTGAGGAGTGCCTGAAAGGGCGTTCACGCTGACTCAGCGGGATTTCGGGTGATAAAATGGATGTGAGTGACAACTTGTCGGAGTTGTTTACATCACATGGATAGCCAGTCGAGGGAATTACTGCCAGTAATTCGGAGGAACTACAGCAGTGTAGGAATTAGCAGGAGGAACTACTGCAGACAGATCATCGAAAGTTGGGAAATTGTGCTGAGTAAAGGGGATGTCACTTGACACTGTGGATATTTGATCCGTGGAATTAATAATAAATTATATTAGAGAGACATTTGACATGGATACTAAAAGGGAATTGTATGTGAAGCCAAAATTCATTTGCAAGAGCTTGAGAGAGAGAGAGAGACACTTCTATGTTGGGATGGAGAAGATTCAGAGGATTGATTTAGTGAGGCATTGCAGGGTGTTTGTGAAAATAACGCCGGAGCCTTTCGTATTTTAAGATTAGCCAGAGAGCTACACGGCAAATTAGGAAATACCTGAGAGGACCGCAACTAATGGCATGCTTGGTTTCGGCCGTTGAAGCCAAAAGAAACGAGTTTGCAAGTTTTTTTTGTCGTAGGAAGGAATTGCAAATTATGAGTTGTTTTTCTTTATTTTAATAATCTTTGGAACTTACATCCCTCCATAAAATATTGCAATGTAACATGGGGATTTGGATCTCTGTTTTTCCTTGAGTGTTTTTTTCCGTATGCTTGAAAGCCGTTGAGATTGCACTTAGTGAGGTTGTTGTATAATTATATAATTATGCACACTCGGGCTCACTCATTTAGTCTTTGATTTAGTTGGTTTCTTTGCAAAGGAAAAACCATTACCTTCTGCTGCTGCTGCAGCTGTAGCATATTTTGCCAATTTTTGTAGTTAAAATGTAATGATTCCCCATGTCCTGCTTGTCTTGGCGTTGAACTCTTCCAGGGATGGGGGATGCAACGTGAGGTTGCAATATTATTTATTTAATATGGTAGTTTGAGGAAGAGTTGCGAAACTTTGGCATGTGAAACTGTCAGACAAACACTGGGGTCCACTAAATTTTAACCGACAGGTAAGAGGGTCGCAGACTTGAAAGGCAGTATAGACAAAATAGATGCTGTGCATACGGAGTCTCAACGGTCATAACAAAAGGATGATGGAAGCTGAGAAACGTGGGTTCGGTTTGCGTAAAATTGCCAGCTTGAAATTCCAATCCTGGTACATGCACCTTCCAAAATCTTTGATAAGCTGAAACGGATTTACACATCTTGTTGTATAGGGAGATTTAGGTGCAACTTTTATAATTTAACTTTATAGGCCAACATCATCGTTATTCTTTTTGATGTAAGATAGGACAATCTGTTATCCTACCAGTTCCTCATGAGCTGGTGTGTACCAACCACAAGGAATTGTTTCAGGGGTATGCACGCCAAAGAATACGTGCAATGGAAAACCGGCTTTGCCAACAGCAAAACTACAACGTTCGGTTTGGTGGATTGCCAGTAAAAAATAATAAATGCTGGACCAGACACACATACACCTAAGCCGTGGTTGATAAAAATATTTAAGGAGATCAGCGCATTTCACAATGCGTGTAGATGCAGAGTTTAGCAG
The DNA here is from genome assembly GCA_947179485.1 of Allacma fusca. Classification (NCBI taxonomy): domain Eukaryota; kingdom Metazoa; phylum Arthropoda; class Collembola; order Symphypleona; family Sminthuridae; genus Allacma; species Allacma fusca. The sequence continues at coordinate 20,295,246 of OX359247.1, forward strand.
CTGCAACTCTGGAGAGGCATCAAGAAGATAATGTACAAGTTTTCGCCGTCACAACAAAGGATCGTAATGAATTTCCACTTCGTTCCTGCATCTATACACACAAACTAGTCCCTATATGATAGTGTTTTGCACATGTAACCTGTTGTAACCATGTTGCCTGCCCTGCTATGATTTGTTGAAGGCAGGTCCAACGGTCCACTTAGTATTTAAATTTTTTTTACGACATTTTGTATTTTACAAGTTAATAGCCACGCAAGTGATTCTTAATTTGCATATCAGCTCGAATCAAGTACGTTGGACGTTTCCATTCTTTTAAACCAAAAGTCAGTTTTTATACACTTAGAACTGGTATAGTCAATTGCCAATCCTTCCCAATCATTATTACGGCAATGCTATCTTAATTTACCATTTCTTCCACTTTTTTCCTATAAAACTTGACTCTTTTGTCCTGCAAGTTGTAAACTCCTGAACACTGGTTCATTATATATAACATGCATAAAATAAATAAAAGGTGTAACAAAAAATGTTTACATTTTCAAAACTTGACTACCACAGGCCAGACAGCGAGCCCTGGCATTAAGACACACTAAACGTCATCCCTGTCCTATCAATTGATGCAGCCAACATTTCCATACAGGTCTTCAAATACCAGCATAAAAAATAACCACACTGCACTGAATCTATTTGTATTTTAGGTAGCGATTGAATTTGGTAGTGGAATAAGCCCTCTCACAAACAAACTACAAGATTCCAGTACCACACTGTATAGCCTCTAGCTCTGCAATAATTGACTGAGTGTAGGAAACTATCCCGAGTGTGAAATTTACATTTGATGAAAGCAATGACATGATAGCAATCAAAGTCAAATAAAGTAATCCCTATGGGACTTGACTTGAAGGACGTGATCCAATTTAATCAAAAATATCTGTACTCCCAATGCTTGGAGCAAATTCTATAGACAAGATAAGCCATCATTGAGGAAACTTTACAGGAGGATAAAAATATACAAAGTGATGTTATCCCATGAAATATTTGATTACTGCACGATTAAGTTAGAATCGTTTCGACCCTGACTCTAACCCATTATTTCCAAGACATTTCATGTATAAATTCCCATATAGAGCCATACTTGTGCGTGCAGAGTGAAACTCACACCCAAAACCATTTACTGACAACTTGGAGTTGAGATAGTTCGGGAAACAACAAATGGAATGAGCATCCGCTATTGAAAAAAAAATCCCTCCTTTCTTTTTCATTCTGCTTTCAATTCTCTCTCATCAAAAGAAAACAAGTCGATGAAATAGAACTAGTGAATTTTCTCCCTTTACACATGTAGAAGAGAGAGAGAAACTCTTCCCTGGAAGATCCATCCACAACGAGAGAGATGTGAGCGGAGATACATAAAATCCGCACGGGTATATATTGCGGATATTTCCGGAGGCATTTATTCCGCTCCTGAAAACTCACAATCAGCTATGATTGTTTTCATCTATGCAATTGTAGTATCTCTACATATGTATAGATATAGCATACATATATCTACAGTATACATAAATATACATGTAGATATCCGGAGATACGAATTCTTCTAGCTCTTTACTCCCTTTGTACTTCACGAGGTTCACATGACTGGCTTCGGATCGTGTGTAAGTTTGATCTGGGAGAGAGTGAGAGATGTGGAACATTTTTCCTTTAAGTTCTTTTCAAAGGTTGATATCAGTAGCCGTTGGATTTTTGCATCAACACATTGTTCAAATACAGGAGCAGGTGAACCGTCAAAGCACTCATTGGTTCGTAACGCTGATAATATGAGTTTTTTTTCTCACAATCAGCCTTCTCCATGCTAATAGGAATAAAAAGTAGTACTTGGGGATTTTTTTTTTTAAGTTTCGATTATTCCTCGATTTGTATGTCATTTGACAATGGAGCATTTGAAGGGAGCAATCGTAACGAAACCAGTGGAAGCAGATGAGGTGAGAAGATCAACCGTGAGGAGAGAGCTCAAGGCAGGAATAATTATTGTTAATACTACTCCTAATTCGTGACATGGAGCCCAGCTCCTGAATAATGATTCTGATTTTGGCGATGATCCAATGAGTGCCAACTGGTAACCCTCTGGACTACTACTCGGGGTAGATTGCCTTCTCTTAATGCTGCCAGTGCCATTTGGGAACACGCAGGCTGGACCCACCCTCAATTTCATTCTTGAATAGTTGGGCTCATTGATTGACCACTGCATCCAGTCATCCAACTAATTCGTTTCTCCTACAGTACAGTGTACAGCCGCAGACAACTATTTATTCCAGTCTCCAGGTCTTGAAATACATACCCCCTTTTTGGCTTTTGCCTAGATTGTATGTATAGCTTACTGGGAAACAACAGAATCCTTAATCTCAGTACGTTACGGACCATTGCTTTGGCAACAGACAAAATCAAACAAAAAATTTCAGCGATCTCCCTCGCACTCTCAGCCTCTCTTACATTAGTATTTCCAGAACGTTTCCTCCCATGCTCTGTGAGTACCTACAATATACATACTTGTGGGGAAACACGGTTGCAGTGCAAGAGTTGTTGAGTCCCTTTCTAACATTTAATCATCCCGTAATAATCTCATGATGATTATCATCAATGATAAATTATCAGGTTGAAACATCAAACATTTGTCTATCTTAATAAATGTTCTGATGAACGACTCTTTGAATTGCTCCAATCCGAAGGTAGTCCGTGCAGCACGAAATTACGATTCATCAGCCAATTATGTAAAATAACTAATATCCACTTGACTGGAATAGGAATGCGGATTTTGACAATTTGTAATTATTGTATTTAGAAACTGTCCTCGACCTGGATAAAAAATTGTTTGTAGACGCAAACACACACACACACACACACACACAAACACACATGCACACACACCACCAAATGAGTGGTTACGCACAGACGAGTACATGCTGTGAACATGAATTTGAGATGTGATTTAACCTCGTCAACCCCTCCATACCTAGATAGAAGGGAAATCTCTCAAGAATGCAATACAAATATTGATAATTTATCTCTCGCCTTTCAATACACACACGTGATCTGTCAGTGTATACGCATGATCTCTATAATGTTCAATGGAATAAAAATTCTATTTATGTAAAAGTGTAGATCGAGCGTAATGGAAATAACTATCGAGGGGGAGATACAGTTGGTTGATATTTGTGCACAGTCAGAAGTCAGAAGTTGTGTCCATGATAACTCTTCTTCCTTTTCCTTCCACTCCTCATCATCAGCGTCGTCCTCCTCCTATCATCAACATTGTCATGGTTGGAGCAGTATGGTCAATGTAACAAACGAACTGCTTGTTCTACGAAAGGACTTGAGTCTCACGTCACTCTCGAACCGTACTATCACCGAACTGACTCAGGACCTTGTCCGGTATGGATCCCAATTGAATTTTATTTACTATGTCCAACCCTTAGAATAACTTAAGGTTTGGTGCAAATGAATGCACATATTTAGTTACATAACAATCAACCATGCGTCGTCTGGAATGTGTGGCCTTCTCACTCCCTCCAGTCGAACAACATTGGATTTTTTCTATTTTTGGGCTTACACAAAATCTTGTTTATGTGTTGCATTTTAAGCTCCTTTTGTGTATCTGTACATACATAGCTGTGGGTAAGCTTTCTCTTTCTCCACGGACTGTCTCGACTCGCGATGCGTGATTGCATAATACCATATTGGATTTTGAACATGTATACTCCGCTTAAAATCCTATTGCTAACATATAGCAAAATGATACTGACTGCACAGCGGGGGAAAAGATGGGAACAATGTACGTAATACAGGACCGCTGTATAGAGGAACCCCGAATTATAAAATACGAGCTATCAAGTACTTTTTTGGGTTTGGGTTGTAGCATGGTGCAATGTTGGTGGTGGAAAAATATCTTCGAGAATGTTGTAGTTTCTCCCATATAACTTCAGCTACTACTTCGGGGGTACTCAGTCATGATGAAAATAATACGACTGAATGGATTTGAATTTGAAATTCAAAACGAATTCTCGATACTCACAAACTGAGGCCTGGGCTGTGTGCACTTGATAAAATGACATTCTTCCTCTCTCTCTCTCTCTCTCTCTCTCTCTCTTCCAGTCTCTCCCCACCGTATAAATTCAGCCTATGTATATGGGTGTATTCAATTGAAATTCACTTCATGCATCCACGTATTTATTCTCGTCCTCGAAAAATTTCATTCTTGACTCTCATATACGATGGAAAAAAGTTGACGGCAATTATACTCTCGATATTATCACAGTAACATACACTCCTATAAATATCTCTCTCATATGAAGGATGTAGGAACAAATGAGTTGTTACAAGTGCTATCTCCGTTGGGATGACTTGTTTAGTACAAGTAGGCATCCTGAAGTTCAACCAGTAACAACAACAACAACAACAACAAACTGTGTTTATCATATGTGCAACTCCTTAATGCACGCATAAAGTTACGAGGGAAATTATTTAACAACATTAATACTCACGCAGGGGAACTCTAAAAGTGGTAATATTTCCTAAGAGGGAACAACTTTGCAACCCATTTTTGGCTCCTCCAGCTTACTGATAATACACATTAAAAGATTACACATATGCGTAGACTCACAAACGTTAACTTTTTATCTGGTAAATATTAATTTGAATTCCTCACTCCTACTTGTACACCACCGTGGCCGCAGCCTGCATAATAATAGTAATGATATGCACTCCCAGATTACCACGGTGCTTTGATACGCAATTCACAATCAACATACAAAAGCATTCAAGGAGCACGCATAGGACCAATATTTAAACGCTTCTCCACTTTTAACTAATCATCCCCTCCAGACATGAGAAACATAATAAAGGTACTTTCAGAATATTAATCTACCCTGAGTACTTTCATAATCTACATATAGATATGTGCATGCATAATTATACGTACTAGACACACTAGAGCACATTGTACGTAAGAAAGTGACCCATGGCCAGACTCTGAAAGTAGCACCCGAATTTTCCTACCCCTTTGCCTCCGCAACTTCAAATGTACTTTAGAGTGGACTTGACTCAAAAAATAACTTTTGCTTAGTTAACAAACAAGAGGGCATATCCCTCGGATATGTTCTACTGATTGGGAGTGAGTGAGACAGGAACCAATGTATGAAGCTCAACTGTGCCAGAGCTACTTATACACAGTACCATACGTAACGTATCTACACTCAGGAGCTAGTTAGAAATTTCCTCCGTCAAGAATCAAGCTTGAAATCTCTTTGTAGAGAATATATTGGAGGTACTCCCTCCATTTATTAAGTATCTCAGAGCGAATCCAACGATAATAAGACTGTCCTCGCTGTTTGGTACACACGAAATCTACCAAGATTATACCACTTTGATTGTTTTACGTTACAACACTCTCCACCTGCCTAAAAGTATATGGAGGGTGGAGCTCACAATACTTTGTCTGGCAGTCAGTGCAATTTTCTTTTCCCAAGTTTTTCATTCAAAACTTGCATCATAATAGGACGAGGTAGCCTCCAGGTTCCTCGGAACGCCTCGCAAAAGGACTGGTACCAACTGTTGTGGTGTTTACGCAATCCAGTCGTCTAAGCGTATGTACACACATGAGTACGACTGGGGGTATAATTAAAATCAAACGTCCAGGGAAATCAGAGCAAGTACTAGGTAGATGCATAATATAACGTCCGCATTGTATATTTGGACCGTACAGATATCTACCTTATAGGAATCTTCCATAGAGCAGGCTCCACGCTTGCTAGAACACCTCGGAAACTCACATGATTAGGGTGGTAAGTGTGCATTAAATTGCTGCGAAAATCCCCCTCCTCGTAAGCACACACGATTGAACGATTTGAGTGCAACGACGTCTGCATAGAATTTTGAGTTTATCTGAAGCTAAAACAACAACCATCTATACTTGTTAAAAGTGCAGTCGATAGCCAGGAAGAAAGGAGTTGGAGATAAGTTATGGGGAAAACTCAATACTGGTCTGTCTCCACGGGCAAACTGATGTGGCTTATATGCACAAAAGCAAATCCACATCACCGCCCTTTTCCTCTTGACTTGAGAAACTGAAAGCTATATTTCAAGGATTTAAAATACGAAAGAGTTGGGGCAAGAACGTTCAAAACGCATGGATTCCATTGTGCGTCCATGCTTACTTTAAATGCTTTTACCCATACAAGGTTACCTTTGAGGCTCTGTTTCTAAATATAATACATACTACAATCCTGGGATCACCGGCTACTAGCAAAATAGGAAGTAGGGTTCGTACATAGATAATCGCAAATAGGAGCCACACTTTTTCATAGCAAAATCTCCCACGTGAACTTGACTCATATGTGTATACAGTGAGTCTTTTGAGCTGATGCATTTTATTTATTTGTTTTTTACATAAACGAATCTAATGTAGACAACATGAGTCAGTCAGACACACACACACACACACACACACACATACTCACACACGTCTATAGTATGTATAACTAATAACCACAGTTGGAGTTTCACGCATTCATCCATGTTGCTCTTGCAGACTGATGTAAAATTACATACGATCAGTTGCACGAGAGATGTTACAGACAGTGTTAACTGACTGATTGTGAGTGAGGAAAAACAAAAAAAACTGATACTGGTTGAAGGTTATCACATTGCGAAAAAATGTTTGACAGAGTCACGATTTACAGCTTGATATACAAACTGATGTTACATACACCAATTTAAGTAAACATTCAAACAAACTCAACAAATCTCCAAGGGTTTTTTTTTCCCTTCAACTCCATCTTCTGCACACAGTGCTGTGTATAGACTACTGTGTATTATATAGCATCCTCAATTCCCATGTTAAACAGTATGTCTACAATTCCGTCTCTTTAGCTTGGCATGTAATTCATCGTGTAAAACATTCCAAGCTCAAGTACCACTGCTGGGCTCTCTTATGGAAATGCTTAAGGAAGACGTAAACATTCTCAAGGAAGAGCTCAATCCGTGAAAGAGATGTGTACAGTGGTGGAAGTAAGTAAGTAAGTAAGAATTAGTGGATGAATAGAAGACGACTCCCCGACAAAATAACATAGGAGCATCCCTCACTTCTGGAGTGTTCAACAGAACTGAGTCCTCACAACTCAAGACTCAATGATGATCATCACGAACTCTTCTCCTTCCAATCTTGACACTACAATGTTAATGCTAACCTAAACATAGGGCTAATTCATCATCATTATGCTTAACGGGAGACCCGGTTTGGCACATGCATGACACTTGCTTTACATTCAACTTCCCAGGGCTCCCTTTTGATTATTTCGCCAAAAAACTGATTTATTTGTAGTTTTGTAAGCTGGGAGGCATTGCTTCAAACCCCGGTTTGTATTATCTAATTTTTCTATACACACTACACACACACACATGATCTCAACTTTTATAAACTTCCACTTCTGTTTTGGTATTTTTATTCATCTATTATTTTCTCACAGCTCCCTCATTCACCCCAAAGGCATTTTTTCGCGAGGATAAATTCAAGAGTGACAGACACCGTAGGTTGGGTCTTCATGTTTTCCTTTCCTCAGCCATCCTCTCAAGTGCTACATCATCATCAATAGCAATTGGGAAATTGTATTCTCCTGCATTAATAACATCTTAATTCACACATTAACAAAGGAACCCACAAGCTGTATATCTTTTTCCTCGGGAACAGACAGACATCCCAACACATAAATTATTTCTTTATCAATTTCCATTATCAACTCAAGGCAGTGAGCTGGTTCCCGTTGGTTATTTTCTTCCCTCTCTTCACCAGGGCTATAGTATCTACACTATAGCCCGGTCTCCTGTGCACATCTTGGACGTCTATACACTTGAGGCCAAGAGTATAGAATATCACCCGTTAACGCTCTCAGCTGAGAATTTTCAATTGAGACTATATACACCAGAACGATTCCTGTTAGTTTATACAGGAAATAATAATAGAGGAAAAAGACTGGGAGGACAAACAAGACCGTTCTATGTAACCCCTGAGAGTTGTGGAACGAATCTATCCGAAAACTCATACAAATTCCCTTATCGTCATTGGTTCCATTGAAAGTACTTTAATTCTGTGTCTGTCGATTGAGTGGATGCCATACGTTTTGAGTCATAATACTTCTCATTCTTTTGGGTTTGAACAAAGTTCAAACATTGATGTGGGCTTCAGGGAAAAAATGTAACACGCAGGGAGCTAGTGGAACTGTGAGATATTTTTTAGCTGTGTCTTTTCCTATAAAGTAAACTGACTCTGTCTCTCAATCTTATATAAGCTACACATACATATGTACATATGTAGAGAGTTATTCAATTACAACTAACTTAACGGAGCCCAGACTGAAATGACTCTTATCGCTCTCAAGATGTAGACAAGTAAGTAACCAGAGACTAAACCAAATATGAAAAGGATATAAATATAGAAAAAATCCGTATGATACGGTATGTCATAAGATTGGAGCAGTATCTCACTCAGTCAGCCAGACAGTAACATGGCAGACTCACTTCACCATGTCTACGTTGTGTGTGTGTTACTTCATAGAATTTGAACCACTCCACACACACACTACTATGCTTATAGATACTTGAAGTGCTTCTTGCTTTAAGAGAATAAATACAAGACAATATAAGTATATCCCATTCCCCATATCCATCATGTATAATGCATGGGTCCTCTCAGTGAAGAAACTGCATACCGAGGAAAGTAAGATTGATTGTATTTTCAAGAGATGAAATAAATTGCAACGAAAATACAAGGAGAGGTATTTAATGTGCAGTGTAAACACTTGGGGAAAACGCAGTTAAGATATTAATATGGGAATGGGAATATGGCTTGTATCCTTTACGGACGTTCTAATAGTCTTCAAGTGTAATCGCCATTCCTGGCGTCGCGGAGCACTTCACATTATTGGACAAAGGGAATTAATTCAATGGCTCCTATTATTATGGAGCAAGCTCCAGCCTCCTCAGCTCTTGGAGGAACAGCCAGTGAAAAACATCCCGAGTCATATCATTAAGCTTGATAAGGCATAACTGACACTATAAAAGTACCCCGAGCACCTCCACTCCAACGATTACTCCAGTACATATAAAAGAATGACAGTTAAAACAGTAAGGACCCATATATCCTCTGTGCTATAACAACCAGTTCATTTAACATCCTGGGACATTGTCATGTAATCTGAATCTAAATTCACGTAAAATTTACTCTCCACGACTAACTTGTTTTAGAGTTCGTGGTTGTAGGTAAATAACCAGTGAATTTCTTAAGCTTCAGAAAATTCGGGGCTTTGTACATATCAGAATTGAGTGTCCACAGTAGAGTGGATTCCCTTCACTCCTTGACAATATATGTTTAGGTATAGCTTGTATGCACGTACCATTGTTTGATACTACACGCTGGAGATATATTCCTCCACAATAAAAGAGTACATAGTAAAAGTAATGCACCATGCATTCAAATTTTTTTCCAGTCTCTCAATTTTAATTCCCCATCTAATTTCCTGCAGAAAGAAAAACTCGATGGATCGTATTTCCTCCACTTAATTTTTATGCCTTTCTGAGCATTTTAGACATGCACGATGTCCTCAAACAGCTTGGATGTGTGAGAAGTTTGCCTTGCGCATGTGGAACATGTATGTAAGATGTGAGCATACTAAATTTTTCCCGAGGTAATGGAAGGAATATCATTTAATATGTAAACACTGGCTGTATAATAGCTGACATCCTTTTGTAAACTCCATGCTCCAGCCACTTTCTTTAATGCAGGGAATAGAAAAAAATCAACCAAAAACCTCCCTCGCCATTTGCATCCAATGTATTTATCATGTATACATAATGGAAGATGCGTGCATACAATTTACGCATCAAGCAATACATTACTACCCAATGCTTTCACGCACATCCCTACCCATAGGGACGTATGTATGTACATATGAGAAGACAGACACTCTCACCCATCAAGCTACAAGTGAGGAGTATGTTTATAAGTGAGAGTCAGAGTCACCACTCCAGTAGACTTTATCTCGCATTCCACAGCCTACCCTGAGAGTTTATAGAGCTAAACAAAGTACTCACATTGAAATAGTATGACAATTACTTACATATTTACTCTCAAGCGGAGATGATTATGTAGATATTACATCTCCTTTGGAATGGTGAGTCCCTCACTTCTCTACGTTAAAATGTAAGACTCCATAGGAAAGCAAGAGAGAAAATAAGAGGCTTGTGGAGTGCGAAACAATGCGGAGAGGTTTCCCTCCACGAAAGTGTGTGTCTGTGTAGAGCATGTGGGAAATATTTTCTCTCAATAAAATTACGTGCCAATCTTTGTATTCGTAACCGTTTATTGCATTCCCAGATAAAATATGCATGAACAAGGAGTCACTCTGAGATGCATTAGAATTCCACCCGATGGATGATGGGTCTAGTCTTCATACTGTACACACACACACACAAACTTACAGCTCTCTGCAGGATGCGTATCTTTTTTTTTTACAGGCGGATATTACTTTCAGGAGTTTCTTCTCCTGCAAGGATATTTCCCATTCGAAATGATCCTCTCCTTTCGTTAAGATTATTATTATGATCCACTCCCAGAGAAAAAAGGACTTATTGTCACGTCCAAGCGTTTTAAGTTCTCTCTTATTAGTTGTAGTCTTTCTGAAGTCACAACAAGGATGTTAAGGAGGAGGAAAAGTAATAGAATCAACGTAGGCTTAGGCCCTAATGCCCAACTTACGGTTTGGAAAATAATGGAATTGGGAAAAGAAGGAGGAAAGAAATGTGATCCTCTAATTAGTTTATTGGCGAGAATCCACTTACGTCAACTCGCACACGTCTCACTAAACTTCTTTTGCAGCTCATTCATGACAAGCTCGGAAAACACTTTCGGCATCTCTCCCTCTTGTTCGTGTGTACGTACTTAAGTATATGCTTATGTAATAGTGCCTGTAAGAGCTAATCCACTTCATCTTTTCTCCGTCTTTTCTCAACTCCCTTAATACACTTGCATGTAGTAATTCTCTACCCAAGCTGTAATTCAGCTCGGGGTGCTAGTAGTAGTATCTATAGATATAGGTAGAGTAGTGGAACGTGTAAGAGATATTCTGAAGAAACTTGTAGTTGGTACAGTATCGGATACTTTTGTGCCGATATGCTTAAACACACGCATTTGAAAAAAAGCCATCAATATCCCTGTTGGTTTCAAGACGCTTCGCATATTTTACAAACGATTCTATCTCCTCAGCCTCCAGGGCTATTATTATGACTAAGACTTGCTAGGCTGTTTCACACATCACGCTAAGTAGGTGCGTGAGACATTCATTATAAAACATGGTGTTTGTATGCATATGTACATAGATCCTCAATTTTTCTTCTGTCCGGCCTTAGACATAAGTTGTTGAAAGATGCTCACAAGTCTTGGACAGAAGGTGAGTCAAGCTCAAAATATTCCTCACTGACGACTTTCAGTAACGCTCGGAAGACAATCGCCTCCAAGGAGAGGTACTAACCTTGTCAACCATACCCAAATCTAAGTCCATCCATTTTTTAATGATATGCTCATTGATATTTAATGAGTGAACGGTACTCCATTGTTGTCACACGCAAACCACTATGACTCTCAATTTTGGATAGTAAATTGGGACAGGACAGAATCTGGCTTTTTGCAATAATAATAATTCAATTTTTAAAGTTCTACAGTATTTTTCGTCTAGCTTTAAAAACAAAAAGATAATACAAAGTTTATACTCCAATCTTCCCTCAAGTGTTCCGTCGTTCAATGGGGCTGAGCTTATATACTCACCAATCACCAAGGAACCAACCCATTATGGAGATGTTAATTACTTTAATATGATAATGCACTCAAGGTAATGGCAATAATTAGAAGAATCCTCCCCGCCCCATCCGCACAATTAAATGTTAACCTTGCTCCAAGTCCAAGACAAACCCGTTGGATTAATTTCAAGTTTTTTTTTGCAACTTCGGCCCTGCACGCGCTAGTTTTAATATCCATTAAATTCGCGAACTGATGTAGATACATATGCAAACATTAGTGTCTGGTGGACCTCCTTCATTAAGCATTAGCAAGAACATTTATTCTTTGGTAAGTACATATGTATTTGTGTATGTACGAGCAACATTGTTTAATCCAATAATCCAGTTTGGCTGAAATTGGAACAAGTTGTGGGGCTCATGGGATGATTATATTAATTCCAACAGCAAAAATTATACTGTAACTGGAATTTGGGACTCTCTGGAATCTGTAATAATTGTAACTAAAACCTTGTATTTTATTGGGAAAAGCCTATGGGGATGTTATGTCATGGTGGGTAGCTCACTCGGGATGAATACATAGAAGCCATAAATATAATGATCCTGAACGGGTTGATTATTACTTCCACATTCCTGACCGGTTAAAATCTACAGACTCGTAGTGAGTTTTAACACTAGCTAGCCTTTTAACCGCAGGAGTGTGTACTGTATTTATTTATGCACTGGAGGAACATGCAACAATGAGGTAGCTCCTCCAAGTTTCCTCTCCCCAGAACAGAAGAGTAATCGAAAGTGCAAGAGAAATCGTGCGTCTCCAGTGACTTGGAGTAGTTATATCCACCGACACGTATTCCCTTATGTATGTTTTTGCCTATGTAAGGGAGAGAGTCCAGTGCACTTCCTGGAAACACTTTGTGAAGTATCTTGCTGATAATGGTAATGATGATAAATTTGACAATGTACCGCCACTTGTATGAAATACGACGATACAATGGTAGGAAGCTCCTCTTTTCTTCCAATTTCTGCAACACTCTCATCCATACACAAGTGTTTATCTCTTGGATCTAATCTCCCACTCCTTTCACACAAGTCACACTGTATGGTGGGACTCAGTGCCAGGGAGAGCTTTATTAAGTGTTCTTTACGGCTTATATATTGCACTCAGCGACTGCTCTCACACTTCATGGTGTAAAATGTAGCCACTTTGGTTTCACTGGTTCTCCACAATGGAAATACCTGAGGATAGTAGCATACACTATGGAGAGCAGAAAAGCACCTGAAAACTGGAGAGGAGTTTACTATAAATGCTAATTCCCTCAGGAGTGGAAACCAGGCAAGATGCCATCTCAAGCCTTTCACTCTCTTGACAATAGAAAGCTACTAAACCACAATATGGGGAAGTGTCATCCTAGTTCCTTATGAATAATTACCTAGTTTTAGAATCTCACTGGAATATATAGGGTTTCCCCTCAAAGCATAAGCACACACTGGATGTATAATATATACTCTCAAGCCATGCTGCCAACAGTCTCATAAGTCTTTTTCCAACACAGTGGAGCTCCTCACTCCTTGAACAATATTTTCTCGCCAGAACTCCGTTGAGAAAATTGAAGTTGAAGGATGCTTAAGGCATAAACGAGTTGGACCATTTGGTGAACACTCCTTTGGACATTTCAGGAATAGATGCATTACTTAAATTGGTTTTATTTCTCCATTTTTACTAGCGCGAATCCAATGTTGAACCCTTTACTTTCTAGTAGTAACTTCTTTGGGAGACTTTCCAGCTGAGAAGTCAGAGGAAACTGTGTGTGTGGACAAGGTTGAGGATGTTTGTTAACCTTTCTCACAACTGGAGCTGGAAACATGTAGTGTATGGAGGGGGCTTTCTGTATAGTCATAGGCCTGTGTGTCATTTGAGAGTGTATCTGTGTATCTGTAGTTGAGAAAGACCTTCAAGCGGGCTTTACACTCACATTAATACATGACTTGAGTGTGTGTGTTTGTACAGGGATATGTCACGACCCAATAACCATCTCGGAACAGGAGGGAAAAAATATTTGGTTCTTCACCCCATCTTCGTCGTCTTCACGTGATGTGCCAGTGACTGGTGATCTGGTGAAAAAAGCTTGTCCATCAACTGCAGAACAGATGGTTGAAGAGAAGGAACAATCTTTTTCGAGGAAAGACGTGAGCAGCAGTAGAGGTTCTTATGCATGCTCCCAAGCCTATGTGTAAGGCACTGAGTGACGGAAGGGTAGGTTGATTGAGCAAGGATATGGAAAAGGAGAGAAAGAAAAAAGATTTAGGTGCTCAAGTCAGTTGTCTTCCCTCAAGTCGGACCTTAGTGACAACTTCTTTCCTCAGGCCATTTATAATCTGTGACTCCAGGATTGTCAATAGATTCTCCACACTGCCAGCACACTTGGACCCACTGTTCTAAAAGTAAGCTCAAGAGTGTGTGTCTATAGCTCCAATGCCTTGTCCATGTTTGACTTTTAGCTTAATGATACACACACGCATCCGTCCAGGAAAAAAAACTTGTGTCCTCGTCCCCCCATATACTCCGAACATTTTCCATCTTTTACTCACTCAACGGAAAAGACAGTGGAGTTGGAATTCAATCAATTGTTGTGCTCTCCCTTGACTCTCACACTAATACTACAAGGCTCGTAGTACTACTATAGGTGACTGACTTCCTCGCTCCGATCCTCGTTGGTGATCATAGACTTGAATTTTTTTTCCACGTCAGTTCCTTCCAGTTGTGAGTGGTAATGCTTCTAATACCATGGCGGCGAGGACGTCGAATCTCCGTCCTATCCATCCTATTGATTAATGACCTTTGGAATTTTTCTTGTCACCATGAAACGACACGAATGACTAATTGGACGAGGACCTTAAACTCAGTCCTTCAACATTTCCACGCAGACTTGAGTTCGGAAATAGTATTTGGAGGAAGGATGTCGGAGAGTGAGGAATTATTAAAGGTCTTGTTTAATAACACCATAATGGATTTTTAGTATATATGGAATATTGCGAGCGGGGGTTTTTTTAAACCATGAACAATACACTTCATAAGATGGGAACGCCATGAGCCAGATCATTATTCTGAGTTAAAAGTCAACATTGAATAGCGAGTGTTAGAAACCACCAACAGTCAGTGTCAGAGTTCAAAATCTTAACGCTTATCATTACCAATGACCATAAAAGACTATTATGACTACAGATACGAGCATTAGGCTCATATTCCCGTCATCTGACACGCAACACACTCACAACCGCTCAAGGGACCCACATGCACACGCTTGAGTTGTCATTATGGATATGCAACAGTGCAGTGTGTCACATATGCACACTGCATTAGTCATAGCTAAGTGTATTTGTGACTGCCATAATAATATCCATAGGAGTAAAGTACCGTCCCCGTCGTCCAACAAAGCCCTGGTCGTCGATCGGATTTGTGCATTTATATGCATGCGTACCCAAAGCACACAAACACGCAATTTACTTTACATGGATCAAGTCTCCATTCTCACGTAATTTGCCTGACCTCAGAGGGATGGTTTGGTTGGACGAATCAACTGAGATAGAGAGAGAGAGAGAGAGAGACAGACAGACACAGAGTAAGAAAGAACGATACAAGGTTCAACTCAGAATTCCAAATATTCGATCGGTTCATTCATCTTCTTTGTACTGTTTGCATTGGCAATTGCACCGTACCTAAAGCCAAGCCAAATATGTACACTTTGAGTATCTATCCCATGTATGCACATAGATGAGTTAACCATCCGCAGCACGTTTAATACCAAGCAATTAATTACAACAGAACATTAACTCTGAACGTGTAAACAATGATTCATTAGCCAAAGTTTAACGAATGCATAAACGCCCATTCAATTGCAAATTACACTCTTGCACTCTACTCCTCCGTCATGGGATGAGCCATGAGAGGTTCAGAGAGAGAGAGAGAGAGAGCCGGTCCAATGCAAACATATGCACACGCTCATATGTATATACCTGGAAACAAGTATCCTTGAAGGAATATTCCTTATGAGTCTATTAGGAAAACAAAACATTATAGTGCACCGGTCAAGTATGTAAGCTCACATAAATCCCCAGCATTAAAAGTTTTTTCGTGCACAAAAGTATTAATGCTTAAATCAATGGCCCTGCACTTGATAGCAAGTTCGTGACTATTCATGCCTTATTTACTCTCCGTTATTAATAACCAGAATTCCAAGTCTAATGTTGATGTTGAACTAACATGATTGTCTCAAACTATGTAAATCTGACCCCCCCCTCTTCCTCAGCCCTACCCTCATGATAAATAAAGGAAGAATCAATAATAATTGGGAATAAATAGGAGGAAAATTCGCATGAGAAAAAAAAATCCTGGGGAAAAGTATCAGCTGAAAATTGAATGGGCTCTATTTTTTCCAATCTATAAAGTAGAGGATTTATTTCCATTGATACTGTCGAAATTCTGGCTGTGAGACTACAAGGGAAGTCTCAGCATCACAGATACCCCAGTCATTGATTGAAGGAGGGAAGGAGAGTAGTACAGATGAGAGTAAAAGACTACCCGCATACTTCCACCCGCGTCTTACTCACGGCTCCATGGGCCCATGCAGCCTCCAAAGAGTTAGAAAAGAGAGAGAGAGAGACAGCTTAAGGAGAAAGAACGTTGGAGTAAAAGTAGCAAGTTGAGAGTTAGATTCAATGCCAATGCCAATGCCAAGGCTACGTCATATAGCATGTGAACTCCTCTCAGGGAAAATGCATAAGAGTATTTCTCTGTATGAGAGGACTATAGATAGATACACATACACATATGTACCTACAAGTGAAACAAGAGAGTGCGAAAAGTGTATGAGGTTACGTAACGAACGTTACTCACGCTCCGTATGTACGTAAAATGTAAGCAATGTGTGTGTGTGTGTGTGTGTGTGTGTGTGTGTGTGTGTGTGTGTGTGTCTGTAGTTTTTGTGAGAGTACTGCATACAAGGTCCTTAAGCCTTCGTAGCAAGAGTTGAAAGCTGGGGAAGATAAAACTAGGCGAGACATTCCAGTCAGCCGCGTTGCCAGGGGAGACGACGCCCCGAAAAATCTTTAAGTGTATGTAGCTATCATGTAAAAGGTACTGGGGTGTAGAATGGCACTGGCCCAATGTGTGTAGTGGTACGAGGGAGAAAAGGGGAGCGTAGGAGGAGAAGTGCTCAACCGAACCGGGTAGGACACTGATACTGAAAGGTACATATACACACACACACGACTCCACTAAACATATACACAGCTTGAGGCAGGGACATTAACATGAATACAAGCGTATCTATATACGGAAGAGGAACTTCCCGGAATCTAAGGCTTACGCATAATAAGTACCTTATTTTGTATAGACATGCACACATTGACGCTACTGGGAAAAGATATAGCACCGACCCACGCACCCTATTCTCGTTTACTTGCTCTTTCTCTTTTCTCTCTCTCTCTCTCTCTCCCTCTCTCTCTCTCTCTGTTCGCTCCCTGTGACTCTCTCGGTCTACTCTGTTTTAACGATTCTCCAACCGTTCTCTTGTATTTCGACTATGGAGTATCTTTCCTTGTATATTCCGGTAAAGAGTTGTATACGTAGTTCCTGTAGAAACTCACCAGTGTCTATGCGTGCGTGGGGATACGCTCCGTTCCAGGGTAAAATACACTCGGGATATGAATACTGCATGCGTGCCTGTATACCCAGTGTTGAGTACACTGTCGTGATAGATCTATTTATTTGTGCGCATATACTCTCCATGGTTTCCACACACAATACATGCCTGTAGATACTAAACCAGTATCTAAGGACAATATAATAGTGAAGACTGTATATAATACCCCGTCAGGCCGTGAATGGCTCCTGGAAGTTATAGAACTTCATGTGAACGTACATATGTGCATTTGTCTCTATGTATGTCGATATGTATGCACTCGTGCTGTATTCTTCCTGAGCTTTGACGCTGCTTTGGAGCTGCTTTGGAGCTGTGTAGGAGAGCGAAAGCAGACGTATCATTGGAGAAAAGGCTATATCCGTCGGCCGGAGACTAGACACACGCAGCCGGCATAAAATTCCACGTTCCATAACCCCATACACACACACACACACACACACACACAAGGAAAGTCGGCAGACTGTTTCTAAGTTAGGCCAGCAAGCTCACGAGACTTGGAAGGCACACGACAACGAGCACGTTCTGGAATCGTGGTCCTTGCTGATCCCAAACTATATGATCATCCACATCCCAGCAAACTTTGGTTTCACATCCATCCGCTCTTTCTCAAATGCATCACCAGCAACTTTTTGGTACTAGTACTATATCTATGGGGGTGAATGTATGTAGATACTACACAAGTATGCAGGGATGGAGAAAGACCCAGTGTTAGGACTGGTTTATATGTATGTGTGTAGCTCTGCATAGAATACATGTACACAGGGACTCTAAATGGCATCAGCAATATTACTTCTTCGTGTTGATTCCACAACGGTGAGTTTACCAAAGTTACATAATCAAACATGAGGAACATGTGTATGCATACAAAGCAAATTTCTTTTCCCTGAACCTACGAGACTCCAGACAACAACGGGCTCTTTCTCTCTCCCCATTTAATTTTGTTTGCTCACACCGGCATCAAATCATGGTTATATAACCGAACTTGACAAAACTCTCCACCCTTTGACATCTCCGCCTTGGAAACATTTACACCCCGGATGGTATCAGCTTAAGAGCATTCCCTCTCAAATTTTCGTAACAAGCTTATCTTATCGAAACTCATTGTCTCAGCATACCGAAAAGCGCTTACAAAACTGCCACCTTTTTAATACAAAAAAACAACATTATGTATAATAAAGCCCTATCTTCTATGTTATATAGATACTTACTTCAGTCAAATCTCTCAAATCTAAAAAAAAATCAATGAGTCATATCCCAGCCCAATAATTATAGTGTTTACATTGGTTCGTATCAAAAACTTGGAAGAATTGCAATTCATCTTGTGAGAGTACGCTGACAATGCTGACGATAACAATGCCGAAATTTGGAGCAGCACAAAACCTGTCTCCAGTATTGATTATAAAACAAAAACTAGAATCTCCTGGCTACATACAGAAAAGGAATGGGTAAAAAAAAAGTTGACTAAGAGCTGCCGTCAAGTTATACAACACACGTGAATTTTCCCTGCATTATGGATCTGTAACCCCGCAGGTATCCCATTACAGGAAGAAAGGCAACAGAACCATCTGAAAAGACGGGGATCAATGAAACAGAGAAAAAGATTTAGATTTTTCTTTGGAAAAAATACAAACTCATCTTGTTCTTACAAAGGAAGGAAGACTAGAGTAAAGTCAGGAGAGAGAGAGAGAGTATCTTTTGCGAAAAGTTTACATCCGGCTGTTGAGCTCTAAAGTAAAACCACACTGTTACATGACATCACATGCATCTCCACCGCCTTCTTCCCACCATCATCATCACAGAAGAACACATCCCTTTTGGAAATTGAAGAGGCGCTGGTATAACAATATCAACCTCACTACCGCACTCACTAAAAGCATGAAAAACTGAGAAAAGGCTACCCAAATATGACTTACGTGCCTGAGCACTCTACAACAGTAAGTTCTTGGAGCGGACTGTCTGCCTGATGCATATAAAGAAATGGTATTTTGTAATGATACTATTTTTTCAGCTTGCCGTACCATTTCCGTGTAGATATAGGAAATTTTGAATTGCTCCAGTAAATGTATCTCCATGCTGTGTACAGCTCTCTCTCTCTCTCTCTGTATGTACTCATCCGGTTGGAAATGGACGACTAGAGACCAGCCAGACTGTTTGGCATTAAAGCTCTTGGTTTGAAAGTAAAATATGAGCGAAATAAAAGCATCCACTTTTACCCATGTGAGAGACAAACCAAGAGCTCTTCAACCCCATCTAAATAATTCAAACCGCTCAAGTCAACTTACTAGCTCCTCTAAATAATACTCCCCCATACTGTTTATATTGTCTTGGGTTCTTTTCACGCAGATTTTACCCACCTTATGGTAATAGGACTGGCAAGAGAGGAGAGATATGCATCCCCTCCACAGACCAGATTTTACTACTTGCGTGTAAAACAGAGCAGTATTCTAGACCCTGTCGGGAAGAGTAATGACAAGTTGAGCCGACGCATCTGCAAAATTTAATGGCGATTCCCACTTCATTTACCTCGTCAAGTTTTGCAAGTTGCAAAAAACCAATTAAAGTTTTACATGTGGGAGCGTGTGTCTATGTGAGGGAGATGGAGACAATGATTTCCAAACCAATTCACTGTATGTAGTAGTACTGTGGTAACACATAAAATCCATTTTCGACCTGGAGGAAATGTCTGCATGTATGAAATAGCTCATCCTCTCCATAATAACGGACGGGGGGAGAAGGAGGATGGATTTATATTTGATTGTGAGGAGAGGCAATAGCCATTTGCACAACGCTTTGTTTCCCCACTTCATATCAAGTTACACATAGATATGCATATACATCCACACTAATATGGGATGACAAGGAAAGGAAAATTCAAGGGGTAGCTTTATTGTCCCTATTAACCAAGTCATCTGAGTTATAATGAGAAGAGAAGACAACCGATTGGCTCAGCATTTACACTCTCCCGAGTTATAGAGTCAGAGCAACCCGCAGCACATGATTAAAGAAAGAGTCACGTCAGATAGTCTCGTGTAAAAAACAAGACCTACATACATGTGTCCTCATACACAATACATGTGTGCATTGCGTATCTACGACTTACTACACGCATGGAGTATTGAGAATGACGGGATGGAGAGTAAAAACGAACTTAAGTCTCAGGATGGTGGAAGCAAAAATAATTTACAACTTTTTATTTATTTCAGCTCGTGTTTTTACTGCGGGGGAGATATGTACACACTCAGTGCACAACCAAGGACAACATAAAACTCGGAATATCAACATTGTCTTTTTTTATTAGATCTCCTCGCAAAATCCGCCAACTCACATTTGTAGGGCTCATGTTGAGTAACTCAATTGAAGCCATAAGGTCCCGTTTTCTCAAACAGTGTCAACTTGAATTACTGGTTAAAATACGACAGTACCTTTTTTTTTTACTTGGGCTGGGCTCGGGGTTCTCATACTTTAAAGTTGCTAATAAAAAGGATGGATTTTATGCAGGCAATATAATGGTTATTTTGACTCCCATGGAAATTTACTTAATGGGAAGATGGGATACTTACGAAAATTCTTACGCACTCGTAATAATTTTTCAATGTGTATACACAGGTATTGGGTATATGCATTCCGCATTCGTTTTGTTTCGGATGCAAAAGTGTCACTTGACATTGCTCGTCTGTCATAAAGCGTGCAAAATCCCTCTGGAATAAAGGCCTATATAGCATGACACATATAAAATCAGGGAGACAGCTTCATTCCTCATGTAATTCCTTCCTGTAACTCTGATATCTGTATATAAGATATTGTGTCTAGCTAAGGTTGGCTTGCTTGGTTCGGCCAGGAATAGTTTTTTACTGCACTCTCTCTCTCTTGTCACACAGTTTATAAAGATTGTTCTGAACGTGTTCGGCTGAAGGCAGGAAGATCATAGCCTTTCTCGCCCCTTGGTATCATCCTTTGAGGATCCTCATAAGAGTGCCTTGGTACACTGTATATATAGATATACAAGAGTGTACTCAAATACAAGTAGCTATCTATCGTTGAGTCAGTCTCCCTTCCACAACCACTAAACTGACACTTCAAGCACACAAAACGCATTGATAGAAGAAAAGGAATCCTATAGCTGTCGGGAAGATTAAAGTTTCAAAAAATTTCCCAAGTGGCAAGAAAATTTATGACGTAAGGAAATCTTGAGGAGCAGTACCTATATATAGTGGATGTCTGTGTATAGCATTTTCTTTTCAAAGATAGCTTAAGCTCCTTCTCATCATTTTCCCCAAAAAACTTTTCTTTTCCATTTAAATCCATTCCAAGGATATTACGGGCTTGGGATGCTGAAAGGGTACTTTTTTCCAGGGAGTTTTCAACAGCATTCAGTAAAGTTGAGATGCTATGCACTGTGACGCAGGAAGAGCACAATACAGTATCTGCTCCAGCCGTCTGGCCTAGCACAGTATTAATTCCTTTGAGAAGACAGACTCATTATGTGCGTGCACATACATACATACATACATACATACATACATACAGGAAGGTAGCTAAAAAAGAGGGAAGTTGGAGCATTTTGTAGGCATTTTGTACCTCGGGAAAAGTATGCACAGGAGCAGAGTGCACCGATAAATAAAACTCAAATAAAAAGAGAGGGAGAAGTTATCGTTGACATTACTTACTGAAATGACAGGGCCAGGGAAAAAGAGCGAGAGACAAGTTAACCATGGATGGCATTATACACATGACATTATGAGTATTAAGTATGTATTTTTACTACTCCGTCCCAGAGTCCCGCACACAGACCAACGGTAAACACACAAATTATTACATGGCTTTTGGTACATACTGTGAGAGGAGCAAAAGTAAAGAGAATGATTGATCAAAAAATTGACACCCCTGGGAATACAAACTATTGCTGATAAAACAGATGCCATGTAGGGCAACTGACGTCTTGAAACATCACCGGTCTCGAATATCCTGTGTAGGTTTATTTTATTCCCTATAATTCCTTATAGTCAGGGTATAGTAGTCATGCGGATCCCACAGTTGAGAACATTAACTCTGGTGCGTCAGTCAACAGCTACAAAAGTTATAAGGGAACTAACTCCGCAACCGACAGACATTATGCTCTGGATAAAGTTACAATTTGCTTGTCAAACATTCTTCTTCACTATTAATCCTCACTGTTGATTCTCTTACTTGTTGTCACATGAGTGAGGCATGGTAGCAAAAGTGATTAGGAGTATGCACGTATTAATTGCATATATGTAATTATGTACAGTATGTAAGTATAATTTCAGAAAAGCACAAAAGAAATATCTAGTGATACTGTACATACTCTGAGGGGTTAAACGTAGAAATTATTTGGAATAGTAAACATATATCCTAAGGATAATTATATCAACATACGTGGAAACAATGACTAACTGGAAGTAGATATACAGTGGACGTTAATTCTATAGAGCGAATATTCTCTAATTCGCTAAATCGCTTGGCTACATCCAGTTGTTTCTATGAGGTTCTCTTCTCAGTAAACATTAGTTGTTTCAGTCCTGTAACTCATTTCCTCTTGCTCACTCAGAGAATCGCCTCAAATTTCAAACCACTTTAATTTCTAATGTTGTGTGTAGTCAAGCCCCGTATCTGTGCCCTAACCCCTCTCTCCCGTGTTTTTTTTAGATGGAATAAGTTACGACGAAAGCACCATAGACAAATTCCTACTCTCTCAGTCAGTAATGATGTAGAGCTCGGCTTCTTGTTGAGATCCGGCAATTTGTACGAAAAATACACACAGATATAAATTCAGCTGGGGTACACAGACTGTATCTATATGATCTCAAGAACGTAGAGAAGCATCCGTACTTTATTATCATTACTCCAGGCCGAGCCTGTATGAACACACAAGAAAAATAATATCTTCTTCCGCCATAACAAGTTGCAACGTCGGACATTTTTACAAGCACATACATTCATATAACTGTCAGTGTGAAATAATTCATAATTCGTCGATGGCCAGTGGAGATTATGACTCATCTGAATATACCCTGGGTCCAAGTATGCTCCATAGATCTGATCACACACAAGAACATTACAATAAACGTAACTGTGTTTTTTTCCCGTCTTTTTTTCCCCATCTCACCCTGTCACTAAAATAACTCCATTCCACGGGCTAATTTATTAAAGAAAGAGCAGACATTTCTCCTGACATTTATACCCCACTATAAAATTAAAAGTTTCTGCTGAGTTTTATTTTTGTGAGGGAATCTCCAGGAATTGTCACACCAGTAGTTTAAAATGTGCACATTATTATCCTCGGGATTGCTGTGTGTGTTTCTCTCTCTCTATTTCTTCTTGCATAAGGAATGCATGTAGTATTTGGGGAACCAGATGACAAGACATCTAATCATGACAAGGGATAGAAGAATGTAGAAATGGTGAACAGAACCGAACCTTCCCACACTCTAGAAATGTTAGACTCTAACAGTTTGAGCATATTTTTTCCTGTGACACTATAGGAACTTAACAATTTGGGCCATTGAAAGGAGTGGTGCATCAAATGACAAATAGCTACATAAATGTTAGACTCAATGCAAGGTTACATTGCAACTGCAAGTAGTCAGTATTCTCAATGTGACTTCTGTGCATTTGGTTGGTACATGTACAATGTATATCATATAATTATGTATGTCTATGCAGGTCCACACTACAGAAGATGTCAAGCTCGTCTCTCCGGGCCTATACATAGCTCCAATTTCAGGTTGAAATGTCACATGTAATACGGAAAAGAAAATAGATCTTCCTTTCCGACGCAATATACAGGAGCATTTTATCTCCCAGTATTTTTAAGTATAGACAACTCCGTGTGAGATACGGGATCCCTTTGTAACTGGGGCTGGGCTTGAGAAGTGGTAAGTTGGTAAGTCACATACCTTTTTAGCAGGAACGCAAAACTCCTGAGAATATCTAATCTTTTGACGGTTTCAAAAAGCTCCAGAATTTTAAGTATTTTTGTTTGTTCCTCTCCTCATATGTTTCAAATCTTAAAGTTTTAGAGGGTTCAGATTATGTTATGTAGAGAGTTGAGAGTGTTTCACACTGAACAAGAATGCACAGAACTAGATACCTTCAAAGCGTCATGTATAACTAGTATAATCTCCTGTAATTTTCAAGCATGAGAGACTTCTTCTATAAGGGACTACCTACCAATGGACTGAGTATACCAAAGACAGGGTTACTACACAAGAAAAATAATGTTCTTTCCACACAACAAATGTAGGATTTCCTTCAAAGTTGACTAAAGAGAGGAATAGAGGTAAGTACTTTTATGCTCACTTAAACTTCAGCTTGAACAAGTCATGCTGAAGAATTTCTTGGAGGAACCAACAGACATATATTGCAATGGCATAAATGCTGTAAATAGTTGGTAAATAAATACTACTTTGTCCTATAAGGATTTTGACTTGAGAGTTCATCTCCATATACATAGTAGCTCCAAATGTACATGGAGTATGTAACTTTATCTAGTAAAAGATTTCCAGAAAAAAAAACCAACACTTTGAGCATACTAAAAATGAATACGGAGATAAAAGGAGAGCCTGAACCTAACTCAATACTTCCCCAACCCTCCTCCTTTAACTCCGTAATTCTTTTCTCGAAAAGTTAATCTTTCTCAAAAGGAGATTATATGGGAAGAAACAAGAAAGAACTTTTCTATTCTCATTTATTCTCATCTCAGCAGTTACTCTTGAATGGAAGTCTCCAACGCAAAAAGCACGGATTTTCACAGTGAGACAGATATTGTATATATAGATATATATACTCTGAACAAATGGTTCCCCGAGTTAAGCAATTTAACACAAAAATATTTGATAAAGGAGAAGGGAATTATTACCACCGTGACTGGGAGATCCACTGCTAGATTATCAAAACGGCTCAAGATTTAGTAATTTTTCAAAATGCTCCTTTCTCTTAGGTCTTTAAGTTTAAGTTACGTCCCAGACATTTTAATATTCCCTTAACCTCGAGCATTTTGGGTCGTTTAAATTACCATTTAAAAAAGAAATATCACATCCTCTTGCCATATTTGTAAAGGGAATTATTGCACAACTGATAAGGCTGCTACTTCCAGCCAGGAACATGAAACTGTACATTCTCATTCCTCCCCATAATACTCACCTCTGACCATATGACACTTATATGTGAGGACATATGTTATAGTACTGGGTAATTGCCTATAATTCTGAATGCCCTATAATATACATGCAGTCTGTAGGGAATTACCTATAGAGAGGAAAAGTAGACGTTACCTTAAGTAAATAATGTTTCCTGTTGTCATGTAATTGAGTGCTAACGGTTTATAATCCTGTGAAGATGGAACATGCAATGACATGACTTTCCTGCTTTCAAATCTTCATTTGTGCCTGTAGAAAAAAAACACTGAAGAAAATCCTCTCATTTGAGTTTCATCCATATCCCAGGCTCTGCACAATTGCACCACATTAATCCTCGTACATCAAAGGAATTGTGATAAGTATCATTACAGATCTACTACCAATTGTCCTAACAATAAGTGTATAGTAATTGTGGTTGGAGCGTGTTTGTCTTTTATAATTGGCGTGAAAAAAAAAACAAAGGTCAAGTCTAATGTTCCTTTACTGTTGCCACAAATGTCATTGAGATTCTCACCATTAGCGGAACAATTTCACTCAAACTGCAATGCTAATAAGCTATGATGTTCTCCTGTCGGGAACGTCCTCTCGGCAATGTTCCTCTCAGAAGAAGAACACGCTCAGACAAACAAGCATCTTGAGAAGAGAAAACAAGTTCTTCTTTCCGTGCTACAAAGCTAAATTGGTCGAAATGATCCTCCGTTTTATGAAGACAGCCCTGGATTGTCAACAATGGTAATTTATGACATGAGATAAGATTGGATTTGCAGGAAATTTAAACTAAATTTGAAATCCAATTGAGAAACTCCTCTTTGTAGATGTTAGATTAGGGCTACTGTACTGGTGTAGTAGTTGGAGAGACAATGTGAAACTTAGGAGAATAAAATTTCATTAAAGCATTGATCCTATTTCAACCCGAGTGTTATGAAGACCTTAAAGGAGAGCTGTAGAAAATGCTTCCTCTCATTTTGGTTCCCCTCAGGGATGAGATAGCTACTGGTAGTCTTTACTTTTAATGCAGCAGAGCTTTCTACAACAAATACGTGAGTAACGTGTGGAGCCCTTTATTTTCTTATGAGAGTCATACAGTCTCAACACAGAATTATGGTTACGCAACGTACGCATCCATGAGATTCAATCATTTGCGTCGTTTCGAGCTCATTTTCTTTGTAGTCACATTTTAGATTCTTATCTCTTGAATCAAAAGGATTTCTCTTCTGTGCATATATTCCGTTTTTAGAACAAATCTCTACTGTATGCACTCAATTGAGGAAAGTTGCACGAAATCTCCTTGCGGCTCTTTAGTCGCTCAACACACACATGTATGTACGGACAGAGACTAGTCTACTCCCTCACGCTCATCTCCTCCTTTACTATACTGTAGAGGGGAGTGAGTATTTGTAAATACATAAAAGAACGTGGAAGTGAATTCATGTCAGTTGACTGCATCGTGCGAAAATTTGTGACTGCCATAATCACAGGACTAGAAACAATAGAATTTTGGAATGCTAGGATGAATTCCATTTGAAAAAAAAAACTGGCACGATTTTATTTTCAGATAAAGTACCGAGCTTGAGATTTTTTATCTCTCAAACTTTACATATACATAGAGAAATGCTCTAGATTTTACCGCATACTGAGTGTAATTCCGACATAAAGTAAAATAAATGCTCAAGAACGTTTTTCTGTCCTGATCCCACCACAGTCATAATTACTTTGGCTGGCCAGTCTGGTTCCAGCTGCAGGTTTGTATGCTTCCAGTTGTTGAATTCAAGCATGAAATTGTGAGTGGAGAGCTAACCCTCGACCCTCCAGAGAGTGTGGAGGATGGAGAGTGGTGTAGAGCTAAATAATTATAAGAGACAAGTTTAGATAGAAAGATTAAAACCTGAGCTATCCGCATATTAGTGAGTCCATTTGCCTCAGTTACGATTAGGCTTGTCCGTACTGTAATCATATTGTACTGAGAGGAGCCTCAATGGAAGTGGCAACATTTCTGTCTCTCTTTGCTCACTCTCGAGCTGTCCGTGTACTACCCCTGTGATTGTATCTTGAATCGAAATCTCCTACATAGACAGACACACACAGCTGACACTGACTTGAACAATGCGAACGAAACAGCAAACCAACAAAGAAAATGGCCGCAGACCGGAGGATGATGGCAACAACCGCGTACATATTCAAGTAAAAACTCTTATTCTGAACTGAACCTCTCTCTCTCTCTCTCTCTCTCTAACATCATCATCATCCCGGAGAGCCATATTTCAGGGCCTTTCCTCCATAATATCTCTGCAATTTTAAGTATCCACATTTTCCCTTCAAAATTCTATCATTGTCAGGATGAACTACTATACGAGTGTAATTTTATACTTATATAAGGATTGTATTTATGTACATGCCCCATGGTACGATCTCACATCAACCTATTAGCCATGGTACGGATGAAGTTACCCTTTGCATGTAAAATATAATCTGCTATAGTCTTTTTATGGGAGGGTGCACGTTGTTAGTATGCATCTAACATACTTGAGCTGTCTTTAGGTATGTACATACATGTGGACTCATGTTGTATGAGCTGTCCGTGTAGCACTGAAATTCCCGACATTAACAAACATATCCCTGATGTGGTGATGGTGAGTGCATATGGTGGGGGCTATTAAATCGGAATTTGTTGAACATTACAAAATCACAGGGATACATACATCACTTGAGGAGAGCTTCTCATATGGCTTCATCAACGGTTATAAATGAATTTATAAAAGTGGAGCCTCATATTATACAAGTTTCTATAGCCCTGACAGACATGACAATTTATGTGGGACTGGAGCAAGTACGAACGCTCGTAGTTGTATCTATGTGTCTGTGGATACTGTGGCAGATTCATCCTGTGGATCTGTAAATATGGAGAATTTCCAACGTATATAGAATTACCGACAATTGAGTGTTGGACGACCGACATAAACTTTAATCCGTCTCCCTTTCTTGATGAATTGATGGAAAATATGAAACGTAAATTTAGTCACTGTGGACAGGGCAGAGACTAAACATAAAACGTTTAATGGAGTCCTTTGAGTGTATAAAAATGTGTCTTGGTTGGATTCTTCCTTGGAATTTCCTCTCAGGATTTGGTTACAGCAACGAGAGACCTATTCGTCTAAATTACTGCCACTGGATCAAAAGTGGTAAAATAATAACTCACCAAGTGACAATCTCGCTGACACTTGTGCTCCGCATGAAAGACAGTCTTGCCCAAGCTTTTAATCTTAAATTATGAGCTAACATTCAAATAATTATTTGCACTCATCACCCATCTCAACGTCGAGTGAACTAAATGCAATGACTAATGGAGAGACTAATAAAATCCAACTGTCTCTCTTTCTCTCTCACACAGTCCTCAAATCATTAGATACGGGCTATTGAATTTCCTTTGGTTTACGCCATACTCTCTTGATAGTTTACACTACTTGGGCGTTTGTATGTCACCCTGAGATAATACGGGATGAGGAGGTGTAGTCATGACATTACCTCAAGTTCAAGGCCCTCCACACTGTTTGTGAAAAAGACTCCACAATTTTTCCTAAAATCCCTCTGACTCTGTATATATGTCTAGAGATAGGGACAGATAGTTGAATCTCGTTGGAAAACTCTAGAAGTCAGCTAAAGGTTATGGTCCTGTGTAAGCGGCTCCTCTCTCTCTCTCTCTCTCTCTCTCTCTCTCTTTAGAGTACTCCCAAATAGTATGGTAAGCATAAGATGATGTCGAGTGTAATGAATGAGTAATAACTGAGGCAGTCCTAGAGAGTCGGTTGTTTCAGCCTAATATATACAAATACATACGTATTTTGAGGAGGAATCATGGGAAAAGTCAACAGAAGGTTTTCATTTCCAGGATGAACTAATAAAAGCTGGTATTTTGACTACAAATATTTCTCCTGAAATTTCGAGGCGGAAAGCCTTTTTCTGCATATATTATGGAACCGCAGGGTCTATTGATGTAATGTAAGAGTGAGAGGAGCTAGGAACGAAATACATGTGTATTGAGTTTTTTTTCTTGGTTTTCTCATCTCATTGAATGTAAAGGAAAGACAAGTGAGTCAAAGGTCCAGAGGGAACTTTGAAGATTGAAGAGCTACCATTTCCTCTCATGGATCTTTCTGTAACCAAGAACCTTAGGAGCCTTTCATTCCAATGTGGATCCCGATCCCGTTCCAACCACTTATCCCAGGGACTTAAGGCAAAATGAAATAGAATTCTTTTTCATGGGAGATGCCTTGGAGATGCCTAAGTGTGTGCATGTGTTATCAATCTATTTCTTCAAGTAGTTTAAGTATAAGCATTACAGGGACGGGAGTATAGCTTCGAGGACTATATTATGTAAGGATAGTAGCGTACACATGTAGTTTTGTAAGTAAAAAAAATAACTGACCTTACTACATACATACATATATGTATCAAGTTAAATTTCCCCTGTGCTGTCCAACCTACTGTTCTTATTTACATACAAAAAGAACCAGCTACTATTCAAAGAATATTTATAAATTGTATGTATAAAGTTAGCTCTATATTGGGTGCGTACATGGTGCATGGACTAAAAAGGTAGCCTAACCTTCCCTTAAGAGTTTTACATGAGCTGAGCTAAATAAGCTTATCCCATCCCTCAATACCTGGAAAGGTTTACCCTGAGCACAGCTCCACACACTTGCCCCAGTGTAAAAGAAGTGAGAAAGGATCCCTGAAAATTTCCTTAATACAAACTGTCTAAATAATTCATAGCAAGTCGTCAGTTATAGCATGACGTGAGGCAGGTACTGTACTATAAGTAAGAATAAGAGAGAGAGGGAGAAAAAAAAGTCCACCAATGCATAACAGACCAAGTTGGTTTTGAATTTTTAAATGAAGCCCTGCTGCTATACCCTGCTCCTTCCATTTCAATTCAGGGTTTAAGTCAATTCAACAACCCAAGCATACAGGAACGGTGAATAGTATAAATATCCATCCTTTTTTTTTATTACTCGGTTCCAACAGTCACAAAGGGCATTTGAATTATTCCGCTGCTCTTTAATCTTGTACAAACTTGTGAGTTTTATAGTAAAATCTTCGGGTAGCAGGGAGTATCTTATTCTCAATTACTTGACTGAATTTCTAAGATGTTGTGTGTCTGTGTATTGGTATGTGTGTGTGTGTGTAGAACTAAAACGCTACAGGGACAAACACAATTTTTCTCTCAAAATAGGTACACAAGTTCCAAGAAGGGTAAATGGCCTGGCCCAAAGGCATTTTTGCGAAAAAAAAACTTACACACACACACACACGTATTATAGGCAACCGTCGAGTTTAAATTCTAGCCTTTCCATTATTTAACTATGTGCATTAGCATTTAGACTCGAGCACGCACAAACGTACGCAGAGGGAACATATATCCAGAACACTATTAGTAGTATGTAGGAGGTACATATGTATATAGGAAGCATCTGCACAAAAGTAAAGTCATGTAGGACGGACGTCTGGTCTATGGAAGTTGGACGGGGAATAGATTCCTACTAGTACAAAGATACCTCCACCTCTATTTTTTCACACAATTTTTTTTATTTCAGTGCCTTCGTCTCCTATTATGCAAGGTGCTTAAATAAGACTGAGTGTAAACTTGAAAATTATTTCGGCTACAGTCAAGTCAAGATGAGCAAATAGGTTATTGTTGTAAGATATACGGGCTCTCCCTATAGGTACATACTCGGATCCTATTCTGTATCATTGGTGGTTAAAAAGGAAACAAAAAATTGTACGCATGAACAAACGTAGGTATATGTACAAAGTGAATGGAATTATGTAGCATTGTACATATAGAGTGTCTATGTATGTACGTCCCCTGTACACGCACAGTGTGTTTACTAAATCTTACTTGAGGATACTCAATAGAACATTATACTCATTGCTGGATGATTTTACTATAGGAAATATAGGAAGTGTAGTCAGTGTTAATGGGATTGTAAGTATAGAGAGGATTTTTTCCACTAAAAAAGACAAGTAAAAGATGCACGAAAGGAACTGAACATTTTCTAATCCATAGAACCGTAACGAATGGAGAATAAAAGCTCTGAACATTACACGTTGCTGAAGCATCATCAAAGAGAGTTGTCTTCATCGTTACTCCGCTAATGCATGGAGCCAAGGTTTTTCACACAAAATGTATTTTTCACATCTTGGAGCAATTCTATCGTTTGTAAAAATCCAAAAAGTAAATATAACTTGCTACATGCGATTTGAGGCTAAAAACGTGAAGGGCGAAGCTTTAAAGGAGAGATAAACGCTGTTTAATAGTCATACAGATAGTCTCCAGTAAATTAGTAAAACCTTCCCGTGTCATTTAGAACTGAGACTCAGCATTCCTACATACAGATATGTGTAACTCAGTGTATGAAGTACAGGAGTTTAGGATACACAAGGCACTCAATGGGAAGAAAACTTTGGGGTTCGTTACTTACCAAAAGAATAGAGCTCCACCACCTGTTCCTCCACCTACGATTACAGGTAATTTGACTCCAAGTAAATAAAAAACGACAGACGCAAAAACTTGCAATTCACAGAGGACTTCAGCGATTAAATATCTCTTAAATCTTAACTTATTTACTCCCAAATCTTCTTGTTTTTGTTGATGTTAGACTCAATCCCACAAATCACTGTTGATTTTTTTTTCTTGTACAAATACATAAATAATGTAACAACACATGAACAGAAGTTATACAATAAGAGCTAAGACAAACCACACGAGCTTGAACTAGCTTCAAGAATAATTTCAATGACACTAGTGGTAAGTTGAATGCTTTGGAGCGGACTCACGACGGTCTCTGAGGAGGAAGGAAATGAAATGGGCATTTCTTTGATTTTCTTACCAAAAACGTGCCATGTACATTCCAATTCTTGAACTACAATGATGCTCTTATAATTATATACGGTACACTATCATAGACCCTATATATGGTAACAGCCTATGTATAGATATGTACGTATATACCATACCCAGCCACTGCAATTTATCTATGCTTTTGGAGGAAAATTAAATCCACTACCGAAACACCCCTTGAAGAGAAGGTCTTGGTTAATCCCCGTTTATAAAAAGAATCTCATATGAATACCAACTCACAAGTGCACCTATGTATGTATATGCACATACACCTCCAACATCCATCCTCTCTAGCATATGTACGTCCTCTTGGAAGTTTCAAGAACAGACAAGTAACCTTCACCTGGAGGTACAACCAGCACCGACCAACTTCTTAACCAGCGAGGGCTATCTAATGGAGCTGCCTTCGTTTCACATGAGAGCCAGGAATATGAAAATACTTGTGGTTCCTTTATTTTCTCCCTTTATGACTGCACCAAAACCATAACCTCCACAACAATGGTCTTTTGAAACAAGACAGAAATACTTTGGACGTACTTAGTACGAGCCTTGTTCAAAATGTAAATACAGAGGTTGTAAAAATCAGTCCCAACTCACATTAGGTACATTCGGCGTGGAATTAAATAAATCCAGAGTAGTAATTGCAGCCGTGTGCATTATAACCCAGGAAGGATATGGAATGCAATTACTGCACCAAGTCAATTCCATGTACATAGAAATGAGGACCAGAGCACAGCCCTTGTAGTAGTAGTAACAAAACACACGGAGACTGTTGGAGTTACACTCAGATAATAGCAAATACGAGCATTATAGAGGAGAAAAGACCCCAAGCCCATATTTAGGCAGTTGATTACTTTGAATGACTCATCCGGACAAAAAGTTTACCTTAGCACAATAAATCTCTCCTGCATGAGACCATATCAATCCCTTTTATTTCACAAGCTCCAAGTTAATATGACAAGTGCGTTTGCTTATGTGTGCCCAGTGCTCACAATCTGCCAATTCTCATTGCAAACTGGATTTCCTCATGTGCAGGTAATTTAGTCTTGAAAAGTGATAAACTACAGGGTTCCGCACATGCAAACTCACATTTGCGTGTTTGGACCTCCTACATGATATCTTATTAAGACTCTGTTTAGGACTCGACTCTCATGTATTTAAACTGTAAATGTTTCCCAATTGGTTGAAATCAGTAAGCAGACAATGTGCTCCCCGAGCAGGATTGCATGCGAAATTAAATGGTTGCTAAATCCAGGGACTAAATTCATTTAAATCAGTCGTCTTCATTGGGACAGCCGTTTGGGACAGTTGTAGTAGTAATGTGACACTGGCAGAAGGGTTTTAAAAGGGCTAATACTCCTTCCAATTCTATATTACTATGGATACATATAGGAGAGAGAATTATCAACGCAAGACGGATTTACTTTGAAAGTTTGTTCAATTAGCGAAATTAAATCGATGGAATATCCCCCTCTCTTTATTGTATACCTTTCGCGGTCAGCTGCCTTCCCATTGCAATCAGCCCGGCCAGGGGTTCATTATCGACTGAGTGCAAGTACACATGACATTTATGCAAATTAAAATGTTACAATCTCCTTGTCGTAATTTTCAGTCTAGTGATTGAACTTTGGAGGAGAGTATACAGGCTGTGCAGCTGCAAAATTAGGGAATTCGTATTTGCTAATCCTAACCCTGCCCGACTATCCTTTTATTATGACTGTCGGCATATGGATTTATGGTGCTGTTGTTTGTAATCACGGGGAGAAAGTATGAATCGACTGAGGATATTATCCTACAAATAGCCCGCCTACCACAACCCCACACACGCCAAAATTACATTGGTCTTTTAATGACCCAGTACATTTGCAATATGCTCCTCAACCCATACGCACCTATGTACATACATATGTTCTTGTCATTAGTATGGGTACAGGGCTTTTGGACATATTATCCGCTACCTTATTTCAAACTACTGTTCAGAATATATCAACTATGAGGATAAAAGATACACTACTTACATGTATCTACAGAAGGGTTCAACAATTTCCAGCTTACGACTCCTTCCAATATTCCAAGAGCTGATGATGGAACACCTCCCTATACGTTTTTCAAATAGATATTTCCTTTTGGGAAAAACAAAACAGGAAAACTAATTTTCCCTTACGAGCACAATCAATTCTTTGTTTCACCTTCCGCACCCAACTGTACTGTATTTAATATTAAACTCGTTTTTTTTATCAAATTCATATGCAAACGTTCACACACGGTTCACCTTAGGTTAAAATCCAGTCGAGAGACATACGACGGGCGGCCGGGTCCAAGAGCAACTGCAATGCACACATGCATTTCCTGTCAACTCAACTCCTAAAGACTCAATCGTATATCTTATCAATGTGTGGGAACACTCCTGCAGTCGTGAATCATGTCAGGTTCAGTCCGTCATTCGACCAAGCTGAGTACACTCGGACTTGGAAATTACTGGATTAAGGGCAATGGAGCCCCAACCCAACTTTTCTACATGTACTTACATATTTAACTCACCCTTGGTAGGATACACGTATAACTGTATAAGGACACTCGCATGCAACTCCCATGTAGATTCGTACTTTGAGCATATATATTCAATAGTGTACTAAACACACAGAAATAGCATAAAGGAGGAACAGTATGGAAGCTCAAATTATCCCATGACTCTGGTATTAAAACTGTAGAGACGGGACCGTAGTAGAAAAAAAAATGTCATGTACTAGTCATCATCGACTTCATCCGGCCAATGCATTTAATACCGGCCCTCTCAACTCCGCTGTCTCCCTCCCGTCCGCATATACACTTTTAGTAGCGAATGAATGAGCAAGGAACTTCCGATGTGTACATGTGGAGTCAAAGTAACTCAGAATTATTTCCTTATCGATTCGGGGAAACTCACCGTGTGACTAATCGTAAGAACCCCAACATCATCCCCTGTACCTAACTCACTATTACATATTCCCCTGCAAATCGTGCATTGGCACAATAAAATACATGAGTGTGTGTTTTTCTTCCTGGCTATTTCATGCGTTTATGTGGGATTTTTATTATCAGAAAAACCATTTAATAGAGATATCAACAGTTACTGATGGGAAGATTGGAAATTGCTGGTTCATCCCAATATTGAGAGCAGCTGATAGGAATTGCAGAAACTGTAGGAAACTGTATTTATTTTTGTTCTTGTATTTATTTGTGGAAATAAATGAATAGTATGTCATCCGAAGTAAAGTTTCAAGTTTGACTTGAACCTGAGGTTTACGTAGGCATAGATACTAGAAATTACGAATAATACCCTCTGACATGGGAATCCTTCAGCCTGATAAAATCTGGGAGTCAAAACCACAAGACGACAAACGGGAGGGCAGGCGCATGTACTTTATTTATAATATTTGCAATTAAACTTGCATCCACATCCCACTCCACTCCTACTTGAGATACTTATGGAGATGTTGATGGGAATTGGAAGGGAATAACTAGGAGAAGCGGTTCTCTATATAATCTCAAGTGCTTCAAGTGTTCATGGCCAATTTACAGATTGGAATGGAAAATGGATCACTTCATCATGCATTTCCCTGAATTAAAACCAGACTCTTCTCTCCCTCCGCTGATCATACAACTGGCTTCGATACATACCCTATTATTTAGAGAGTTGATTATAATTTCATTAAAATCCTTTGGAACTCTATCCATCCCCCGCTCCTTTCAACTTCCAACCCGATGACCTAATCAAAGGGTAACAATTATTGAGTAATTAATGGGTATTTATCACAGGGGAAGCCCCGAGTATCGCTCTATTTTGGGCAGTAACAGTCCCTCATATTAAAATAGTTTCCGTTTCCATTCCTCGCGTCCCCAACAAATATTATTTAATTATTGGGACGTCCCTAGAAATTTTAAATTACACTTGGAGAGCTATGAATGTATCTTTGTCCCTGTATTTACATATATGTAGATATGCATACTTTTGAAAATCCCTGGGATAAAATATGAAAAAGCTGGAGAGAGGGTGAAAGAGCTTTCTAGGAATCTCCAATTGAAATTCCTCCTGCGGACTTTACTTAAGTAAAATACTGCTCCAAAGTACGAGTAATTTATGACCGTGCGGATTTTATTCTGCAGATTTCATCTCCCGACTGTGTAGATATTCTATATGCACACGTATGTAAAAAATAAATCAAGCTTTTTGACTTCTATTATGCCAGACAGGTCCGAGGCATTTAGATTCTTGTTATCTATGTATACTGAAGAGGAAACCTGAAGTCTGTATCAAGGGAGATGGTAGTATTTTATAGTGGGGACGAGCTGAAAAACTCAACAA
The DNA here is from genome assembly GCA_947179485.1 of Allacma fusca. Lineage (NCBI taxonomy): Eukaryota > Metazoa > Arthropoda > Collembola > Symphypleona > Sminthuridae > Allacma > Allacma fusca. The sequence goes on from OX359247.1 coordinate 20,332,179, forward strand.
GTGAGGTATTCAACTCCTCATCTCATCTTCCTATTACCAAGAATGACATTCAGACACACAGACTGAACTCAACTGAAGAGTGAACAGCCCAAGCTATTGTGAGCAAATACACACCGTCATCATCATCACACTTGAAAAGCTCTCGTTGTAAACGACTAAAAAATTATTTTCTCGCCCTGGTACTTGACAATGTTTGATATATTTTCCCCATGTTTGCAACTCCTTCCCACTCTCTTCAACTGACTTGTCTCCATATGCATAAAGCAATGCATAATATAACGGAGAGTACTTAAACAGTTCCAGGAGAGACTCACACACACACTCTCTCTCTCTAGAGAAGCTACACCCTCCGTCTTGAATACTTCTGCATTAAACTGTTGATTTTGGCTTGGTTTGAATTCTGGTTCCACCTCAACTCCTTCCTATTCTATCGGAGTCGCAGTGCTTGAATATTCCAATAAATCAAGACTTTTACTTTTTCGTGGGTAAAATGTCAGGATCTAACTTCACGTTCACATGTAAAATTGTAACATGCAAATATTTCCCTACATTAGCAGGACCTTATAGGCATTTCAATGGGGTTAACTGTATTTGGTTTGAACGATGCAGAGCACCCAAGATGGTGGGCCCAGTCTGTAAGAAAGGTACGAAAACTGCAAAGAGTAATATCAACGGCTACAGACATGACATTCAATTTGACTTGACTTGAAAGCTGCTGGGTATATGTGTGTTTGTAAACGTATTAAGTGTTCGGAAGGAAGCTCTTTCGACTCTTTCGACAGTAATTGTACGTCTTCCAACTGTACAGATACATAATAGATTTGAACTCTGAAAGCCTCCTGACTACTTTAGAGTACTGGGGATATGGTGGAGGAGAGTGGAACTGGAAATCGAAATAAATGTGTTATTGTGCTGATCAAGTTACTCGCTCAAGTCATTTTATTTCCTTTTTATTTGACCACATGCTCGCCCAAATCTTTCAATCACTTCGCACGGATTTAACAACTGCTCCTGCCACAGTCAGCCAAACATAACCTCGACAGACATGGATTTCATTCAGCTTTTCCTTTCAAAAGGGTATATAACCAGCATTAGTTGTAGGTCTGAATGCTTTTGTACTGTACTTAAACAGAATCATGCTCTGATGTAATAAATGTGTGGAGTATCAATAGCTTTGAAAGTTTCCAGAGGAAAAATCTCTACTTAGGCCTTCATACAGACAGACACACACACATATCAGGGAGAATAAACTCACTCGTACCATGACAAATGTAAAAAGTTATACAGGTTTGGCCAGTATTCTTATTCTTTCTGTCTCACTGGAGTTCTACGATCACCACCCAAAAAATCTAAGAGCGAGAAGAGCAAGTAGTACTGTAGTCACACTCTTTTGCCAGACCAGACGTTCCTAACATAAACCCTGGGTTTATTGTCTTGTTCCCGAACACGTTAAAAGCTGGCTGGGACTTGGAGGAAGCTAAAAAGTCTAAAATCATATATACTAGTAGCACTTACAGATATTCCCAGTGAATATATAGACACGAGGAGTGGAAGAAAATCCCTGCAAAAATCTTGCTCATCTACAAGGATCATTCCAAAACTTATCCCTCCATGTCTGTAATAATTAATTATGTATTTGTTGAGATTTCATCAGGGCTCTGTGCGGGTCCTCCAACAGTGCGTACATGTGTAATGGAAGTAAACATGACAGATGTACAAGGCTAATATTCGCATTAGTGTACATGTTTGATACAGTGAGATACTTTTTTTTCGAGCTATAAATGTGAAAATACAGAAGAAAGCCACAATGTTTTTTTTTCTCCCTGTCCTCATCTCCACACTACCAGCGAAGATGAAACATATAAGATGGAAAGGAAGACAAAAACCGTCTTTGTCTCCGTCGTCTCAAGTTGCTCACTTCATACCATGATGTTCTGGTGTAGTTTTTATTCCCAGTGGATAACAGCCATCTAAACTGTTCATATTACTCCTTCCACTTGAGAAGGACAGGAGAAGTTGAGAAACATAATGGAAAGAGGAGGAGGACAACAACAGATCTGAAGCTGTGAGACGAGCAAGAACAAACGGGACTTTTTCTCCTCGTTGACAGTCCATTATAATGAAATGAAAAAGACCAAATGAAAAACTTGAACTTGAAATTTATATTCATCCTTTAGGCTGGACTTTATTGATGAACAGAGAACAGATAGTGTATGCAGAGTACCATAAATATTAGCTATTTTATGAGTTTCAATCTGCTCCTACATATCTATATAATCCGTGCCTAGTCTGAGCCTACTTATGAGAAACACACTCACAGTCCGTGTATGTATAGATAGATACATATGTATGTATGTACCGTGGACCAGAAGCCCTCTGAAAGATGTAATATGCTACAAGAAGATATTACATTAAAAACAGCCGGATAAGACTCAATATATTACACCCAACCCTAAGAAAGGCCTGAATGCACTGAGGTTTGAATAAAGAACGAATCCTCAATAGAAAATTGAGTTAAAACTTGAACCATATTTACATAGTGATTAATCAAAAGGGAACCTTCCATGAAGCCAGCCCTCTTGAATGAAAATTGAAAATTTCCGTCCGCTTCTCCTCTTGCGTAATCAAGGAAGAGTGCATGCCCTATAGTGAAGTCTCGGACTTAAAACTCTAGTAATATGATGTACAGATACTGTTCCATCATCTCCTCCCCTGCTACTTCATTCGCTAGGAAATTTTGCTACTCGACCTATGTATACACAGTTATGAAACTAATCCGTTCTGGTATCTACAACAAGGACCAGGCTTATTACTGCATCTCTCTATTGCCCCTGCTCAATGGTACTAATTTATGAAAGCAAACCCAAAGATTTATTACTCCGTCTATATTAAATAGATTGCTTGATTTGGATATATATGTATCTACCTAAAGTAATTACTATAGTGGACTGACACATATCCACAACTACTATATTGCAGATTCATGTATAGAGCTGAAGAAAGCTGAAAGTTCAAAAAATAAATATATTTCACGATAATGACATTTCCATTATCTCCCAAGCAATAATAGAGTTTTATAGTGCCTACAGTTATGTACGGACAAGGGGTTTGACGCCTGTTCGACACTGTTATGACATGACAACTTCTATGGAGTCTTACTGTGAGCAGGGAATAACAATTCCTTCTCAAAATCCCCGTACCATCCTACAAACAAACAACATATGCTCGGGACTCTCTGCACACCTTCCCAGCCGTATCCCCAACTGTCCCTGTGTAAGTATCCTATTTGTAGATTCATAAGTACACAAACTACACAAGGAACAAGTGATTGATGAGCTTACAACTGTTTGCTAACTGTGTTGCTCCACGTCGTTGGGAATGGAATTGCTACAGAAATTACTCAAATGATCATTCATTTCTTTAGTACAATTAGACACTTGAAGCATTCAAATGTTTACAAGGTAGTCGGACAAAGTACAATTCCCAATTATAGACTCACACTTGGTAGTGTACTACATATTCATATGATTGCATTGACAGAGTGTCAAAATTAGGCATGGAAAAAATGTTTTGTCATTAATTCCCATTAATACAAATTTTCTGAGCTCATCTGTACAATAAAACTCCTTCTAACAATAACTCACATTTTATGCCCCCACTTAGTCATACTCTTAATGGGAGCTATTGCCACGGTAATTATGGTGATTACTGGTGAATGTCCCTCTCTCATCTCAAGTGACAACACATATGGCTCATCAGATAATTCACTGAGTGAGTAAATCCGAGATGGTATAACTCACAATCAGCCTGATTTGAATAGTGTGGATTCTATTACTCAAAGGTTCAGTAGTTCAGGAGAAGGAATTATATCTAGGAGGGATGTGGGATATCTGTGCAAGTTTAAATATATATTAGTTCCACTGGGAAATTTACTGCACGTGAGGATATACTACCAAGGAAAGTACTACATTGGCTAACATATAATCCACAGAATTGGATACAGACATACAGAGCAGGGAGAATTTATAGGAGTTTCATTTCTGTAAGACCTGAGGAACAAAAACCGCATAAAGTGTCACAATCACAAGCATGCTACTCAGAATGTTGCATAACAGTCTGCTGTTGTGATTGCTCAAAAACCATCCAACTGTGACGATGGTTTGTGAAGGTATTCGCAGGACAGAATGTCACAGTCGGTACGATTCCATGTGATTCCTGGTACAAAAGAGACTGCGGTGTATTGTAATGTGAGACGGGAAATCACATATGAGCTCACAAATATCTGTAGTTAAGTCTCCGTGAGGAAAGCAGAGGCAGATTTTGGCACAGTTTTTCTAAACAATTCCTAGAGCAAAGAAAACCGCGTTTGTTGGCCTAATCACTGTAAACACGCATTTTCCATTCCACACCCCGTGTGTGTATGTGTATATGTGTATGTGTTTGTGTGTGTGTGTTGTCCCATAGAGCGCCACTCACTCAATCCATCAATCATGTGAGGGAATGTTACGAAAATAATTGGTATTAAGTGCAGGTGATTTTGCAAGGAGTGAATTGTGGTTAGCTATTTAAAAGAGGACAAATTAAGCACGAAATTGAAGTTAGTGTGGTAGCAGAGACAAAAACTCCGTGTATACCGTGCGTGCTAAACTTAATAATCTCCGAGTTTGAAAAATTCTGACTCAAAGAGTCGGTTCATTATACAAATACGCTTAGGCAAGTACTCATGGTTCTAGACTCTGGCATTACAGATGTTCCTAACAGGTATGCTCACGAATAGAGGTTGTTGTATTTTGTATTGGTAGTAGGTACACGTAGAGAGAGAGAGAGAGAGAGCTATGTTCCTAAATGCATCTGGTACACCAGAGAGTCTACAAGTCATGTCTATAGGCTCAACAAAAGATTTATCATCGCATGCCATCGTAAAGATGATTGTTACTTTGTTACCATTTTTCTATTTGATTCAAGGTCTCCTAAACACCAACCCCAAGAGTGGTGGTTAGGTTTGAGAGTAAGTTTTATGTAGCTCTCTAGCTCCGGCCCTGGTTGACTCTGTGTGTGTAGTTGTTCCGAGGAAATAGAAAACACTATGGTGGAAGTAATACACAGTCATTTTTTATGACCTCAATCCTAGCCAAACATGAGGATCAGTAAAGATGACAAGTGCACATGGACACAAGGCAGGTTGGTTGCATTAACCTCCAGGGAGGAAAATTCTAGAGAAAAATAAAATAATAACCGTAACCATAAGACGGCTCATGCTTTAGATATGACTCCTCTCCTCGTACTCAAACTCACTTCAGCTACACACCAAAACAATGGTTTTGGAAACAAGGAGTTTGAACTTCCAACCTATGCTTATCAATGATATGTAAAAATCTTCCGAAAGTGTCTCTTTTTGTATACCTACATGCGTTGTTTTACATGGGCCAGAAATGACATTCCCGCTCCCGAGCAAAAATTATCAAGTTTTTTTCCACGAACCAGTAACCTTCAAAGTCATATAAACTAACTGTGGTGTATAAGCATATATATATACATATTTAGATTTTAAATAGCACTACTGGAACTACTGCAAGGGCTGTTTTTATCCTGAAGCTTGAACAACAGTTGCAACATACCATACCATGTGGATGGAGGGACACACTACACCGTCACAATTACAATGTTTATTATGAGTATGTGGTTAAGGTTTGGCCACGTTAAAAACTTTTTTCCTCCTGGCTTATATACAGTACATTTTCACGACATGTCGTAAAGCATCCAAGAACAATTAGACTGTAAGTGTATGTACATTATATATTAGGAGCAGTCCTATGCGTCTGTCATATAAGTAACCTTAAGTATCAGGCTGCACTTGTACGGAATAATTCCACTGCCCAAGTACACTGGGATAACAAAGGGAGGAGAAGGAGACAGTCCCAGAGTGACTGATATGCATAAATTGCGTAGTTAAATTAATTTTCAGTATCATTTTACACAGAGATAAAATTTACTCTTGCCTTGTATATCTGCCTCTTATTGGTGGGAGCGTGCAATCCAGTGTAACGAGATACTACCTCGGAACTCATACCGAATTGTTAATTTACACCAGTAGTGTCAATTAATAAAATCCAATGAGTATCCCAATGCTTAGCTAAGTGACTTCTTACAATAAAATTTTATTCACAGAATTTACATATACTATGCAAGAGCATTTGCAAAAAAAAATGCTCTCAAAATAGGATTTAATTTCATCAATAAAACCTTCAAGTATCTTTACACAAACAATATTTAGTACTGCTTCAATGAGTACCAATTCTGCGGAATCCTTGAAAAAATTCCCGAAACTGAGCTTTGGTAATAAAAAAATAACTGGCAAATCCTGCGGTACTTCATAAGTTAAATCATTCAGTACTAAAATATTATTGTCACTGTGCATTGTAGGATTTTCCAGAAAAAAAATAGAACCTGAATGAGGGAATAATATCTTCTATAGGGAGATTTTCACATATGCACAAACAAGGAAACAAAACTGTTTCAGGCTATTGTGTTAATGTACTTCGTAATTACTAATAACGCCTTTTCGCCGGCAACATGGGAAGTACGGCTTGGAGGCATAAAACCCAACTTAAAAAAATGTAATGTAATAAAATGTACAAGTATACAGGAAGAAAGTTATTGCAAGAACTATCTCCATGATAAACTACCCTCATTTGTCCACATTGATTAGCTTTTTCATTACATTTATCCAGCCCAGGGAGCGTTGGTGTTGTTGAGGAAAGGCGGAGAGGGAGCCCCCACATGGTAAATTGACGCGAGAAAAAGAGGAGCACGGAAGAAAAATCCGAGACGACAGTAATATATATGGAGTGGTCAGTTGGTTCTGGGTCCAAATACAAAGGAACACAATGACGGATACTTCCCATCCATTTAATAGGAACACTCTCCCAACAAAAAATATGCATTTGAGCTCCTCACTCCAAGAAACAAGGAAGGAGAGGCTGAAGTTCCTCTGATGGCTTCCTAGCCCTTTGGTTCCCTTGTGAGAGAAGGTTTTGAGCGGAAAACGTTACATTTGTCATGTTAAAAAAAACACACTGTATGCATCCCACGTTGGGCGATTAGTCTATGGACGTGCCGCACTTTATTTACAAGAACTGTTATACATTTCAAGAGACTCATCATCGGGAAAAGATTGGTTCCGTATGTAAGGGAATGTAATAGAAGGCAGAAATTGACTGCACGTTTCCCCTACTTTGCTTTTTTTCTTCTCTCCTATCTATTTACTATGGGCATATGAAAGATGGTCATAGAATATAAGCAAATCACAGAAATCCAGTTGAAACATATAACTATAACAGATATCTATACATATCCACATAAAAGAAAATTGTTTTTTTTTTGCAATGACTCTCCCGATTCTCAGGATACAGTTAACAGTAGATAAGTAGTAGAGATGCAGAGACCCATCCGCAATATCAAGCAGTTTGGATATTGTTCCTACTTATCAAAGAGCTAGCTGACAAATGAATTCCTAGCTCAAAGTGGACACCTCACCACATTAAGGCAAATGTATGGAGCACTGGTAAGCTATTGAAGACCCATAGGGCTATATGTTTCTGTATTGGAGGAGGAAACCAGAAAGCTCATCTCTTCGGACCACTCCACTATTTCTCCTCGGTTGTTGATCAAAGTGACTCATTTGATTTTGTCGGGTTTTCCTCTCTCCGTCTCATGCAACTTTTACGTTCTTAACGAACGAAACTCACTAGTTTTTACGTACACCTACACCATTGTTACGTCTATGGGAGAAAAGTGTATGTATATCGGGAGGAGGAACCACGACTGTGTACATACACATAGATATTGAAGTAAGGGCAGCCCCTATGGCCAAGTTTGAGCTCGTCACACGAAAATTTTCACTTCTTCTTGGGCTGAAGTGTGCGTATCTCCTACAGTACAGCAGTAGTAGAGAGGCTAATATAAACACAGCTAGGCTTTTATAAAACAAACCAATAATTCAATGGAACATGTAAGATATCTATAGATATATAGTCTAGGGATTTCATAGGGCCCAGGCATACAAGCATGAGCTGTGTTCAGACTTTCAGACCGACAATTCAAGACTAGTGGATCGCATGCATATTGTTTGGCATAGAATGACTCACACGATCGAAAAAGAGAGAAGCGATGAGTGTTACAACCTACCGGCTGCCGCCACTATGCCAAGCCATTCCTGACTAAACCAAACCTCAGTGTAGTCACTCCAAGTCCTTGTTGGTGTTGTTTCGCCCATGGGTTTAGTCAACGTACTCGAATCTGAGTCAGTATTTAGATTTTTGGTGAATAAGCGAAGCACACCGCGCGTGTGAATCCAAAATGAATTCAGAACGGAAGAAAGAATGAGTAAACGAGGAGGTCTCTCTGTCGAGAGTGAGTCAAAGAATGTGAGCAATGTAATCCATCATCTTGGTCCATCTAATTCAAAAATCCCATGTACATTCGGATACAAGGTATACTGGACTACATTGGGGGGATATCTACACATATTCAATTCAAACCCTACAGCTTTAATCAACAAGCCACATATCACTTGAGCGTGAGGAATTGTGAGTGCATACGTATGTAGATACAGATACTACAACGTACGATAGGAATATTATACAAGCTGGGGAAAAAAAATCGAAACCTCATATGAAATTGTTACTCTATCATTTTCGTACCCTTATTCTGTACCTATGCATGTACAATGTATGTATATGTATATAGGAGCCCAACCAAAGCATATTTCATTTTTACATCTTTGTCACTGTAAGCTCCCTTGTCAAGCTTGCCTTTTAAAACAAATTGCTAATCATCCATGTCTGGCAAAACGTTTTCCCTTCTTGAATTTATATATTAATTCCTTACTCATCGGACTCGAGCCTCGGGCTATTTATGAAAATTGTTCCGCAGTAAATTTTGACGCTATTGTACTATTCTTGTATCTATGTTGAATCTACAGTGTAGATACATTGATGCATCTAGTCCTGTCTGCATAGGCAGGCAGAATACAATCATGTGTTAAATTAATTTCAGTGTAATTAGTGCTGTAGCCACCCCTCAATTTGAGTTTAAAATCTCTCGCGGAATTAATTTTGCGTCCCTGGCTGCAGAACACTTTTTCTTCAAACCATTGTTCCCAATGAGTTCAAACCCTTGTTTGAATGATCCCTTCAATTTGAACTAGGAAATTTCAGATTTAATCTTGAGGTTGTTCCTTTCATGGGGGGTTCCACTTTGTATAAAAAATTGCTTGCATTTACGCCTCTAACTGACTCCATATAACCATAAGTCTTCGGGGTACAAACAGTCTCTTCTGGGCCTGCCTCTGCCTGTACAGTGTACACACGTGCTGCAGACAGGGAATGAAGAGGGCAAGACAGTTGTAACAATTTGGTTTGTTTGTTTGTCGGTGACATTAAAAATTCCTCCGCTCACAGTCCTCCTGCCTCTGCATGCGGAGAGAATTTCTACTCGGGAGAGAGATGAGCTGAGGCTTGTAAAAAGAGACGATTGTGAATTTTAAGGAGGATGAGATTGATGATGGGTGCTGAGAAGCAAAACACAGTAGTCCTGGCTGGCAGAACAATTAACGAGTTACGCATAAAATAACCGTACCTTTTCCAATGCTTGAGCCTCGTACACATACAATGCAGCCAAAGTTAGTCTCTTGTATGTGTGCAAGTCTGAAATAGTACATAATAAAAACATTTGTACTTGGCAGAGGGGTTGGAAGTTTTGGAGGGAAACGAAATTATTTCCATACTTAGTTCTTAGGCATGCATTGTTAAACACATTTGAGAACAGTAGTATAGTAGTGGCTGAAGTCCGTGAGGAACTCAGTATGCTGTGGGATGTCAACTTGAATATAATTTTGCGGTGTAAAAGCTGTTCTTCTCTACAGACTCAAAGCTACTGGGCTCTTGTAATATCCATGGCCGTGCAGACTGTAGGGAGAAATACATTAGAGCCTTTACTCTAGTTTACACACAGAAGCCCTGCTGTTGCTCCTATTACTTACCATTGTCGAAGGAAAATGCAACAAACAAGAGGGAACAGTCCTTAAAAGTAAAGGGAAATGTTTCCTTCCTCGTCCAACCTGACTGGCATGGAGTCTTATTATTTCTGTCTAATTTGGTAGTTGAACACAGAACCGTTATTCATTTTAGTCTGTACTACAGTCTCAGGATTCTATCTGCACCAAGTGGATCCTTCCTAGCTGGTAACCCTGTGCCCAATGCACGGTGGTAGAGAGTGTCAGTGGATTTTTCCTCATAACTTCCTACTCCTAATACTTATCATGAGGAGGTCGTTTATGGTAATACAGCAATTAAGGGAAATTCTCATGAACGGAAGACCTGACGCATCTTTTACTACCATTCCTCAAGCTAGCGTAGCCATTTGAAGGGTGCTTTTATATTTATTCATAGAGAAAAGTCATCCCCACCGATGCCTCTCACTATGCTATCATTACACTCATCATTTAAGTCAGTTAGGGTAATGTGACTACAGCTGAAGAGCGCACGGAAGATTATTTATATAACAAGTGCTCACACCATTTATATATAGATAATGGACGGTACATGCGTAGCACCTTGGAGCAAGTTCAAACCACCAAGTTCATTACCACGGCTGGAGAAATAGAATACATAAAATTTACACAATATGTTCAAGCCCACACCTGTGTGTACATGTATTTTAACAAGCTCATCGGACTTCCCTTGTGTTCCTTTCACAAATTTTCAAGAGTTATGTACATACAATGTACATCCCTCTGACGTTACCGTCAAGAGGCACAGAAATTCTGAAGTATGTAGTACGTGGACCCAATTGTAAATCTTAGGACTACCTTGTCTGGTTTCGTTGGCCGTTGATTTTTTTTTTTTTGAGAAATATACTCTTGGGATATTATATGTAGGACTTTTACATAGTACAGAAATTCTCTTACTGTAGATACCAAAAATCCTCACGTGAGACATCCAGCTGGATGATGAAGACAGAGGGAACGTAATATTTAAGGAGTAACGGTTCCTGAGCTTCATGTTCTCGTTGATGATCAGCTCCTTAACATCAGTCTGTATTAGTGAAAATATTAAATTTCACTCAGGATCACTTCCCTCAGTGGTAGTCATACGCGAGATTCTACTTATCCCTGCCTTTTGCCTCATGGTAACAGACAAGAGCCGCATATGGACTTTTGACAGCTAATGCTGATCGTGCTGCGGGATTTCCTTCACAAGTACACAACCTTTCAAGCGAAAACCTTTTAAGTTGAAACGATTTTGAAGGGAAATGCAAAACCATGCGGAAATTTGCTTTAATTTAACAAACGATTAAAGAAGGGAAATTTACCGTTCCTACATACTTTTTAACTCTAAAGTGCTGTCCTACCTTTTTTTTTTACTTCCATTCCCTTCTCTCATATCTTCGCCTTTTCAAGGAATCAATAACCGTATGACTTGCACAAAATCAAATCAATCGATTTAAGAAAAATTGGACGTACAGCATGTCAAATAAATACTTTAAAAAAAAAACTTGAGGGAAATCTTCTGTATTATTCAAGGGCTCTTTGCAGTGCTCATAGGATTTTGGAGATAAGGTTCCATCCCGTTGGGAGTAATTGCTGGAGAAAATTGCGAAATTATTCTAATCCCCGTAGTTATGCTGATGATTAATATGCTAAATGACATGGAGTGTCTGCAAATCCAGATTTTTCAAACCAGAAGGCGGTTTATTTTCTCAGGATGACAGCTACTAGAAAACCACAGTAATTACTACGTAAAAGTATCAAGTATCGCTGGTTTTTTCTTGTCGGATTGTTTTCACTTGATTAAACAAGCTCTGATAGGGAAAATCCTCGGCATACCTACCATTACGTCTCTCCTTGATGATGATCATGATGATAATGCCAGAGTATAAAGTCTTGTTGGGAATTAAAACTGGATTGATGAATATAATCCTGATTACGCACTCCGACAAATATATTCCCAAACTGAAATACATGGGAGACCCAGTGGATGTTATATGTAAAGTAATGTGCTGAGTATAGACAAACGCACAGACACACAAGTCCTCCTTCCTTTTTTTTCTTTTTTTTTTGAATATTTACCTCATGGAATTTCAGGTTTGCAGCAATTTGCATTATGTAAAGTTGACAAGTCGACCAACATTTTATGCACATTATTTACGCCCTGTATCATGAAAAGAGAGAGGATTCCCTCCCTTCCCCGCACTTTACAACGGAATGAAAAACCTTGGAAGAGTGACATAAAAAATCTAAAACGACGTTCCTTTTCAATATTCCCTGGATAAAATATTGTTTTTACGGAATGGGAAGACAGACAATAATAAGATGTGACAGAAATTCACGAGAGATACGCGTGGGTAGAGTTTTATTCCCTTGAAATAAAACAGTAGTAAAAGCACCAAGTATGGTGAATGAGAACGATTCTGTCATCTCGGCAAAAGTTGGAAAGCAAAAAAAAAAAAAAAGCCGGAAAAAAATCTCACTTGAAAAACAGCTCACATTTAAGATGTCAGGCCATATTAAGAAAAAGTAGTAGTAGCATTTCAATAAAATATACATATGTAACAATGGAATCTGAACTTAAAAAGTAAACAAAGTCTGAGGATTCTCATTTGTTTTAAAGGAAAAGGACGGATCCAAGCATTTCCCTGCCTGTCCACAAACCATCCTTTGAAGTTATGACTCAAAGTTAAGAAAAAAGGATGAGGATGAAGTGTGAGTAAACTTGTAGAGTGATTCATCTTGAGCCATTTATGCTTCCTCAAGATGTATGAAGTGAGAAAGTGAATTCAAATGGAATTAACTAATTAGCAGCCATAAATATATGTACATTTTAAATTAGCAAAACTCTTCACGCCTCCATTATTACTCCGTCAAGTGCCCAAGTGATGACTACTTAACGTTACTAAGTGTGCAAATAATTTTAAAACGAGCAGCTAATTTTTCATAGTCAGACATAAAGTACACAAATGAAATTTATGGGGTATAATATGCCCTAATAAATAATAATAATAATAATCTCAAAAGATAAAATAAATGAGAGACTAAATTCAATGTTTTAACATTCCCTGAGAAAAAATAATTTTGGAGGGAAGGAGTATCTATAGCACATAGTACCTATACACCAAGGGGAAAAATGAAACATGGAGGGACACATTACTATTGAATGAGACGGACAAAATGAAGCTTCATCCTTTCCTTTGGTGTAACTTGAGAAATTGAGCCTCGCTCTGTTCCTAAGGAACATGCCGTTCCCAGTTGCTTTTGCCTTACGCACTCAAGAATCCCTGTCTTGTTTGTATTACATAGCTCCCAACCAGTGACAGAGAGACTACTAATAGTATCTCCAAGGCGTCTACATGATACCTTTCATAAATAGCCAGAGAGTAAGAAAAAAAAAAGATGTTACCTTTTTCCGCGAAAAAAATAACCCAAGGGAGAATCCAAAAGGTTCAAAAAATTGGTTTTCGGTCAAACAGATAAAAACTGGGAACTTGGTTGTTTTTCACCAACAAATAACTTCACCACTATTCCGGAGCACCCGCAAGGTTTCAGAGTTGCCGAACTTAAAAAATCTCGTTTGGAAACGATTTGTTGAAAAAAGAACAACAACTGTTGAGATAATTGAAAAATGGAACTGAACGCTTGAAAAAATCAGTGTGCTTGGGAAAAAAAGCTTTTTTCGAGAGGTAGAGAGAGAGAGAGATTCTCTGGTGAGGAGACGGAGGTCTTGTTGGATATATTGCAAGGGTATGATTTGCCAGTTGCGTACGGTGTGTTCGCTGAGGTCTGACTGACTGAACTGAACCTGAACAATGCAATGGTATGGGGAGGTTGATTTGTTTCTTATGGGTAGTAGTAGTAGTTCCACTGCAGTTTTAGAATCCTCTGTATAGAGAATACTCTTTCCAACTCTCACATAGTACGAGCGATTGGGAGAAGCGAGTCTGAGTGGTGTGTGTGTGAGGAACGCTTGGAAAACTTACCCTGTTACAAAACACTCGCTCCCAGTCTACTCGGATGAAGTAAGGGCCACAGTACAGAAGACTATAGTACCAAGAGTGAGTGAGAGAGAGAAAGAGAGAGAGAGAGAGAGAGAGAGAGAAACGCGGTAGTTTTCCAGCGAGACGCTCACAACTCCTATGTATACATTATTTCCTATAACAATTTATATCTTGAATAGGATGCTTTGCTTTGGGTTATATTTATAGAGAGGGCTGGATGTCTTGCATTCAACATTCATCCTATGTCATGTAGTAGGAGTTTTTGGTGCAGGTCTCCACTACACTACACTGATGTGACTACAGTCACTACAGTCAGTCCCACAGTCCTCATATTATTGTGTATAGGTCCCTCTGAGATGAGAGTGAGTAGTCTGCATTATGTACGTACTACTGGTTCTCTCTCACTCCACGTTTTACAATCGAGAGAATAGGGCTCAAGAAATATTCTTTCAACTGACGTTCTCACTCACACTGAGCTAGTAGCTCCTCGTATATAACAACAAGTTCACCCCGAAATTTCGTACATTGGGCATGTGAAGTGGACTGGGGTATATGGAATTAGAGGGTTTGTGTTCTCCCTATGACTATACACACTGGGTAGTCTGTCTACTGTGTGAGGACGTACATGGATGCGGGGGGATGTGAAGCAGGGTGAATAAATTGTGTCGCGGGTTCAACTCCCCTTTTTCCTATCCATAAGAGCATCTTTTTCACCCTTATAGACTACAGGAGCCATGTCCAAAATATTCACTCCATTCTTATTTCATACTTGTACAGAAGTAGTAGTAGTAGTAATAGTAGTAGTGGTAGTGGTAGGGTCCCCATGTTATATGTACCTGTATGTAACAGGGGGACTACATAGGAAATCAAGTCTTTAGGAGCACAACAGTCAGTAATTCTCAGCGTGGAAAAAAGACTCCATGGTAGGATGGCCATCATTATATGCGTCGATGTTGGAGAGTTGGAATCCTACACCGCTTCTATAGTAGAGGGCCTTTGGCTCGGGGTGTATGCAAGTATTGGCCATAGGACCAAGTATGAAACCAAGACCTTTGTCAGTTTTTATCATTTTTATACCTTAGAAATGTAGTGTGCTGGGAATGTGTGGGACTACAGTCTATCTGTACAAATGTGGTGAGACAGCCTCATTCTATTTGTTCGTGTGGATGGTTGTTCCGAGGGACGAAACACTGCAGCAGCGTCGTCTATCCCTCGTAGCGAGCAATTACAAAAAAGATGTGTTTCTGTGTGTATCATGTAAATATAGTAAATGTATTGGTGATGTTACAATTTCCATCTCAGTATAGCCCATGTGCACTGGAAATTTCACCCTCGAACCAGAATTCCGTACTTGTGGAAATCCTGGCCTTGTATAACAATAGTCAATAAATGGGAAGTAATACGGTGGTAAGTAATATGATGAGACTACTATATGGGAGATGTTGCTTGGAGCCGTGAGGAAGTCACCCCTCGTGTATGCTTTGACATGACGGATGTTGCCTGAAGGTGAGCGGTGGATTTACCTCCGAAATTAGCTCCATCGTCTCATGTCTCCTGCACTTAAGAGAAGAGTAGGGAGATAGTGGGATCAATTCCCTTTACTGAATTTAGTGCAGTCGTGTGTATATAAAAAAACACACTGGGAGAGGACAATATTGCATGAATTTCATGTTCAACTTCACCCATGGACACATTATCAAATGGTAATAGATTCTCGCTTGGACCTCTCGGAGACTGAAGACCAGGGATAGTGAGTTCCATGGGAAGACATGGACAGAGAGAGAGAGAGAGAAAGAGAAAAAAAAACTCCATTCTGTGAATGACTTCCCGATTACATTTTCATGAAATTCTAATGTAATCCAATGCAATGGCCTGGAAATGATGACCCGAAACCGGTAGGAGCCTTCTCAAGTGAAGGGGTGAAGAACTGAAATTGAACCAAGTGTGTACTATAGCACTTTGTAGTATACAATTTCAAAGCTGGAACACTGTACAAGGGCTTTTTTTTCCAAGTTATATATAACTGTTATTGAATGAGCCGGGGGTATTGGATAGACTGGGCTATAGATGAGTATGTGAGTATATAGGGAACAAACTCCGAAACGTTTTCTCGGTCAATAAAATGAAACGGTACAATGACAATAGCAATTGCCATTGAGGTGAAATACGAACCAAAGCTACCCCTGCAGTGGAGTCACTTTCTTGTTAACTCCGTATTCTCTTCTCTGGTCTCCTGATTATAGACATATTTTGCACGGTACATTTACAAATGGCCCTTATGTACGGATGTAAGGAGTCATTCCCGTTGAAGAGCTCCCTTCTCCCAGCATTCCTCAAGATTCTTGTCCGGAGCGGAAGGAATTAAAAGATCAAGACGGAAAGGCAAGGGCAAATATTGCATCCTCCATATAGTAATGTCTTAACGGAGTAATCCTTAGGAACAGTTTGTCCTCTTATATGTAACTAAATTATACGTCCGAAAGCTTTCAAGTCCCGCTTTCGGCTTCATACAGGAGTAAGTACTAGACATAGCGGGAGCCTTCATGGAAGAAAAACAGAAACCACAAGGGCAAGGTTCCTATTAAAAGTGAGTTAGTTTTCACAGGAAATGGTAAAAGTTTCCTCCTGATACTTGTACTTTCCTTGAGTGGATTTTGCTGAATTATCAACTTTTCTTTCCCGAGTAGGCCTTTTTTCTCAAGTACAGATCAAAGCTGGAACTCAGGGAATTTTAGGAGGACTTTTTTCCTGCAGGAAATTCTAAGGGCTTTCCCTATATGAAATTTCTGTATTTAATGTGAACTGCTCTGTTTTTTTGCGGAGTTATACACGACCAGTACGGAGCAAAATCTGAGGTCCCATATTCTTAAGAGCTTCGGCAAATTAAGGAAATGGTACATTAAAGTTTAGTGGACAATGTTGGGAGCAATACTGATGCAATAAATTACAGGGAAATTATAATTATTCGACAATTTTAAATTCTTAGGATGAATTAACAGCCAATTCCAGTTTAATATAATTGAATGATGTATCTAATTATATTAATATTTAATTGGCTAGACCACAATTTGCACTTCCATAGTTTTACCACAATTTGACAGACTGTCAACATCCGATGGGGATGACGTCAAAGTGTCAAAGCTCGATGCGTGGTCTCAGTTAAATAAAAACTAATTGAAATTCAATAATTACTACCGCAATAGAGATAAAAGGATAAAACCCAAATTGTAGTGTTTACACAATTTCAAAATGATGGGGATATACATATATGATGGGACATGTATGTAGGTACAGGAAGAAAAATTATTGACAAAATCCATTGGGTGAAATTAGGTTAAGTAATTAGTTTTACTGGAGAGTGGAGAGTCGTAATGCTTTTTTAAATTATTACTTCCTTGTCCCCATTTGGGTGTTTTTGGTGGGTGTACTTGATAATAAGTATCAATTTTCACTGATGTTCGCTGTAATGTTCATACATTGCAAGGGCATGCTGTGGAGGGAAGATCACTGCTTTGATGAGCCGTTGTATAGATAGATGTAAAATATTCCTTATAATCATACATTTCGTATATGCATTAAAAGATACTTTGTGCGTACTAAAATAAGCCAGATTAATGGTAATCTCATCTAATGGTTTCTCCCATAGCATTAAGCCTGAAACATTGAATCTTAAACAATAATTGGTGAAGTTTGAGATAACTCAGGAATTTTCTGCTAGGACTCTTGGATTGTTAGACTATTCTCATTCATTCATATACGCACATAAAGCTATGTGACATTTTAAACTGCGTACTGTATGCAAACTTTTAAAATTTGATAAGAATACTATCTACATGTAATTACGTACATGTACCTACTCATAACTATTTTGTATCCATGACTATATTGTAGTACAGATCTGTAGATTGAGAATTTTGTTACTGTTCACTATCAGGGGACTATCACAGGGACTTTAAAAGCAAAATACTGACATATAAGTCTTGAAGGAATGTAGAGACGCAGAAGATACTTCAATGGTAGCAAATTGCACGAATATCAATCTGAACATAGGGGAAGTATCTAATTATATGTATAGCTACAAAATACAACTTACAGTTCAACAACAATTACATACACAGATTTCCGTGAAACACAAGAACGGATTGTTGGTTTGTTACGTTTCGTTACTCTTTAACGCAGAATGTCTACTTGATTAAAACGCATTTTGTCACGGCTGATAGGATTAAAACTATCAAGTGAATAAAAAGTTAAAAATTTTAGTGGGTAGGACGGTTGGAGTGTGAGGTTGGTAAAATATATATATGTAAGTATATACTCTACATGTATGTATGTAATGAACAAATTGGAAGGTCGTCTAGTGCTACTAACAAAAGATAACGAAGTACATGCTGAGAGCCTACTATTTTATTATGCCATCAATTTATTTCGCCTTTTATATTATAATTACAGTAGGACTTTTATGGACATCTTGGTTCAGGACATAAACTCCTAAGGTTACACTGTAGAACATCAAGTTTATATAAGAAATTGAAACCCATCAATATCACGCTGAAACTAGCCTTAATAGTTTTATAATCAATGCAAAGAATGTATCGTAATGCGGAAATAACATGGGTGAGACAAGACTTCCCTTTAGTTCAATTACGAATGCCGACATATGGGTATGGCAATGGCCTTATGAAAAATGTGAGGTCAGGTGCATAGAGGGCCATGTCAAAAGGGCAAAGGGTTTTAGATTTCCCATGAATATCAGTCTAGCTTTAAGGATTTTTCTTAATAGCTCAAAACTGCAATCCGATTGCAAATCAGATATTTTCGGCAATGATAAATCATATTTTTCTGGCGCCTATCGGCATTAAACCGTCTACAATTGGATGATTACCTAAGATTTGAGGATGTCAGACTACGGCTTATAGTAAAGCATTTGTCATCTGCAATATTCTAGAAACTGCAAGCTCTCTCTCTCTCTCTATCTCTCTCTGCAAGTCTAACATTCCTGAGTGACTACTGCGTAAATTGTACTAGTCACTGGACAGAGCAGAGGTTAAACAGTAATATTTAGTTTACAAGTGTACTATTGATAACTACATGCGAACTTTTTGACCTCCCACATTTACATTGTAGAGTCCGTCAATCTGAACTTATATTTTTGCTTCAAATGAGCAAATCATAGTAGAAAAGCTTTGTAAAACTCCCAATACGGTAGGTGTAAACTCGTCATTTGCCATAGTCCTTGCATGCATGTATAATTTATCTGTCGTATGACTAATACAGTAGGTCTGTATGTATTCGTATGTGTTTGACATTACTACAGTAATCTACATTGTGCACTGTGTCTCAAGAATCAATTCGAAATCAATTGACCCAAGCTTTAAATGGCAGGTTGCAATAATGGAAAAAGGATGTTGAATAGCAACTTCACGTTCTCAATACTGCCTGGAGCGGATTTTATTGAGCTATAAGGTCGCTCAATACGCAGTAATCATTGGCTTTTGATTGTTAATAAAGGCAAAAACACAACTAACCAAGTGTGTACTTAATGTAAATGTATACGTAAGTCAAGATAAAACTGCTACGATGAGTGGGTGAGGACAATACAAATTCACCTTTTTGTCGATTACAGTATAACCCGTTATTGCATGAAGTCTTTGCAAATCACATAGGTTCATTTCATATTCTAATCATTGTAATTTATTAGATTAAAATGTAAACATGATGGTAATACACGATTGAAAATATATTCATTTTTATTTTGGTTTGATTCATCCTTTCCACTACATGCTCTTACAAGTGTGAAAAAACGAGTTCATTGAACATGCGTTTTTGTCACTTGTCATGGTTAGCATATATGAAAAATTCTTTCTTATATTTAAATAGGTTCACCAGTGCTGAATCACCCCAAGCACGCATAATGCATTCGAAGTAGATACGTGATTTGAAATCTAAAGTTCCCTTGAAACCTTGTCAAATTTATTTGTACAATTAAAAGTAAGGTGCAACATGCATAAAGAATTACTCTCTAAATTTGATCCATCGCGTTTTAATTTAACATACTAAATAACAGATTGTGATTTTTACGGAAAGCCTAGAACCGTATGTATACGAAAGAATCTCAAGTAGCTCGCAGCATAGTAGCATGATTTGATTTCTGCCTTAAACTTCTTTCGTATATGTGTATATTATCTACATATATAATATAGGGTCAGGATGAGCAAAGTATATGACTTGTGGTCAGAAGAAGCTCCCAATCAATTACACATGTGCATAATTACACGAATTCTCGAGAAACTTTCCGAACACTGAGCAAATATTCCAGGAATGTTTACAGAATGTAAATAATGCAATTATGATCTCACGCAACTTCAAACTAGAAATATGTATGTGATTATAAATTCCAGGGATGACTTGTCATTATTTTCAATAAGAGTTGACTGTTGATCTATGACAGAGAAGTTAAAAGTGAAATGATTTGAAAACATTAATGATTCTCTCATACTCATTTACTGACTGCGGTGCATATGTACAGCTATAACTCAGTTACATTTTAGTCTTATCTTTTGACAGACAGCATCCCGAGTACATTAGTAAGAAGCCTAAAAGTGCATTGCACTAAAATGGCTAAAAATCGAAGAAGCATAAATGAGGATTTGAAAAAGAAAAACTGATTTCCACTTTAATTATTTGTGAACAGATGAACCATATATTTTACAAATGTATATGCATACATAGGTTACTGAAACATATACAGACGCACATATGTACCACCCAGTGACACATTGAGAGTACGTACGCAGAGATGAACACAATTATAAATACTCAACATAACTTACCCTGTTTAAATTGACAGATGGTACATGCAGTCCTTGGATACTTGAGGAGTTCAATTGTGTCATAAATAAGGACATCACTTTGTCTATGTATACTTCTGAAGAAATAAATATTTCTGACATCAGATATCAACCCTGTGAGATGAGTTTGCTCAAAAATAAATTATGTGCCTTCCTCGCGGATATTGCTGTGACCCAGGAATTTCGAAGATACGTCAACCGTGCTACTTAATTGCTGACTACTGCACATAAACATTTATAAAGATTCTAAGAAGCCTTGATGCATGATTCATGATTTTATCTCACTCTAATCATATGTGACTATGAAGTATTGTAGAAGTCCTACAGACTCACAATACGCTTTAAATGAGAAGCAAGTTATGAGACTCGTCAACATTTAATATTCCCAAGTGGGCAGAAAAATGTCAAACATTAAACAAGAATTTAATTATTTTTAAGACTCTATGGTGATTTAGCTTAATGGAGAGTAAGTGTATGTGAATAGTACAGAGAATTAGTGTTCGGATAAAAGTCTTTCCGAGAGCATTCCTTCAATTTAAAAAAAAATATAGGCCATGGTTAATTAGCTCAGTAAATAAACTTTGCAACTTCATAAATACTAGTACGGCTACATCATCATTTTTTGGAATCGCCTTTTGACGATTCTCGTCCTACAAATTACTTGAGAAATTTAGAACTACATATATAGTTTTACACATTTTGCAAAGCATGACGCTTCAACTCGTTGGAGACATAAATACCAATGTACATACATACGTGTTGTACTGTAAAAACTACGAAAATGCTATATGAGTCGCACGATGCCCCTTTTTATGAAAGTAGAATATATCCTCGTGAGTAGGAAACTAAATGTCAGATACTATTAATTTGAATAATGAATTCTAAAATCGTGAATACCACTGGAGTTAAGTTAAATTTCAAGAGAATAACTATAACTTTATACAAAGGTGCTAGTCGGGGTCGGGGACATAATCAAGTTTCTACACTAACTCAAATACAGCTATGTGACATAACTTGTGTCAGTGTATTTAGTAATAATTTTTGTTCTTAATAATAATGTACGTTTTCATTGCACATCTAAACCTCTAATGCTCGGAGTTCAGACATATTTACGTGTATCCATCCATAAAATCCAATGACTTGTTAATTGGTGTCATCATAAACTGTGAGTGCAATACGCTGTTTCTACACTTTACCATGTACCTTTTCAAAGCGCTTTTTAAGTAATGGTAAAGCCTATAGACAATTTCTACTCCGTACCGTGAGTGACCTTTTGGAGACTACTTTCCGCAGTTTCAAAGTATAGAGTCAAATATTTAAAAAAAACAGAATAAAATTTTGATTTAAGTCAAGTGATTCCTCTACATGGATGCGTATTTGGTGTTGACATGAAATGTATCAGAATTGTAAAAAGCTCTAAAGATCACTCATGAAATACAGAAAGTCGGCGCCGGCACTGTAGCAAAGAGACAATAATTATTTTGTTTTTACATTAACAGGTTCTGAGGATGTTAGTGGTGACAGCTCGGAATTTGTGGTCAATGATGCCAACGATCTATGTAATGATACACACACCCATTCAATGTAATTATCAAAATGGTTTTACAGTTCAGTTTCCGATCTTGTATTAGCATGTATTATTCATGCTAGCACACTTGTCATTCCAGCCCGACAAATTATAAAGAGTAAGTAATTATCCATTAATACTTAGCTCTTCGGGCACAAAAATGAGGTCAGGGTTTAATTTTTTTAAAACCCTGAAATAGAAGTAAAAATAAATGAGCATGAACTGCTACATACATACAATATGAATTTTGTAAACATTTTAATATTAACAGCGACTCTTTATTTATATACGAAAAATTAGGTCAAAGTAGTAGCTCTGCTGTCAAACGTATTAGCTCAGTAAATACCTGAAGTTACTCTCGAGTGGATTGAGGAGTAACGGTTTTCGTCAAAGATATTATAGGTGGCAGGTGAACAACGCTTAACCCGATGAAGTATTTACTTAGCTGCAGTATTTAGTTTTGCGTGCGGTCGGATGCACACTGTTTATGCTAAAACATTTGATTATGTGCAAAAATGCCACAAACTGAAATCTAATTGTAAGCTGCACCCTGTACCAGACTTTCTATGCGTGCAACACAATACATCCGGAAGAAATACAATTTTATTATTATTATTGTTTAACACAATTAATTTGTTCATAAACCTAATGCGATTTACCTGAAGTAGCGATGTACCTAAAGTATGCCAGTATTGGCAAGGTGAGGAATTCCGAACTCTATAAGAATCCTCTTTAAACGTTACTACAGTCTCTAAAACTAAATTAAATTCACTGCTAACTTTCATGCATAATTCATGAGAATGAAATACAGAAAATTCCAGTTTCGTTGAATGAGTTACTGAGTCAGCATAAAATAATGTTCTTGTATCTAATAATACGTAGCTTGGCTAACATCAATGATTTTATTTAGGTCATTGCTTCTAATAAAAAAACAATAATAATTAATACATGTATTTACAACCCTATTTACTTTCTGGAAGACTTAATAGTTTCTAATTCTTCCTGAAGCTCTTCTAACTTGTAGTCAGGGACATATCTAATTTCTGCGAACTCTGGCTGGTGATGAAGCACATTAAGTGTAACACCAGCAGGGAGGGCAGCTTCAACAAAGTTTACAAATATGGGTAAAGAAGTCGATGGAACATCAGCAAGCTGAAAATAAAAAAATCAAATAATTAAACACACAAAAATTCTCCTTTGAAAGCAATAACTTGATATATCCATTATGATTTCAAATTGCAAACAGGTAATGAATCACAGAAAATTAATAATATCTTTCCCGACTCCTCCAAAAACATACAAAGGTTGCAAGCATCATCAAAGTAATTCATACCCCCAATAAAAACCGACTAAACCAGAAGTTTCTTCATTCTTAAATTTTATTTTGAAGAAAAGCAAAGACTGTGATTTCGTCTCATAAGACTACGTCATTCAAAACCAACAATAAATAGGCTACCTGAACATTTCTTTCATATACTCGAAGTTGATACTCCGAATCAATGACTGAACTGTCCGGTTTCAATCGCGTCACCCTCAAACATTTGCAAGGTGTTCCCCATCTGAAAAGATTAAACATACATTTAAATCACCAATTCCTTTTCCATCAAACAACCAACATTCTAACTACCCACATGAAAGTAACACCTCTGAAAACTTACGCTTCCTCCACATCCAGTTGGAATCGTTGTGCGCATTTATGAACAAATTTCCCATAGTTTTCCAAAACCGGGTAATCATATCCTTTCATCTGGATATTCACAAGATCGTACAGTGGAACCTCCGAACCGCCTTCCTATTGACATAAATAATACAACAATAATAATTCAACAATCCCCCAGCCCATTCAACAAAATAATCCAATACATTAAAAATTACAACACAACTCACATCCAAATAAGCAGGTTCGAAAAAGCTTTCCGACTTCCAACTAGAATTTGAATTGTAACGTCTCGTCCCCTCCATCGAAGCTACTTTCAACCGCGGAAGTAACCCCGACCTGACCTTTGTCACTTCCAGTAGTACCCTTCTTAAACAAGTATTCATTCTCGCTCCGTAACACTATAGTTCTATCGCCTTTAAGTCACCCCACCACCTAATTACACAAACAACCAAAATTTTAATTGTTTCCCCTGTTCCACACAAATCTTTCCTCCAAATAAAATGTACAATTTTGAACACGTGCTTTTGAATTTCGGTCCCATTTCCATCACCTGACAAAACACATTAAAAAAAAAGTTCAATTCCCAACCTGGTAACACACTCTACTGGGGAATTACGAATACTTGTTTACATCCCTCAAGATGGCCAAACACTCCCCAATCATTTCGTAGTTCTTGATCGAAAGTTACAGGTACAAGGCAAATGTTCGTTCAAAATCCTGAAATTCCAGAATTAAAATCACATTTAATTAAATCAATTACTTTTCAAATGGTTCCACATTATTTACAATGTCTTTCAATCTATTCATCAACCTGTTCTTAGAACTTGTTGTAAGTTAATTATTTACACGTAATACACCTTGATAGCCGATCTGCCGGTACTTCTTCCAAAGGCGAATACATTATTGACGTAATAATAATATGGGAATCTGATGATAGCTAAAATAATAAAAATTGTTACTTGTCCACTTTTAAAAATAATGTGAGTCAGCGAAAGTGATTACACATATTTAATTTTGAAGAACATTTTTTTAAAGAATGTGAAAGGAAGGGCTGGAATAAAAGTTTGCCCTTCT
Organism: Allacma fusca; assembly: GCA_947179485.1. Classification (NCBI taxonomy): domain Eukaryota; kingdom Metazoa; phylum Arthropoda; class Collembola; order Symphypleona; family Sminthuridae; genus Allacma; species Allacma fusca. Next base: position 20,357,380 of record OX359247.1, read on the forward strand.
AGGGCAAGTGGAGCATTGAGGACAGGACAATAAATAAATTGTGTAGGAGGTATATACATACGAGGTAAGGTAAGGATACTTGGGATTTGCATTATTTACAGTGCAGTTTGCTCCAAGGAAAGACAACGACAGTTCTTGGGCTCAACTTCATTAAATAGGAGATACGGAGTGAGTAAGTAACTGTATAGTGGGTGTGATTGCTAAATTGCTAAAGTCAGATTTTGAGATAAGTTGTTGGGATGACTGAAATGAGAGATTGTCCACTTGAAGTGTATAAAGCAGCGTTGAGAGTAGATTATACAGACAGATCCGTTTAAAACATATCCTTTTTATTTGTACGACAGATGCTCGCCATCTAGAACCTTCCCACTTAAGAACGTTGGAGGCAAGTATGAAATCCTGCAGAAGTTCATTTATTATTTTCTGTTGAAGATCCACGGTTGAACTGTTGACGTTGACGGCTTCAGGAATTTATTGAAGTAAGTAAATATTATTGAGTTGAAGTAAATATATTGATTTAATATAACATAATGTATATTTGTAGTGTAATTCATAAACTAATTGAGATGGGTTTATTGGGTTTCATGATCAGCGGGAAGATCAGGATCAAGTGTAACGGACGGAGTACGTTTCGTTGAATAATGCGAAAACAACCTTTGAATACGTCGGTCTTCTCTTCCATCATCAAAAAGTTCATTGGCGGAGCAATTGTTTTGGAACTTGCGGCTTTCGGAGTGGGCTATCTTGGTTTCAATCGGGTGAATAATTCTAGAGGTTGGTGGAATTATCTGTTTTTGGAGAGTTTAAAAACATGTTTTTACAAATGTGGATATTGATTTAAAATGAGATGATGTGTAGGAGCTGTGACGTTTTTGTGAACGGTTGTGGGAAAGAGTTAATTTGGAGGTAGTTATATTGTGACTGATTTTATGTTGGAACTGTTTCTTGTAGATACGCGCCTTTATTTGAGAGACAACTACCCAGTTATATTGAATTGTTACTACACAATTGGGGAACGTCTTAACAGCAAGGATCAAGTCCGTGCTTTGGATACCGAAGAGTGGACCCGCCTGGGCAAATAAAAATTCAGGAGACTGTGGGCCAGGAGAGGATATTTGTTAGAGATTGTTGTAGACGGTGTAGTGAGTAGATTATAGTTCGTTATGGGGGATCAATTCGGTAATGATGTGAAGCAGAGCAGGCTTGCCCAAGAGTTTATTGTAGACTTTGTTAGTAAAAAGGATGATTTGATAAGTAAAATTGAAACACTCAAAGGCTGTAATGACTTTCAAGAGCAACTATCCCTACTGTCGAAGGAAATTCAGAAGCTGAGCAAGAGTCTTCATGATTCTATCACATTTTTACCATCGTACTCCATAAAGGTCCGTTGCTTGAGTTTCGGCTGGGGAGTTTTGTTAGTTAATTGGGGATAGTAATTAATGGTGTCTTGAAAGATGTTTTGTGTGCTTTTAGAAAAGACAAGAGGAAATAAGGAATCTGGAGAAGTTGTTTAAGGACAAGGAAGCTGTTTTAGTACCTAAACGGAAATTCGGATTTAAAGCCAAGATTCGTCAAGTAATTCATGAGGAGCCCAACATTTCTGAGGCGAAAACCCGGGAAATTGAGAGTAAAGAAAATGTTAATACAATGGATGCTATCAAGGTAAAACGGTACCGACAGTTTATTGTTGGTACTTTCACGGTAGTATCGTGAATGCGTAAATTAGTTTGCCTTTTGCTAGCCTTGTGAAAAATTCCATAAATTTAGGGGCGACGTATTTATGTATGTATATTATTGTGTGTTTTCGCAATTTTCAGAAGGTAGTCTTTCTATAAATGGAGTTATATAAGGGCATCAATGAGGTTGATATTCACAAGATTTGTATTTTTTGCTCGCCAATTTAGATGGATTCGAACTTTGTTACGATTGAAGACATTCAGGATAAAAATATTATTTACGAAGAAAAAGAACTGGATGGTGCTGATGTTATGGTAAGAAACTTAGAAGGAACAATTGTTCAGCTACGAGGAACTCCTTCCACGCTAAGAATTACGGGGTTGAAAGACTGCAAACTTGTTTGTAAGTGTTTTTAATATAAACTGTGCAAAGAGGTTAATTTAATACTATTGAAGGCGTATCTGTGTTGTTGTGATACTAGTGTTTAAATTTTTAATCGTAGTTTATTTTTATCGATTCTAAATAGGTGGGCCAGTGCAAACATCCGTTTTTATTGATAACTGCACGAATTGTAAACTGTATCTATGTTGTCAGCAACTGAGGACTCATTCGTCTCATGAACTTGAAATCTACCTTAGAGTCAGAGCTCGGGCTATTATTGAGGACTGTACTGGGATTCGATTCGCGCCTTATTCCTATCCTCATAATAAATCATACGAATGGCATCAAAGAGTTAATATGGATCCGAATTTAGAAAGGTAAGCAATACTTGTTGTTGAAAAGATCTTCATAATTTTAACAATTTCAAATATACTCTTTTTAATTGTTGTCTATAATTTTGCCCAGGTTTGATTGTGTTGACGATTTTAATTGGTTATCCGATACTCAGTCACCCAATTGGAGTGTCATGCCTGAAGACCAACGGGAAAATTTTCCGATTTGATGTCTATGTGATTTAGGATTCGCTTTGTACGACTTGATAAGCTATCACGAATTTTTGCCATTTATAATCCAGAGCTGTTTACAAGTAGTTAGCAGTTAAACGTGAAAACATCTTATATAATCTGAGCAATTGCTACTTTGATTTGATCAAGTCAGGATTTATGTATGTTTGTTAATTGAATAGTTATGAATCTGTTAAAATCTTATTCTTGGTTTCGGTTTGCTTCTGAAATTTTGAGTTTAATATGCAGTTGAATCAGTCGTAGTAATTTCCATCCACAAGCCTTTCGTAGTTTTAATGATAATATATTTGGAGGAGGATACCTTTAAAACCGAAATGTTTCCTATTTGCATAAAATATGTGCCCTATGTAAACTAAAAGTAGAAGTATATATCTGTTGGCTTACATACATAGTATGATGATGTTTATAAATTAAATGCAATTTAATAATGCTTGGGCTCTGAACAGAAAAATTTAGCTAAAATGTATAATAAAAGCAAACACTCAAAAAATTGGGTATGAATTTGTTTTATTTTTGATTTTATAAGAAGATTCAAGTCATATTTCATTTGTTGCACACTCCATGTCATTACACTTATTCTTTAAGGCAGTCTAAGATACAAATCGCACGTCCATTAAAATTAAGATATTTACAAGCTTTCCAACATACACATGTAGTCAACCTCAGGGTGTCCTCGCTAACCATTATCGTAATTATACATAAAACGAAACTTATATACATCTCTAAACCACCATATATAACTTACAGCAACATAAATTTCAAGTATTTTTTATAGTGGAGCTATTCATTTCCAAGAATAAATTTTATCAGAATGTAACCATTACCTATTTTATTGTAATTGAACTGAAACAAATACCCGCCACTCGTCTTCCGTTAAATACTCTTCCTTAGAACATCTCAAGGGATGTCAATACTTGTCTAGTACAGTGTATTCAAATCTATACTTTATCAAAAAGTCAGCCAAGTTATTTGCTTTTAGCATCAGACTAAAACGTTTAATAGCAGCAGCACAGTTGTAAGACTTTTTGTCTACTTCTAATCGAAGAAATTATATTTGAGAATTGCAGCTACTAATACAGAACCACAGTGCAAGCTGTACTTACAATTAATCCCTGCTTATAGTTTTAAGGTCAAAGGCATTCAGTAAAAATGTATATTTCAATTCCTTTGAAACGCTTGAAAGGCAACCCGAATAAAAATTCCATAAATTAAGTTTCCATCAACATCAACTCTTTCTCATGTATATAAGTTGAGCGAGTCTGCAGACTTGCTTCATAAACCATATCCGCTCTCTCAATAAATATATCTCTTTATACGACAAATATTTTTAAATACCCAATAGTACTGGATTTCGTACATACATACAATTGATAACAAGACAGAATTTTAAAGGGAACTGCACTCGCATAAAAATTGCTTCCTAAATAATTATTTTTTCCGAGGTGACATATTTTTAAATAATTGTATCATTTTGTAATAATTAAATATTGGATAATATGGCCACGAAGGTTTTGATTTGAACAGGTGTGCACCATGTCATGAAGGACAAGTTTAGTGCTGTCATAGTTAGAAATCTTGGCATAACCTCTGGTGGGGTAGGGTGATATTGGTCGTGTATAATCTTACAATTTTAAACTTAAAGAAATACATAATAGCTAACCCTTGCTCCTTCAGTTTCAGTAATGTAGAATAAATGAAACAGGAAACACATGAGAAAACAAGTAATATTAAATTTAAAACCGGGCATTTTTCCTTGGATTTTCATTTCATCCTTATTGTTAGCATATAATTAATCTTATTTTTTAACTTTGAACACAGGCCGAGTTTTTTGCAGAAATCTATGTACCCTATTCGTTATTTACAATATTTTTCCCTTACCTTACTCCCATATTATTTGATATAAATAATAATGTTACATATTTTTTGTCGTAAAAACTACCCTATTATGGAACTATTTCAAAACATACTCTCCACTCCACTACACTATGTACAACTTCCCATTAACTTACATATTCCCACAAAAAAACTACATACATGTTGACAAGTTGCAGCTTACGTTAATAGTATACACATGTTATCATTTGTTATTTAATACATTAAGTACGATAATATTTTGTAAATCTAAAAAAAACCTCTTTTAAGTAGTAGCGGAGTAATTTTGCTTTCCCAGTCTTGGAAACTACGTAAAAACAAATACCTATTCTGTTAGAAGTTAAAATCATTCGAAACAAAAGGTCTGTCTCACAATTTCTGTGAGTGTCTCAAAATATCTCTCACGAACAAATCTAAACAACAAACAAAAGTACTGCTGATATCCATGTACACACATACAATGTGAGCAAGGAGTACCACTGGCTAAGGAAGTTACAATTATTTGTAATATTTTTATACCTGAATGAGTTATGTGACTAACTTTTACAAATAAAATCATTGATTCATATATATAAAGTATATAAGTGAGTTAAAAAAACAAGAAGGATATAACACTTGACAACAAAAATTGTTGAGACTTATGAACTTGTACGAACTAAATAAGCTGCAGTAAGTAACATTTTTTTTATAAACCTACTAAGTAAAAATTAAATCCTAACACTACAAAGTTAATAGCAAAAAATCATAATAGCTTCTGTGCTCAGGCATGTCAAAAATTTTATGAATACATATCCTTCTGAATAGTTTCTCTTAAAGCTTGTAAAAACTTCTTCCTATGTACAAACGCACTATTAACAAATTTGACAAAATTCAAAATATCAGTACTTACATGCCTGCAACTTTTCAGTGGACACAATTACATACAATACATGTACTTGTTTTACTTGCTAGATGCATTTTACTGTATTATTTACTTTGTTCATGCAAAGACGAGAGAATTATTGGCTTTTTCTCCACAACAACAACATAACAAAATCGTGGCTCTTCTATTAACTAATAATTGTGTAAACTCACTGGCAATGTTTGAATACTTGGGAATCAATAAGGTGGGTTGATTATGGATTTCTTCATTAATTACTGTTTACATATTTCAATCAAGTATGTATATAGATATACTTTAAGTTCACATTCAAAACCAAATTGTTTAATATTTAGTAACATATTATTTCATATAAAGTTCGAAAATTAAAAAAAACTTTATATTTCAAAGGTTTTGAAAGTGTGCATCATTCCATACAATTACTAGTTATTAAGACTGTATTTCATTTATAGTAATAAAAAAAAACACAAATACTACAGGTTTTCATTAAGACGCTTTAGGTTTTTGTGGTAATGGTGGAGGCTTCAGATTTGAATTGGGGTTAGATGGGACCGGTGGCAGCGGCTTCGGCGGTAATGATAATTGTTTAGGTGCTAACTTTGGATGAGCATGGGCTGTCGGCCTTATTTTTGTTCTTGGTTTTGTTTGCGTAAGTAAAGCACCATCGCTACAGAGCGCACGAAGAAGGGGTAATTCCAACGCCTGACATTTAGCTCGAAGAGAAGCTAAATCTAAATCACTCGGTGAAATCTATATATAAAAAAAAAAATAAAAAAAAAAGTCAAATTACTTTATCTTCCTATAGGAATGCTGGTACATTAAAATGCCCTTGACTTTTCAGGTGGATTTTTAATGTAAGAGAGACGGGGAGAGGGGAAAGGGAAGCAGGTAGCAATTTAGTTAATTCTCATGGAAATGTAAACAGAGAAAGGGTTAAAAGTAACCAACCAGAAAAAAAAACCACATTCCATTTATACTATCTATCTCGGGACTATTTCAGTGGGGAGAGATGATAGGAGCCTGCCATGCACTTTTTCATGGGCTATACATACAACAGTTCGCTCTGTATGTATTTAGTGTTACACAGTAACCTAACCACTGGTAACAGACTAACTACTGGTTCTCACAAAGAGATATTCAGGGTTTATCTAAATGTTGAAATCAGGTGAGCACAAGTTGATAATTACTAGAATGACAAGAGAAAAAAAAATAACTGATAGGATCTCTTACCTTAGTACCATTGTATGGGGGCGGTGGGGGTAAATTATACATTGCTTGGAGTTTCTCCTCTGTTTGTTTCAGTGCGGGTTGTCGGGGTTGCTGCCTGCATAGAGATTCCTCAGAGCGACAAAGTTTCATTCGAAGTCGTTCCTCATGTAAAGTACTCCCCGCACTCGGTCCTACACGACTCATTAATTGACTCTGGACTGTCTTTCGCATCTCATTCTCAATAATTATATTCTGCCCGGCATTAGGCCCGTACTTATTATTGTAAGGGGGTAGTGGAGGAGCGGACTGAGTGGAGCAGGGGTAGTAAATAGGAGCACTGGAGATGTTGCTACTGGCTAGGCTTTGAGCGGACAGGAACCTCTGGATATTCTCAGCATTCAGATTCAAACTCCCGACTGCGGCATAGTAACCCCCGGCATACTGGGAGGAAGAGCATTGGGAATTATTGGAGCCGATGTTGTAGATTGACCCGTAGGAGTTGTGGTAGGAGGAGGGTGAGGTTGCAGAGTATGCTCCGGCCATGCTATGATTACTGTCGCTGGTCACAGTGGTTGACCCGATCCCAATTGTCTTTGCGGGTCTCGGCGGTTTAGCTCCATGACTACAAGAGTTGGCATGAGTAAGATTATGAGTACTGGTAGTGGGATTGCCGGTGACGGCAGGGTAGGGAGGTGGAGGAGGTAAGTAAGGAGGAGGTATATCATTGATTCCGTAAGCAGCCGCACTATTTGAGCTACTCAAGGTGGTGTAGCTCAAGCTCTTGGAGTCGTAGTACTCTTGTTGACTGACTCTTGGATCCTTCGGTGGGAAAATAACGTAGTCCATGTCTGAGTACAATTGGGCTTTAAATTGTTGGATCTGGGACCGCGTCAGTTGACTGGTGTAGACTGTGGTGTAGCGAGAGTGTCCATTCACATTAGCATTCTGACAATTTCCGCCGTTACAGTTAACGGAAGTAGTTGAGGAGCTGAGTCCTGGACCTAGGTAATTTACATTGGAGAGAGACTGGCTAGCGACAAGGTTACTGGGACCGTTGTGAGAGGTTGTATGCAAATTTCCAGCGTGCATATGATGTTGAACATTGTTGTTCCCAACGCTGCTGCTATTAATTGACATGGAGCTGGTGGCTGCGGGGTGAACGATGGGAGCTCGGGAAAGTGGCTTTAAATTTTGAAGTCCAATGAGGAAATTATTTAAATTGTTAGGAACACTCCCACACCTATTAGCTATGCATTTGCCTCCATTTGCATTGAAACCTCCGCTGCCAGAGCTAGAAGTAGCTGCGGCTCCTCCACTATTTACTTGAGCAATTACTTGAGGTGGAGACACCACAGACGCCGACATGGTTGATTTCCTATTCTTGACAACAGACGCATGAACATCAATGTAATTATTGGGTTTGATAATCACCGAATTGGTTTTCCCTCCGTGATTCGGAGGCTTGTAGGGGTACGGGGGCGGTGTCAAGGATGGAATGGACGTTCGTAGGTTCACAGGCTCTTCAGAAGCAACCGTATCGTAGATGTTGTCCACACTCTGGGAATGTTGGAGGAGAGAGTGGTAATTGCGAACGTTCCCAGTTGGAGCATTTGTTGAAGGGACTTTTGATGTTCGGAACAGTACTTGGGCCTGACTTGGTATCCCTACTGGGGCAGCAGTGGCGTAAGCCGTTTGAACCAATATTTGGGGTTTGGTTGCAATAAACCTAGCATCTACTGCTTGGCTTTTGCTGGTGGAATTAGTAGAAACATGCCTCTTGATGGGTTTTGGAGGCGGGTTGGGTCTATCATTCCCATATCCAAGGATCGTATTGAGGGCTGTTGTGGACTTAGATGGGACTTTAGTAATGTTGGAGAACTTCGGCTCATTATTGCTAATGCTCAGGCTATGCTCCAGTTTATGGCGTCTGGGGAGCGTATTCAAATTGACACTTGGGGCTGGGGTTGGGGATGGAGTGGTTGAGGTTGAGGAAGATGAGAAAGGACTCAAATTGTTACTACTGCCACCAAGGGAATTGATCTTACTAGAGGAGGTTTTGGTGACGAATTTCCATAATTTGGAGGCAGGCTTCTTCGGCAAGGGTCGAGGGAATAGGGGTGGGAGCTGGACATAGTCTGAGTCTGTATCAAAATTATCACTGACAGTTCTGGTGCAAGGGTACCGACCCTGTTGGAGTTTCTCTCCAAATTCAACATAATCATTCTGTTGCTGGGACATGTGAGAATTATGATCGTTCTTTTTACTATTGAGAGCATTCTTCTTCCCTACCATCTTCCCACCAGGAAGCCAAGAGGTGCAGGACGAGGACGAGACTGACGACGAGGGACCCTTTTGTGTTTTGAGACATTTCAAGGATGCAATTTTGGGAGTCAGACCATTCTCCTTAGTTGCCAGGACATTCGTGCTTAAAGTAGGGTTTGTACTAAAATTCTTCTTATGACTGCTCCCACATGTGAATTCATTCTCACACTTTCCATTCCCATTGGTACAGCTCCCAGGGGACACGGCCGCAGCTGAAGAAGTCGTCCGTCTTGACTTGAATTCCTTCAGTAGTTTACTCTTACATCGTAATTTAGTCTCCGCGGACTTGACGCAACCGTTGTTACGTGAGGTTGGTTTCTGGTTTCGTACATCAGGCTCGCCATTAGTCTCGGTCAAACTAGCCTTGTTCTTATTACAAGAGCTGTCAATTGTGAAATATTGTGGATCAGTCTTCCCGTCCGGCTCGTCCTCACATATTTCCCCATAAACATGCTCCATGGGATCGTCATCATCTTCATCTTCCTCCTCTCGCTTGAGACCAATGGGACACAAATCCCTGCGTAGCTGTTCATGTAAATTACTGTCACTTTTGTTGTTTTGTCTCTTCTCAAGTGAGACAGTCTCCTTGTTGTCAGGGATGATGGGATCACATTTGTTTACAATCTCAACTTTGTTCACTTTGTCTACTAACTTGTCTAGCATGGTGTTATCGAGGGTGTCATTCAAGACCGTATTGTTAGTTTGACAGGGCTCGGTCACTTTAGAATTAATTTGTACGCGAGTATTCCCAGAGCTGCTCCTCACCCCCGTCACTTGGGAGAACTCATTTTCGCAATCATTTTCATTCTCACAACATATATCTACAGCTTTGAGTGTCCCTTCACTGACCATTGAGGGAGTATTATGGTGAATAATTCTGGACGGAGTGGCCAAGTCCAGTCCGTCCAAGTCATCCCCCGTGGCACAAGAATTACACTGACATTGGTCCGTGCAAGCACGCTTCTCACCGATGGTTCGCACAAGGGAAGATCGACAGGGTCCAGCATCGTCACAGTCCTCACAGTCAGAATCACAATACCAATACTTGGCTTCACTCTCGGTCGATGAAGCATTCCCATTAGGACAGTGAGGACTACTGGCAGGGTCTTCCACACCACCCGTCAAATTACTTGCACTTCCATTGCAGCTCACATGACTCTTGGATGCACTATTGCTGTTTTTATGTGGTCGGGGTGGTGGGGGATGTTTCTGACTTAAAGACTCCAGTGAGGTCGAGTTGTCTGTCGTATGTCTCTCGGGGCAACAATAGGACATCTCCCGAAGGTCCAAGTCTTCTGCTCAAAATTCAAGGGACAAAAAAAAACCAATGAAAAAAAATCAAGTTCTGGAGGCATAATTTTTTTTTGCTTTCTTTCAAAACTACACACACACACACACACACACTCTCAGTCCTCAATCCTCAGGGCTTCAATTTACACAAGAAAAGTACAAGCGTATAATACTACATGCATTTAAACCTTTGTAAACAGCCTTTTTTTTCTCCTCTGATGGAACTGCCAGCCTGGTTAGTCCAGGCTGAAGATTCTCTCCTCATACATTTTAAATACAAAGGGTTCAAAAGCCCAAATGTTTAAAGGCATACAAATCCCTTTCAATTTCCGTTCTGCCTTGAATATTCATACATATACTGATAACCCTACAGATGTGTACATATTTTATGTACTGCTAATGAAAAGAAAGCAACTCCACCAAATGCTCACATCGTCAGCTCATAATAATCAACTCTGAAAGCTTCCACCAAAAGTTGCTAGTAAAATGTGAATAAATAATGCATCATTAAATTTACTACTCAGCCAGGGACAGATGTTACTAAAACCAGTGGGAAAACAGAGGAGTCCTGAAGACGTGCGAATTCCTCGCAACAGTCATGATTATGGAAAGGTTGATTAGAGTGCAGCTGGTTAAAAGGATTATTTTGTTTAAAAAACATTCTTTTTGCAATTAAGCATCCTATACTTCGTGTCTACCTACAGAATATACCCGTAAGTCTACTTTATCAAATGTGGCAGTCAGACTTCATTGTTGTCTCAAGACTCATGAGCAAATATTATCCTCCTGGATGAAACGTACCTTCACTCCCGTCCAAACTGTACACTCGATCGGAGACAATTCCTGAGGTAGTGTTGGAAGATGCGTTGCTAATGACGGAGACTCGTTGATGTTCATTTGACTCCCCACCATTGGCCAGAAGAAGTCCATCGGCCCATAGAGACAAATCTAACATTTTCTCATCATTTTTTGAAGTCGTTGACGAGGACGAACCCAGGAGTGTCGAATTACAACTGGATTCCCCACCAGTACTGCTCAATGACGACGAACCCTTGTTGTTATGACTCAACTCGGCCGTCAGGAGCATCTTGTGATTTGAGAGGTGAAACTGATGTGTGGAGCGACATAGGATGAGAAGGTGTCGAGGAACAGATTCACTCGCTGCTGTGAATGATAATTTCTGTGTTGAACCGGCCCATGGACAAGCTCGCCCACGAATCTCGAATTTCTTTCTCTGTGAATCAATCAGCAAAACAATGGAAAAAATTATTATGAGGAAAATTACTATATACTAGTCCAGTTTGACTTTTTTTGTGTATGTGTTTTGTAGTTCAGTTCATTTTTTTTTCCATCCAACAACTTTTCTTTCTGACTTGGAAAAATCTCTACCTTTATCCAAGGGTTAAATTATGATGCAAGCCTTATACTTTATTACACATCTTTCCCTAAAGAGCGATTAGGGTAAAACTGGAAACTCGTTCGTTTTGTAGTGTTTACCCAGACTTGATGGTAATTTGAAGAAAAAAACAATTACTCTTGAGTACTAAATTATCGCAGAGTATAAAATATAGATTTCAATATAGGAATGCCGACCAAGTGGTATTAAAAGTGGGATTGTGACTTTGCCAAAAAAGAAGAATTTAAAGCTATCCATTTACATTAAAAAGACAAGTATATGAGATAGGGAAGATGCCCCTCTGCCCATGTAAGTAAAAATGAAGACCAAGTGATAAGAGAACTTCTGCTACGCATTAACACTCTGCATAACAAATAACTTGACACGGAAAACATGGTTAAAATTACACAAACTGCTTTTTTTGTAAACAATCATCTTTCTTTTTACCTGTTTGTAATTTAAACTTCAAGTTTAACATGTATTAGCAGAGATTATGGCAAGTTTGTATTGACATTGACATTCGAACGTGAAATACGGCATCTGAGTAATAAACTCCGACCATCACATACTTGAAGGAACACTTCTCTTGCAATTCTCACAATCAGCATCTTGTGGGCAATTATATAGCATATAAGCTTTATAGGATCACAAAATATGCTCAACTGCTACTTCCATACCTCTAATTCTGCAGTCTCATCTTCCCCAATGTACAGTGCTCATTCAATTATCAATGTGCGTACATATTACCTAACATGCATGGACACTGTATGGCATGCATGCATAAAACCTAAAACCTATCCACTGATTGTGAGACTCGACAACTCCTCACTCCCCTGACTTCATACAGTACATTCCAATGAAGCAAGAAAAATATTTTAAAAATCAGGGTCACATTCATGTCCATACAAGTCATGCTTTCCAATTAAATTTACATTTAAATTCATAAAATTCCTGACGTTCAAAGTTGATCCTACTATTATACCAGTAACGCCAGTGTGGAACATAGAGCGTCTCAAGTGAAGCTCTTCGCTAATGCTAAAATGTTGAGTCGGTAGAGGAAAATTGCTATATTTTGCCAGCAACCCATACAATTTTCACACTTCGAATACAAATATATGTTCCATGGTGTGTGGATGGTTCATAAGTTGGAATGGTACATGTACAGATACACTAACTTTTATACACGAGTACGTTTACTACTTGTGTATATTACAGAGGCTGTATAATTTTCATTCTCAGGCCCACTTCGTCCGTCATCATGATATTACATAGAAAGGTGTTCCTAGAAATAGTATTTCTTGGAACAAAGATGATTTTTAATTTGAAATAGGTACTCTATCTGGTATCAATACAATTACATACTCCTGGAGCACCTGTATGTCTGAAGCCGCAGCCCATCAAATGACTTGTACACGTGTGTAGGTAGGCAGATGAAAAAATATCGATGTACGTAGATTTATAGCAAGTTGCACTCAAATTTTTGTAAGACAAGTTTTGTTTTGAAAAATTGGCTTGGGGAAAAAAAATTATGGATGAAAAATGAATTAAAGAATTGCTGATGACAACTGCACATATGCACATTAAGTCTTGAAAAAGTTGTATTCTGCGAAGAGCTATAAAAAATGATGGTCTCACCTCAAAGTAAAGCTTGGTAATGTTCGCCCATAGGAAAGTAACTTTGGGGTGTTCAGGGATCTCGACACATCCCACTGCATTCTGTCAATTGATAAGAAAAAATAATTTGATGTAATTACTTTAACCACATAGACACGAGGATGATGCTAAGTCCCCCTGACAAATACAATGGAGAGAAGCGGAACGTAAACAAATGTTAGGGAAAATTATAGTTCTCTCATTTCCTCTCTGACAAACTGACGAAGAGCAAGAAAAAGAGTAAATTACTTGAGACCAGACATGGCGCGTGACATTCTATATTCTTCACATGAGCAAAACAACAAAAAAAACAAAATAAACCTGGGCTAAAATATTGTGGTTTACTCATGTATTTTTATTACAGTTTAGCCTTACATGATTCTTGAGATATGAATATTTTGCACATAGAGGGAAAATACTACGTAATAAAAGTGTAAGTACAAGTTCAAGTCAATTTTATTAATTCATGCAAATATTTATTTTACTTGTCAGAGGGGCTCACGAGTCACGACGGAAATCTAACATCTCGTTTTTGTTTCTCATCATCATCATCATCATCATCATCATCATCCTTGTATGAACATGTGTTGATACGAACAGTCACACCAACTATGACGGGTCTTACCTGATAAACCTCTATCCCCTTCGGGGTGACACCAATCCAGACCGGAGCATCCTTCCCATCTTTGGTTCGTAATGTCATCGCATGAAGATGCATATTGTAGTTTGGCATCACTGCCCGGATGAATGCCAGTCGAGCATCTTGCTGGCTCAGCGTTGCCAGGGCTTGATGAGCCCTGGTCAGAGCCGGTCCAAGATTTAGATGTTGAGCCCATATTGGAGTCTCTTGACAAGGTCGCCAGTCACTCAGCTCTGCTTGGTAGGCAAAGGCAATGGGTTGTGTAATGTTCTCCGCCGGATGACGAGGAGTGGACACTAGATTTTGCCGTAATTGGAGATAGTAATGGTGCAAGGACACGACATCACTAGGGAATCATTCAAAAAATACGGAATTTTAGTCCTCCGTCCAAAAAATTACACAGGAATAAATAAATACATAGAGGATACACCAGAGCCCAAGCAATTACTTGTACATATATCTAGATACAGATATTTCAAGCAGTAGCCTCTGGCTCCTCTGCCATCCCTGAATTACTGGATACATACTCCCCTTGAATTTATATATGAATTGTGAACCTCGCCCAAATTCTAAATCTAACAAGAGTCCTGACGTGCTCTACTTGGATCCCTTCGGTTTACCACCACCCTGTCTTTGTCAAGACTTAATTTCATTGATAATAATAAGAATAATTTCCCATCTTCCCTTCAGCATACAAAAGCACGGAGCCCAGCATTAGAGAATCTCTCCTGCTGTTTACTCAATTTTCTGCATGCATCACTCCAACACAAGTCTTCGAACAAGTCAAAGGAATGTATCAAATGCTTCCTGTTCATCTGTCCATACTGTAGTTGGTATGGGGATCTGTCATGTTCAAAAAAAAAAACGAGGTGTATCCAAAAACAATATCTATAAAGTACCATTTTACTACAGACATGGCCTCCGTAGAACTAATAACTCCTCTATGCTCATCCCCATAAATGTGTACGGTCTCCTTGGACCTGCACTATGCAACCCGATCACAGCTAGAGCATGTACTTTTGTACAAGAACAGCATCAAATACTGTTCTGCCAGATGCATAGATACATACAGTACATTCCCATAGGTAACTAACTTTGGGAAATGATTGACTATCCCCTGAGAGATATACATATTCGAACAGCGTGGCACTCAACAAGCCTACAAGACAAATGGAACGTGGATGACATGACAGGAGAATAAATGATAATTTCCCTTCAGAGACATATCGAGTAGTGAGAGAGAGTACAGCAAGACGGATCACTATGGGGGTATACACTAAACTGCCCATCCATTGGTTCTCAATGGGAAACTTCTCACATTTTAAATCAAACACTAAACTTACCCAAACTGTGAGGATATACAGCTCACAGTTCATCAGATTCATACATATTAATGCAGCAAACGGAATGGCCTCTGGTACCCAGTATACCCCGTATTGTAAGAAAAATAATCTCTAGAGCTTATATGACATTGCAACTGCACCAAACCAACCTATCTGCATTTATATCTCCTATAACTATAAAATGTACACAACACATTAACTATTCCCCATTTGCTTCCACTCTCATCAGACAAACTCCGCCAGACAATAATATAAGCTACTAACATCCATTCCAAAATCAGTGTGGCTGGTATGGTTTCATTCCTTTCCACTTTAAATACATACCCTCACAGTACAGGACAGTCTGCAGTCCTCCCTTCCCTATAACTGTGAACTGTTGAGGAAAGACGTTAAATGGGCTGGTGCAACTAAAAGTCAAAATAATTTCTGACCCTGCAACATTCTAATACCTAGGAAAGAGTCGTGATCCGGGCCATAATAAAAAAAAATATTATCTGCATTATCGGCCCATACAAATGCACATATGTACATACATACTTCACACAATTTTATGTACACAAAGTATGTCGGCAAGGACAGGCCAGGGTCCGGATCTCCCTGCATGACTTCTTGGTGACATTTACGCACTCCTGCCAAATCAGCCTAAGAATACATCAATGGATTTCACATTAGACCCGACCCGTCTCCTCACTGGACTCACCATCCCATCGATAATGAATCCTCTTACTTAGTATTTTATGGACTGTGTCAATCACGTTAACAAGAATTTACTATCCCAAACCTTCAGGTCTATGTTACTTGGAGGTGCTCTGAGTGAGCTCAGCTCATATATGATTTTAAACAAGGGCTTATACAGATAGTACTGACAGTCTGAAACTTGACCATGCATAAAAAGTAATAAAAATACATACCGTCCACCGATATGAGAGGGAGAAGACACGAAATAAGAAAAACTTACGAGAATAAAAGTTTTCATCAATAAATTATATGTACTTACAAACTTTGGGGTAGGGCATCCAGGTAGAAGTGAACTCGACAGAAGAGGACCAGTGTCTTGTTGTCCTGTAATGTGCCAGTATTCAAATCAAGTCAAAAATTAGACATTTTTATTACAATTTTCATGTACGCTCTACAACATTAACATGGAATTTATGTTTTATTGTATTAAACCGATGATCGTAAAACCAGCGGGATCTCTCTACCTTCTCCCTTTGCCAGATAGATACATGCATATGTATATGTGTGCATGTATACCGGCTTGAGTTCCTCACACAAAATCTCTCTCTCTCATCCCTCTCCACTCCTCTCCTGACTCTTATTTTACCAGTTGCTTCACACACCAGACTCATATGTATGTGCATTACAGTTTACAATACTGGATAGGAGCAGTAGTGGTTGTCTGTAAAATTGTAAATCAAAGAAAGTCCCAAGAGACGAAACTGTTCAAGAGTCACAAAGTGTAACTCTTTCCCTTCAAAAACTTTTATAACTGCAAACTAGAAATTTGAAAAAGGCTCAGAAAAATCTCATAAATTGTTCCCTCCAATATCCAGTTTTTCATCTGCTTGGAGGTAATATAACGAGAAAGTGAACAAATAGCTACAGTTAGCCTCAAACTGTAGTCAAACATGTATTATTATGGGGGTATGTGAACTACATTGGCATTCCTCCTTACGTGTGCATTCCGTCCACATTAAAATTTGAAGTGTCCAAAAACTATCGCCCTAGTTTCCTCTGCACGCAATACATATATCTATCTACTTTCTGTGTTTCTCTCATTATCATTAATAGATACACGAACGACATGACCTTAGTCTTTGAAGGAACTAACCACGAGTACTAGGAGTGATATGAGGGTGTATGTACAAGGTAGGACGAAGATTCTAATAATGATGATAATGACTCTTCCAGAAGAAGACGAGGAGAAAAAGAGTTCCACTCAAATCTCGTTCGCATTTTTTCTCAATAGAAATTCTACTACAGTACTCTGGAGACTACCTACCACCTATCACTGTAGTAATACTCTGGGAAAGTGTGATCCCTTCAATGGTCTTTTCATCTTCTTCTCATTTCATGCATGGAGATGTTTTTTTTACGTGAGTTTCTTGAGTATGCTTATGTATCTACAAGGTTGGAAGAGCCAGTTTAGTTTTAGTAGACGTGTAGGATTTGAGAATCTCGCATAAGACTCCTCTAACCTTGACTTTTACCAAGATGCCATGTCAAGTCATGTCATTTCAAATTGAAATAATTCTCAATCAACATGTAGAAAAACTCCTCCGGGTTTTTTTTATGTCCGGAATAAGTACCTCCTTGAGCTTCACATGTCTGGGTGAGGAAACTCGTGTGCACATGAGATGCATAACTTGGAAACCAGTTAATTGTTCAAGTTTATGTGGCTAAACGATGTACATGTTTTTCAAAATAAAAATAATACTTGGCATTTAAAACCCATAAAATTTCGGAATGCAATTCGGGAATCTATTGAATAAAACCAGTAGCATTTGAAGTACGTTTATAGATTCGATAAACATGACGAGGCTCAGGATGTATGTACTTTCGAATGGAGAAATGGTTTAAGACTAAAACGAAATACTGGGATTTTTTCCCTATGCTCTCCTCATCACTACTACTTCTACTACTACCCGCACTACATACAAACTTGAGGAACACGTGTAGAATCCAAAATCAAAGGACGAGGTAAGAAAATAATATGTATAAAAAAATCCAGAGGGATTATGTGCCAGGATAGAGTAGTAGATATATATATATATATATATCCTACCGAGAATTATCATCTCAACTACACTCGCTTGTGGTATATAGCCCGACTCTGATGTGGTAGGATGATGGAAGCCTTAAAGCCAAAGGAAAAGCTTATTAGCCGTTAAGGTTTAAACGGAATCCCTTCCCATATGTATGTACATAGCTGAGGTTGTGCACTGCCTATAAGCCCGACAAGTAAAAGTTATACGCACGTCAGAGTCTCCGTATGTGTATGTATGTACTCCCATGTCTGTCCCTGTAGGAAGGAGTAGTGCTAGGACGAGTAAAGGTAATAAGTACAAGACTCAAGAAGAGTAAAAATCTGTGGAAGGCTAGGCAGGCGGACGCACCTTGTAAAATGGAAGGAATGGAGCTCGTAAAAATTTCAAAAGAAAAGTAGCTACCGGAATTAAGAAAAAACTGCCTCAAGTCATGAATTTTTTCCCACCTTCTTTCATCCATCAAACGATGGAATGGAACTATTCAACTCCAACAGCACAACAACTTCAACTTACGATTAGAGCAACATCAAGCATCTTTAGAGCTCGGACTAAACACCAAAAAGAAGAGCAGGACCGAGAGGAGAGCCTCCATGACAAACCAACGAAAGGAAAAATATCAAGTGTACTCAGATATGTATCTACTAAATGTTCCAAGAAAAGCCTCAGCTATACTTACTCCTATATACTCACACCTTCCCAGCCCTTCCTATCCCAATAATACGCGTATACCCTTCACCCTGGCTCTCAAACATTAGCACATGGTAAGCCCACAGTAAGCCTCATTAAAAATTAGGATGTGGAAAGTGAATCCAAAATATTTGCTCATTTTTAAGCCCATAAAGATGTAACGCAAGTACGTTGTATGTTTATACAGTGGTCTCGTAATAAATATGTATGCACACAGCCCATTATAAAAAACTAGAATGAAATAAAATATCTACACATGGGAATGTACAAAACCATCAAACAGTACTGTGAGGCTAATTGACACTGCGTACAAAGACCCGATACATTTTTACGGTGAAATACCGAAGTATGTAGAGTCAGGAGAATTGCAACTAATTTAAATCAACGGAGATCAGTCGTCTCCACAATAAACGTCTCTCCTTCGAATGCCCTTCTTTACCACAAACGTTGATCCTTTTTTTAATGTAAAATCTTGGTAATTTTCATCAATCAGCAGTATAATGAAAGAGCTGTAGACTCACATACAAGTCGAATTCAAATCCAATTAAACCACATTAAAACAACTCGCTCGTAAGTTTTTGAGTTAGAAAAACGCCGTGGAATTTGCTCTTCCTTCCAAGTAAGTACATACATGCATATAGACTGACGCTAAAATCATAGTAATTTAATAGGCTTGTTCAGTTCATTTAGCTCTTGTCTATTCCCTAGTCCTGTTTGTCTGATGCTGTAGTTATAATAATAAGTATACATAATATGTTAGCTTCCCCAATAGAAAAAAAAAAGCTCGTTGTCTACCTCTTCAAGCTTCAGACCATATATACTGTAACTACAGAGGCTTGTCTTAAATAGTGTCTGGTTTTCCACCACATAAACTATCAGAAAATTCCAAAGTCCTCTTTAAGCCTCATTCAACTGCCTTTAAATTTCCAACTCGACAATTACTGCACACTCTCAAAGTCCCATCCTTATTTTTTCCCCTCTCAATTGAATTCATACAAATTTGCACATAAAATAAAATATTTTGCATAAAGTGGTTCTCCTCCATCCATTCATTCTCATTCATAGCCCCTGGAAAATTATTTACCACAAGCAAAACAAGCAACAGATCAACAACGGCGTAAACCTCCTTTTACACCTACCATTTCTTCTTGTAATCATTCATGTAATATATACACTTATAGACACGCACGAACTTACTATCTCCATCAAATAGTGATCACTGTTGGCTGAACACAACAAAAAGCATTCACCAAAGTCCTACCAACAAAATTATAACATGTTATGTCTTATGACTGAGATCCAGGCATGTACATACATAGTATCCAGGCACATACATGTATCTGCCTGTACATACATACCAATGTAAGGCGAAGACACGGCCGGCCAGCACTACATGTACTAAGAATCAACTTGTTTTTCATTACAAAATCAAAAATTGCAAACTAATTTGCATTTATTTTCCATTGAGATTCTCATCTTTCATTCCTTGCTAGATCGTGCAGTTCACATATAGAAGACCATTATTAACATTACCACCACTGTACACATATTTCCATCATGATGCATTGTATTTATATGCAAATTACTCTTGCCAAATGAAACAACTCTCAGGTTTCTAGTTTTCCCCACAATCCTTTTTAATCAGCCTGATCGTATCATTAAATAGGAAATTCTAAAAAATATATACTCATTTACCATAATAATGGAACGACAGAGAGTTCTAATCGAAAAAATATGCAACCGATCATGACTGCCTCTCATGTATGGGACTACGTACATGAACAAGTGCGTAATGATAACATAATGATAAGGTGGATCTTTTTTAAAATAGACATATACACAATAGACTCGATCTCACAGGCGAAGAACCCGTATCCGTCCATCAGGCATCTATATCTCCTACGGAGTGAGAGAGAGAGAGAGAGAGAGAGAGGGAGAGAGAGAGAGAGGGAGAGAGAGAGAGAGGAAGAGATAGAGAGGGAGAGAGAGAGCTAATAATGATATGCACGCCTGTATGTATCCATCATACATGGAAGCACACACACTCAAAACACATTAACTCTGCACAGTAGCCACCAAAATTGTTACCTTATATCTTACTAATTGTAAGTATTTATACTAAAATGCCTCGTAACTTTTCCTGACCGTTCCCTCCCAATAAAATCATAACAGTTACTCACACTGGAAGTTTACACAACCAAATGCGGACTTGAAATATTCCACTGCGATAAATTCCATGGGACATGACAACCCAACAGATGTGAGAGTACCTGCCTACCCTCGCTCTCTCATGGTGTAAGTTAATGTCTCACTGTGGAAAAATCAGTCAATCAACTGCATTTACTTCACTAATGAACAATTAAAGATGAAAAAAGATTCACTAAAATATTCCATATCAGAGCACCATTGCCAACCACACAGGATTTTTCCTTACAGGTATCATAGATTTGACAAGTGTTCATTAAAAATAAACAACACTTGTTTCATTACAATAAATATTATATTTCCCTGGACGGTTCAGTCTGTACATACATATATAATAAATGTTTTTCATCCCATCTCCCTGATAACTTTTCATCCTTGATTAGATACATACGGAATAAATCCACTAAATCAAAGATTCGTTCCTTTGTGGAATGACAAATTTTCTACATACCTATGACCCCCCTGACCTTTACAACCTTTGGCCTTCAGGTTTTTTTAAAGACACAAATGGGTAAGTATAGCTTCGTGAGCTCCAGCTCACTCTCTCTCTCTCTCTCTCTCTCTCCCAATGCACACAACAACTCAGGGAACAGTGATACTCATATATCTGCCTTCATATCCAACCAGAGCTCCTCGTAATATTAAAGAGCAAAAAATTCCTTTAAAGGCAAAGGTAAGCGCACGTAGACACCTTTTAAGTATGAAAAGATATATAGGTATATATAGAAGTCATAGAGGAAAAAAACGTCAAGTTCAAACGTAAGTTTTAGTTGGACTTGAGAGAGAGAGAGAGAGGAAACCCCCACTTTTTCTTCTCATCCGCGTCCAAGGAAATACCGTAACGCTAGCTTTCGGTTTCTATTTCAACCGTAATTAAGAGCAGTTCTTCAACTCTTGTGGAACTCTCTCGTCAAATCTACCAGTATGTTATTACATTCCAAGTTGTGGTGTCTTGAGAGAGAGAGAGAGAGACAGATAAAAAAAAGGAAAGAACAAGTACAGCAGCTAGGACAATGTCAACGTGGAATTCCACAAAAAATTGTATTATCTTAAATTACTCCAGTTCAAATGCACTTCATGTACATAAATTGCTTTTAAAAGTTCATTTCTGTAGTAGTACATACAATTTGCTTCAAAAATGTCTCTCCTACATTTTCTCCTAGTGAATACCTTGCTATCTTGCTCTGATTTAACGATATATTATTACTTCCGACGATTTAAATAAAAGAATCTCTCCTGACTATTTTTATCCGCGTAATGATATGGTCCTATGGTGCTTACATAAACAAACGTTATTTCCGCTTGTCACAGCTCCTGTTCTTAGTATCTTTAATTAAATATGCATGGGATAATTATTATAATTACACTATCAATATGACAAGCATTTCTTGGCAGAATTCCTTCAGTAATATACTATCAACTCCCTTCTGTATCAGCCTTAAATTACTGAGGTTGTAGGTAATTATAATTATTACAGATAAGAGGAGAATGGAATTCCTTACAGTTTTCCCTCTCTCACCTGCTGTGAACCTTTTCCTCGCATGACTTTAAAAACGATTAAGATTTTTTTTTCCTCAATTCAAAACAAGTGTTCCCAACTGAGTGAATTTCTATTTTATGGCGTAGCATTTAGTAACTTCCGCTTGATTATGCTGACATAGATTATGTATGGACAAGAAGGAGTCCCTGCCTTGGATATCGTCTCGTCATTCCAGATTCCCTTTCTGGCCTTTAACATAATTATGTGAGAGAATGGTAGTTGAAGTAAGTAGTCATTAATTTGAGTAATGGAGTTTTAAAAAATTATAATTTCTCACCACTGACTTGTACAGTACAGCATTACTACACACTGTGCAGATAGTAGTGTAGTAGTGACTTGAACTGTAAAAGCGTGCTGGCTTTCGTTAATAATAAGAAAATATAGAGGGACAAGAAGAAGACAATCTCAATAATCTTCTGGCAAAGGAGCTTGTTTGGATTAACTTTAAGGGAAATTCCTGGGTAATTGTAGATTTGTGCAATTAAATATAATTAAAAACTAGTAAACTGCTATTCTCTTTGACTGTACACAGTGAAAGTATCACATACTAATGAGTCTGGCATTCACTACAATGGGGTATATGCTTGGGCCGTTAGACAATTACATAAGCTGAGTATTGTACTAAAAGGACCTGAGCAAATGGAAGGGGCAAGGTAAGGAAGTGGAGGATTGTCTATTGCCAATATTATTATTACGTACTGTATATGCTAATTGTGAGGACCTGTGCCCTGGACGCTCGTCCTTATGTATGGGAAGGTTTAGGAATGACCAGTAGAGAATCCCTTACTACGTGATGTTGACGCTCTAATAAATAATATAATTGTAAGTCTATAAGTGGCAATTATGAGAGATGATGAACCCATCTGAGGAACTATTACGTTTCATAACATTCTAAGGAGATTATTACGTAAATTATTTGGATGCCACAGCATTAAATTTCCCTCGTTACTGCTGTTCTCCCCTTCCTATGTATGTACATATGTATCTGTATATATATATATACGTACTGGCCGTTGTGGGAGCTCCAAGCCCAAAAGCCACACATGCACACGAAAAGCTCATCTTTAATACATAATCTACTCGTTTTGCTTGGCATTCTTCTTTTCTTTATGGGTAAAGTATGCCAAGCGCATCCCTTCATCATAAATACACGTTAATTAGAAAAAATTAAAAACTCCAGGAATTCCTTGAGAGCAGTCTTGTTTGACATCTTGGAATTTAATTATTGCAAAAACGCTCATTTCCCCTCCTCCTATCTATTCCACTACTATAGTTACCCCATATGCATATACTTTTTCCCCCTGTTATTTTTCCCAGTCCGAACAGTACTATGCAAAATATCTACTTGTAGTCACTAACTGCCGAACCCAAAGAGTGTCATGGTCTGCTAATTCAATTCCCTCCCTATATACACCGTGCACGTTTTTGCACTGATAATTATACAGTTATATATGTACCTTCACAAGAGAGAAGGGAGAGACGGCATACAGTATTCGAATGTTTGAATTCCGAAACATCTTAAGCTAACCAAACTGAAGTTTCCAATGAGTCCCCTGCTTAGTGGCTGTACACAAATGACTCTGTATGTACTCACTTATTTAAAATTTTAGGTGGATATACTTTTGCATGGAAAAAAGTTTGTCTTAAACGGCACATCACATAACCACTTTACCACAACTGGTAATTAATGAAATAAATTTAATACAGTAGTCACATGCTCATTACAGCCGAGAATTCTATGCACGTTTTCCCCCTTCTGTGCGTTCCTTCTCGTTGCTGTATCTATGTAGATACATACATACATACGTCCATTTCTGTATCTAATAAGTACATGTCCATGCTATGTGCGAGTACCCTTCAAAAATTCCTAACAACTCCATGCATAACTTAAATAATTCTACAAATATGCCATCAACTTAAATCCAACAATAATTATTATGGAGAGATTAAGCAATGTGTGTATCTATGTGTAGTAGGTATATGTATATGTCAGACTGCTATTAATCTTTCTGCATATATGGGATATATTAGCCAATATCCACATTAATCGCAATATTTATTAGGTTAAATGCTCACAAGACTGTCTCATTAGCAGGGCTCATTCCTCGAGCCCCAGCATATCTGTACATATACGGCTGACTATATGAGTGCCAACTGTGCTGTAGTAAGAGGAGCAGGTGAGGGAGCTGTTTTGAAAAAATATTCAAAACAGTAATGCCATGGAGTGTACACTAGTGGGATTTAGTATGCTGAATTCGTAATTTGGAGGCGAGAGGGAATTCTGACTCACAATCAGCATTTCTACGTTTGGAAAATCGTATCAACAACATATCATTTAATAAATCATACATATGACTGGAATTAATGGGGTTTTTTATGGGAGCCTATACAATACATGGGGCATAGGGGGATGTAGTGCGCCACTGCAGTAGATACATACATGCATCTACCTCAAGCTACTAGATGATGTGTGTATATACCTCAAAAATCCCTTTGAGTCAGTAGACGTTTTTGTGGCTGTAACTCTCATGACTCTCTTGTTATGTAACAATAGCTAAAAGTACTTACATCTTTGTAAGTATCACTGCATGTGCCATCAGACTCCAATGACTTCTGTAGCTGAGGACAAACAGCTTGTAATTTTACTTAATTGTGAGTTAGTATGTATCATTAGTGTGAAAAAATTTGTAATGAATTAATTCCATGGGGATACATACATATATAGATGCTGTATGTAGGAGTCAGTGCGGAGCGTAGTAGTTTCTGAGCACAAAAAGTAAGGAATGGGTCTGTGTCTACGTGGATGAGTAAAAAATAAAATTGAGCAGTCTCGTTCCCTGTATACACTTTACAGTGTTTAATAGTGGATTGAGGTGTTGCTGTAAGTAATAGTTGGGAGTCTGCAAGTCCTTCAAGGCAGAAGGAAAAGCCGGCCAGACGACACGGTTAATATTCTATTATAATAATTCAAGCAATTTAGCATTACAATTTAAACTGGCCTGCAAACGCTACTATTCCTGATCCTGATAACAATTAGGAGTCTCATGTCACTAGACAATTAACAAGTCCCATACATATATAGAACTAATTGCTCCGGGAAAAAAAAGTTCCTCTTGTTTTACACGGTAGTCGTCGTAGTAGTTGAAGTAGTAGTCTAGTCTAGTGGTAAGTGGTAGTAGTTGAGTGACATTAGGACAAGTGAAATTTTTATGACAGACGCTTAAATGCAAAGTCCATATAACTTCTTAAGCTCTTTACAATCCTCAAAGACAAGAAAAAATTAATGCAATTAACTCTGGCGCAAGTTATTACGACCATGTCGGAGCACCACGACAGTCTCTAATTGGAAACATAGAGCTACTAAGTACGTATGTACCGTTCTCCCCCCATAGATATCCATCCACTTGACTGTACCACAAGGATTGGGAATGATGAAAAATTCATAAAGTTTTGTAGTTTGTTGCAAACAATAAAAGAATCTGCTTAAGTCATACAAAATAGTCTCTCCTCCCCCCTGACAGACAAATAGTACGAAAGCTCAACAACAGCTTGGAAGCCAAAGAGCTATGAGCAAATTATATGCATTGAGCATTTAAAATTATATCCTTTTTATAGAACGGCAAAACTCCCTATGTCTGAGCATTGGCAATAGAGCCTCCACTGCACATAAAAAGTAATAAAATGTGCGTGAATAATATCAATTTGAACACCAGCCATGTAAAATCTCACTGTATTATTGCAACTTGCAGCAGGACTTTGGGGCATAAATTTCAAAGTCATATTTTGATAACCCAGTGTGCAGTATGCTCATACATATTGACACAATAGTACTCTCCCAGTGTAATATCTTAATGCTAGAGGCTTTGTCAGTCGGTGACTTTTACTCTTTTCAGAGTAATAAATGTAAAAGCAATTGGAATTTTTCTTACAAACAATTTCCAGACAACAATAACAATTAACCTAGGACATGTGCAGACGTGTGTAGGGTACGGAGGGGAGCAAGATATCAAAACAATGTATGTGATGTCTACAGGCCTTTGAACACTCATCCCGTAGATAGTATATATATACTAATAAAAATCTAAATTGTTCCTATATCTTAGACAGACTGGTAGATAGTTGTAATGTCGATTAGAAAAAATGTCGAGAATGAGAAATTCCTCCAAAAATATACATCCATATTTAATGTACAAGCAAAATTTTTCTGATCAACAAACATCCCCTGTCAACTGTCAATGTACATAGTTTTGCTGTCTACTGACAATGAGATATGTACCTCTAGTAGATACGTATAAACGTACATGGAACATAATATGTATGGATGTGAGCTCAACACTAAATCTTTTACTGAGATTTAAAAAGTGAGCAGGTATCGCATCGTAATTCAAGACAAGTCAAAACAAATATAAGAACATAAATGCCAAGAGGAAAACTTTGCCCTCAATGTCAACTGCTCCGTGAGTGAAATGCTTTCATAAAGCTGTCAGTTTTCCCCAGAAAACTCCAAGAATTCGAGAATCCCATCTCATCTTAGGGATGTACCCATTCTTCCAACTCGCAACCCTTGAGCCCAGCCAGCCCCATAGGACTTGTAGAAAGAAAACAAAGAATCACAAATAAACACCCCATACCATTACCAGCACATAAAGAGAAAATATATTTATGAATAGGGGGAGAAAAGATATAGTGCTCAGATTGGCATAAATTGCTAATTTCCAAACTGAACAGCCTGTAGCAGCCGTGGAGTCAACTTTGAGAAGATGGTATAGTTGAAAAAAAAAATAATAAATCACAATGCCGGACTGCCCCGAAATTGTTATTCAAATTACAAACAAAGTTAATTTTCCCTTCCAACAGTCCCAAAGTCCTAAAGTCCCAATACAAATGTATTTGTTAGGTATATCTACCTATACAAGAAGAGATGATGATGGAAGTTCCTCGAAATCGTGCAAGGAACATATGCCATCGAATTTAATTTTCAATATATTGCTGTCCGTTAAAATGTAATATTGTTTCAGTGTGATGACGGACGACAAGTCCAATGTTGTCTGCATGCATGGTGGTGGTTCATGGTAATAAGTTGGAGTGTAGTAGTAGTAGTAGTAGTTGTAGCAGTAGTAGTAGTCGAAGTACACAAGTATATATTAAAGGCTGAACATTTACAAGCAGATCTACGAGAATTTACACTCAACTGCTTCTTGATACTGTAAGTTCTCCCTTGTTTTCTTTAAGGCCAAAAACTGGCCACAGGGTAAGAGAAAAAAAACAAGACAGACCGAAGGATTGTTCAAGTACGAGTGGTATGAGTCCAAGTGTAGTAGTATAAGTAAATATGTACGTACATATGTACAAATACAAAGAATTGCATGGAAGTACAAGAATGAGTCCTAGGAGTGAGCTTAAAACCCAACTGCAGTGAAGAGAGAGAATGTTGGTGGAAACAGGAGGACAAGATTTTGCTGGGAGCTGCAGCAGCATTCTTTTAGTTGAGAGTTGAGAGCACAAGGAGCGATTGTGGATTGTGAAATTTGAGCTTAAGCGTCATTAGCATTGCAAATCATAGTTGAACGAAAAATTCTTTACATGAACATACCTTTGGTTCAATTCAATCGCCTCCACTATCTATAACTCCGTCCCTGCTCTCAAGTGTTTGTTGTGTGTGAGCATGAAGATTCTAACCGCTTTTAACAAATACAATATATGTCCATGTCCCATATGTACCTCCATATATCTCCCACCTTGTGTCTACTGATACAGAGACGTCGTACTAAACAAGAGACCATCATCCGAAAAAAGTTATTGTAAACTCTAAGACAAAAAAAAATAGAACGAGTAAGAAGAGCTATGAGATGCTCTCATTGAATTATACACTGTATGAATATCTATTCAATAGGTAGATACACGTTGAGGTATTTCCTCCTATGTAATTGCATGCAGACATTTGGGTGATATTAATTTAAAGAAACAAACACGTACGGCGTACAACACCGTCAGACACACAGACACATGCATCAAAGTGTGAGTATAAAGTTAAATTTATGTTCGATACCAATAAGACTCTCAATAAAAAAAGAAGCTCGACAAATTCTTTACAATAATATATCTTCCCGATGATTTAGCATACGTACATACATATGAGCATAAGTCTCTGTGTATACGTACCCCTGACGCTCTCATATGTATATGGGCTTACAGTATTTGATATGAGCCTGGAAGGAGATACATGATGTCCTGTACATCAACAAGTCCTGCATATGCTTATTATTACATTGAGTCTCACATAAGAGATTTAAGAAGACGCACACGCATACAAATATCATTAAATGGGAATGGCAGGCAGCTAAACTTCTATTTATGTGTAGATACAGGTACTATTATTATTATCATTACTATCATGCACTGGTTAAGGCCGGCAGAGTCAGTCCTATGCACACATTACACGGCTACTTACTCGTCAGGATATATTTTATACATGGATTAATGTTCAAGGAATAGACATGTACCTCACACATATGTGAGCCACTCTGCACTACTCTACCAACAAGACTGACAGATCTCATCTAAAGTTTTTTTTTTTATTTTCAATTTATATTGCACAAAGACATGTACGAGAATTGACTGCATACTAGAAGCTCCTCATTTGGCATTCCTTATCTTCATTTAGAAAACTACACTCTTATTTATTGACTTGGCTCATCTCATCTGGCCTTGCCTTATGTTCAGTTTCGTTTTGGTATGTCATCCCCAATAGAACACTATGACTGTGAGGAACATGAGGAGTTTCTCTACAGTCTAGGATACGTAAGAGTTGGGTGTATGTAAGTATAAAAGTCAAGTCTAAGAAGCCGAAGGAGCTATTGTGCCCTGGTAGTAGTACCTCAAGGATTTTCATTTTTCGCATTCCATGCTGTCCACAATAAACACTTGACTCTCTCGTCCCAATCCAAATTCTTAAGTGATCTAGCAGATAAGTCAGATTTAGATTCTGTTTATGTCTCCCTAGCATTTACCCCACTCACTATACTTCCCTCTCAATCTCTCTAGTGTCTTGACGGATACTCTCACAAGAGCTGAACTATGTAGCCCTTTCTTATATAGATTTCCCTCTATCATCGACATACATATACTCCAATAGGTGACCGGTTCTTTTGGAAATGTTTTAACAACATGTAGAAAAATTTACATATGTATGTACTTCTCCTCATGTCTTCATATAAACTATACACTGTCATTCCAGAACATAAAACTTCTAGGTAAACCAAGCCGTATGAGAATAATGAATATTTGAGTGCGCTAATGGTGAGGACACAACTAGGGACATGGTCATGTAATATTAAGTCCGGATGGTTGACTCTTTGATATTTATTACGGATGACTTGCCTTCAAGAATTATCTTTTCACAGAGAACCTAGCAGGACGAAGACGAGGAAAAAACGCCTGTTGGCTACATGGGAAGGTAATCATTCTGACAGATCAAGAGTTGTGAGTGGTATAATGTGGTATCACAGGGAAATGTAAGTATATCAATAAAGTTGTAAGAATTCATCGAATGAGGCTAAACCACCACGACCTTAGTCATAACTTTCAGTTAATATACTTTTGATAGGTATAAAACTGTAGTTAAAATATTTTACCATGCCTGTAGCTTTTTTTCCCCTTGGGATATCCATGTATCTATGTAGGTATCATACATACAGTGTGGAATGAAAGGACAGGCAAAAAATAAATATTCATCAACATGGACGAATATCGGACTTGTCTGGATTTCTCTTGATCATACTCCAAACTATATTTACATATAGATTCGTATTCTCACTCGAATCACAATTAGTAACTACATGAGTGCATGCATGGAGCTAACAAGTTGTACAATCTAATGGTAAGTGCATACAAGGATTTAATGACTACAAGTAGCATTACTGCCTTTTAATACTACTCATATGCAGGGTACAGTATGAAGTATACACAGACAGCACACATTGAAATACATAGTGATTCGAAACATGTAGGCAGCCACGCTCAGTCATAAGTTACATTTATGATTGAGACAACTTGTGGCGTTGTGGCCCATTCTATACTAATTCTTGGGATATTTTCGTAGGGCTATTTAAATACTCCATATACCCAAGAGGCTTGTAACTTAGGAGCTCTGACGTACACAAACCAGACCTAGATCTAATAATACTAATCGCATTGTAATTGTATGTGAGACACAAGAATGAAACTCGAGGCACCTTTTTTCCCTCATGAGGCCTCTTTTTTTCCCCTTGTACAATGTACAAATAGATGATACCTTCAGGATGGAGTTGGAAAATACAATCATGTACATATATATAGGTAGATACATACATACATACGTGAACTGTCTTCCTATTACAGAAAAAAATGAGGGATACTGGAGGTAGAGAATGGAGCAATGTGAACTTGAAGCATAACTTTTGAAGAATTTGTTCTCCTATAGAGCTTTGATTATGTAAGGCTAATGAGACTAATACCAAAGATTTTTTCCCCCTGTATGATGTAGTCCTGCAGATGAGCCCAGCTGGCAAATAATCCGAACATGACTGCTTAGTTTAATATTTCGGAAAATCCATTTCCCATTATCTCTGCTCTTGTAAGTTTTTTTTTGTGGGGCTGTTGTGGTGTGGACGGAGAATAAAAATAGAGAACCCATTGGCCTCTGAGGAATTTCCTATGATTTTCATCATAGTCTCATCTTTTTTTTTTAATCTTTGTCTTCTTTGCGGATCTTAATATTCTTAATACTATGTATGTAGATATACAAACCCTGGTCCGACCATGCAGGGGAATAAGTTACTTGTATTGAACCAAATAAAGCTCGAGGGTTTGGGCTCTATTATTCCCTCGCAGTTGCTTCGTGGTCATTATTAACGACATTAATTTTTTGATTCTGTCTTGTGCTACTGGATACAGTATCGAGACGAGGGAGAGTATAAAGTCGATAATGCAGTCCTTTTGTTTGGCTGTCGTTGTCATTATTCTACCTGTTGTTACTCCTGATTGTTCTTATGTATGGAGAAAAGGAGATCATTATTGTCTTGGGGTGTTTATCTCTCTCATGCTTCTCAAATTTATTTTCGTTCCGCGGTCTTCACATTCAATCCTCAAACTTAAGGCTATTACTTCAATATTTCTCTCATCTCCATAAGAGTGAGTCTCTCTCAAAGGGACAAAAGTATGCTTAATTTCCATAGAGGCTGCCATAGATGCAGGACTATATGTAATATAATGTTTGAGGTAATTCCAGGTAGGGAGTCAACCATAGCTTGAGCTAACGTTGTATGAAATGGAATGCCAACTAAATTTTGTGATGCACATCCATCCATCCATATATATCCATACCAGCTCACCTCTCATCATCACTGCAGGGTTACATCTTTCAAGTCTTTTCCCTTGATGCGATCCAGATCTCTAACATTATGCTTAATGGGAGAAAAATTATTATCAATTATGTAACCATTCAGCTCTGAGAGAGAGAGAGAACTTCAGTTATCATTACACTCGTCGCTCTTCCTTTGCATGATGTTCTTTTAAGTATAACAATACAGGTTTGACTTTGACATTCAATCTGGATTTTTTTTATTCCGTAGCAAGTTCCATGACTAAAGGAAATTATACATGTGTGCTGTACAGCCACACATTAGAGATGCGGACGTACATCCATGCAATTACATATGCATTAAGGGGAGAAAACTGGTACCCCAACGTCCCTACACCTACTACACTTTTGCCCTATATAATACTTAACATTCTCATTTTTCATCTGCATTTAATACGGTTATTTGTAAAACCTTGTCAACATTTTTTACTCCCCAACACCACAGCGCGGCTCACTAGCCCGAGAATCTCCGATATATGCATAATATCCACACATACTTTAACACTTGATTGTGGCAGAGAGTTTTTCGAGGGAAACTGTCTGGCACTGCCAGTCCTGGCGGGGAATGTGTAGATACAATAACAGCAAAAACAACATCAACGTAACAACCAGTATGCATGCTATTGGAGTTGAAACGTTTATGAAGGTACAAAATCAACCATAATAATAGTGCATGCAGAGATGTTCTCTTTCTTTATTTTTTCCACACTTTCCTCCACCACTTCACTCATCATTGCTCATCTTCGGAAATTGTTTCAGGATAAATAGAAAACGTATCCAGAGATCCCATGGAATGGAATCGACTTCTTGAACGCTCTGACGTTCAGATTCTTCCTGGAATTTCAACGTGAGCGTATAGATACGTAAGCATGAATTTTTTATCTATGTAGACACTTCTATAGTAAAAAAAAAGAAGTATACACTTACCTAGAACTTTAATGATAAAAGCTTTAAAATATTTTCCAGTGTAAATAAATACCATGGGAATTTTGAATCTTCCCAAGTAAAAAAAATACCAGGTACATAAGTAAACAAGGCCTTATGTATACACGGAGGTTACTCTGTGTGTAACAGCCAGCGTAATCACCTGTGTATTTGTTTACATGCATTACTCGGCTCACTCACATCACAGTCTGAATCAAGGTATTACAAAACATGAAGAGTGAGGAATGAGGAGAAAAAACAGTTTCGTGATAAAATAAGGGCTTCTATTTCCATAATTGGAACCCCGAGTGTTAACATTACCAGAAACCAAAAGTAGGTGAGTACATGAATAATTACTAATTATGATTACATAGGGGGACTTCTATCAGTTTTTTTTACCAAGTGTAATCATTTCACACCTTCCATACACACCTTGTAGTTGGCAATGGCAATATCCAAGCAGGACCTCGGACAGGGAGAAGCCTACCTGACGCCGTGGGACCTACCCAATAAATCCGAAATGAGACCTGTCTACGTGCGTAATCTAATTATTACTGAAGGAGCTACATCATGATTTTAATTCGACGTGCTATCATCAAAATTAGCATTTCGTTCCCCATGAACTGTCAAGTGCAACTATCATATCATTTCTCCCAGCCAGTGTTCATCAATAGAGGTACATATCAACCTATATACAATTACGTATCACAATCCCGTACTAACATTTAAAAAAATTCTCCCAAAATTATTTCATTTGTAATCTTCATAGCCTTTAGTCCAAAATTCTGATTTGAACCCCAGCAATACAGTATTGGTGAGGAGTATTGGGCACAAAGCTGGAGAGTGAATTGAAATCCGAGAGGTTCTTATCCTATAAAATGGGGTAGGTTTGGAAAATGTGGCCACAAATCAAAAGTAAAAGCCTCTAAGAAAGGTCTCCGAGTCCCTCCGATAAATTATGATTTCTTAAGGGTTACTCCAAAAATCCCAAGGCATTTGAAGAGTTCCAGCGGATGTACATAAAAAAGAGTGATGAAAATGGTCTCATTCTCACTGTCAGACTTTTTCATATAGGTTGGGAACTAAATTACACTTGCTTAATGTCCCAAAAAAATTCGGTAGATCTCATACAGCAATCAGGTGCTTGGAATCATCATGGGGCCATAGAGCTTAAGCTGGGGGTGCTTCATCACATGATGAGATCGACCAGAAAAATTACAAGAGGCTCAGGGCAGGTAGAAACTGTCGTGCTTATTTATGCACCTTGGCATATAGACACTAGCCACTCATCCTCCCTCCCTCCTGGATAGTGTAACGACCAGAGGGATAGTTATTTTTTATCCATGAGACCTTACATACCTACTTCTCATGCCCTTATGGTCAAGTTCTCCATACATACGTATATCCCAAGGAATAAAATAGATTCCTTCAAAGAGCTGGAGCAGAACAGAGGCAAACAGAGAACCAGGTGCAGTAAAGAGAGACAGAGACAGAGACAGAGAGAGAGAGAAAGGAGGCGGATCGAAAATATTTCTTTGAAGGGGCACGTCCTTCGGAAAAATTTCATTGGAAATATTCGAAAAAAATATAAGTATTCCAATGTGAAGACTGAGTATGTCAGGAAGATGCCACAAAAGTATGTGCCTTTGAGCCAGCCCAGGTACCATACATACGGACGTGCACAGTCAACAGTCAGTAAAAACTCACTCAAGTGCAGAAACAGCAAGAGGACCTGTACAGTCCTATTCCCTCCGCATACCATAATAAGTAGCAAATGGAATTACACAGGATATGACCGTATATTTATCTACATGTAAAAAGGAAGACAGAAATTAAATCCCAACCGCTATAAGGTAAAGTATTCTGCCGAACTGCTGAGATTGGTTTGTCGGCACAAACTTGTGTGAGAAGGGTAGATATATGGTATGACTACTACTATAACATAGTAATATGGCTTGGCAAACCAAACCAAAAATTGCTTCAAGGAAATGGTCGACAATCCATAATCGATCTATACCATTCAAGGCCCTAAGGATCGCCACAACAATCTCCACGAAAACTTCCATAACTTGTAGTTGAAGCATAATTTAAAGTGACGGCGGGAAGCTCTTGTGAACCTCGGATGTACATATATAATTACTCTCCGTACTATTTCTTACTTTCCATCAGTATTTCGACTTTCATCAGACCAAAAAATGAGCCTACTTTCCCTCTGTAAAAATTATGACTCCACTCTCGCATACCACAACTTAATACAGAAGTTTCCTCCTTACTTACAACCCTGTCTAAAATGAATCACTGCCGACAGTTGAGAGCAAGTAGAATCCAATGAGTGTATAACATTTCATCGATAATGTGAAAACATTCATGCCAGAGCCACACGATTATTGAACTATTACATTCCCACCCAGAGCTTCATAGCCAGGCAGCAGTCATAGAGGGTTCCTTCCCCATCCTGTAATTACACGTACTGTACATACGCCTATATCCCATTGTATCTCTGGATTTAGTATATAGGGTTGTAATGAAATTTTAAAGCAATTGGAAATTCCGGCCTTATCCTTTTCCCCTAAGGAATTCTTTTCATCAATGGACGCACTTTTTGTTGGAGTTGAACATAAACTTCCACGCTTCACATTTCCTTGTAATATTTTTAACTGAGTTGAAAATGAAAATTCCCCATTTCTTACACTCTTCCTATGTCATGCCCAGCCTTTAGAGAGGTCCTTTAAGGACTAAAGTTTTCCAACAGACTTTTAGGCTCTTTCAGAAACTACATGTTGAAAAGGTTTCCTTTCCTATTTATTTTTTGTTGTCTCCTGCCTATACCCATGTGTCTCCTTCCTTTGAGAATTCTTTACCTCAATAGAAGTTACAACTTGCTTTGTGTCCGATGGAATTCCAGATTGAATTTGGGTATCAAAGCGGAAAATCCTTGTATTGTCCCTTATTATACTAGAGAACACTTGGGCTCCTCTGACCCCTCGGACCTTTCGCATGCTGAAGCCGATCAATCTTCCGAGTTGTTCTCTGATGAGTGGAGTGCTATTAATCAATGATTTAGTCGCGCGCTAGGGAAGAATTTACCTATTGAAAATCCGAGCCTTGTGATTGACGTCCCTGCATAACATTGGTATTCAGGAGTGTTCACCGAGGATATCCAATCCTAAATTCTACTGAGTGAGTACAGACCACAGAGGCATCCAAAACTGGGGAAGGGAAGGAAGAGACCCAGGGATCTCATGGTTTTGTTTGTATTGGAAATCTATAGGAGGGATTTGTGTCTCAAACTCTGAAATGGTAAATCTGAATACCTCAAGGAAGGAAGAGAAATGCGAGAAATTAAAACTGCCTGGGGGTAATCCATCCAGCTAAAGCTGGACAAAATAACAGAGAGTAAGTGATACGTGAAGGGAGAACTGTTGTAACTGTTTACCAAATGACATGAAATGACATGGCCCATCGTAGGCTTAACAGATGTGACGATAAATGGCCCGACATTTTAAATACTTTTCGAACCAAGTTCACGGATATCCTTTCACATTTGAACCAGGTAAGTTCAAGTTGTTCAACCTCGAACCATAAGCTTCCTTCAACTTTTGAGGGGACATGCTCTATCCTTAGTTCCGAAAGTTGCTTCAAAAATTCCAATATCTATATATGCATGTACTTATATCAAAATTTAAATGTGAAGTTCTGTAGTACATAGCGCTCCTGATGTCTGGCTTTTGGAACTGTGGAGAGCGACGAGGTTTGTGTGAGGAACTCACCACCCGCTAGTTTTACGTGGGATGTACATATGCATTGTAGTACCATCCAAAATACTACAAAATGACATGTACATAGTTATAGAGCTAACTTATTCAAGGAAATAAGAAAAATTTGGTAACTTACACTGATAGAGCCGGGGTTATTTTGGGAGGTCGACTTCCACTCCTTGGGAAAATATTTGGACACCTTCGCATCTGGATCCACAAAGACCCAGTCGGACCCTGTAAGGCAAAAATAACACAAAGGTGCAATAACGTCCTTCTTTTTTTTTCTCCTACGTCCGGTCGTCTACTTTAAAGCAGATTTGAGCATAAGTTACGTACAAGACGCTAAACGGGCCCCAGTACAATAACTACAACATTCTTAGGCAAATATACATTGAGAAGTTGAGACAGCGACCAAAACTTACGCCATCACAAAAATTCACTCATCATCCTGTCTTCGAGCATGTATTTTAAGTATTATTTGTACTTAAACTGCAAAACGTTTCCTAACTTCATTACTCCTTATACACAGTATATTCATTCCCTCTACTACAAATAAACTTTCAAGCTGGCTTCAACTCCTGTCATCACAGCTCAACGTACATGGTATTATAAACCCTTAATGGGAAGGGATGAGTATAGTATTTCCACACATTTCATCACATTCTTCCCTCTCCCGTAAGACTACACCAGAACCATGCATATGTATATGTATTTATCTATGCACAAGGGAAAGGAAATTCCAAAACCCAACCTAAAGGAAGACCAAATGTCTTCTTATTCTTTTTTTTTACAAAAATACAATGAATGTAAATAATTTCTCATAAATCATTTTCAAGAAAGCTCTGGTAATAGTCCTGACTATTAAAGTACCTTAGTATGAACTCTATTTCCCCAAGAGCCACATACTTCACAGATGAGTTTCCCTTTGCAAAAACTGAGGAAAAACCTACACCTTAAATTTACAATGAAGTGACACATTTCCGGTAAGAAAATCCTCTTCACAGAGTCTACACAGGTAGGTTGATTACTTTTTTTTTCTTCACCACTCCTCATGGAATTCATACCCTTTGTGACTCCAACCACTCCGAAGGCAGTGTATCCTCAAAAACAAGAAATCAATGACCAAGACGAGCATTAGCTGATGGCGATAGATTTCTACATAAATGATTAACTGATCAATACAAACTGATCCACAAATCAACCCAAGAGATTATCAGTTACACAGATAGTTTTACGCTCCGATGGTCATTTTACACGCCGTACATACATTGTACATATGCTTCTGAGGGAAGATCAACATCATTATACAACAATGAGCAAGAACTTGTAGAACAATAAATTAGTTACTATTTCCAGCTGGGCGTGTATTTTTAATGTGTATGTAAAGGTATTTTTAATATGACTGTGCATGTACATACGTATGTACTCACACAGTCACAAATCTTCAGAAGGGACTGTAGATATTTGTTTCTATTAAATAATCTCTGCTGTGGGCATGTGTGTCTATGAATTTGACTGTATATAATTTCCCCAATCATACAAAAAAAAGATCTCGAATGTGGAAAATGGTTGTTGGCAGTAGAATAATAGTTTCTGGTATTTTTATCATGTTAGTAACAAACTTGTGTGGTGTGTGTGTGTGTGTGTGCCTCTCTCACTGTCTTGAGCATATTTACATGGGCATGAATTTAACTTTTGAAGTCTTGACTGGGAGGTATTTGTTTTTTTATGTATGAGATGTTGGTATTTCGCATGTTGATTCATTCAAAAAAATAAATACGAGCGTACTCATTGTTCATGGAAAAACTACGCACCTCACATTCCTCAGTTGCCGACCATCCCATTTTGCTCGTAGCAAATACATAGCAGAGGTTGTAGTCAGTCGTCAAATCTGAAAAATCTTTACCGTCATTTCCCATTACATCAGCATCATTTGACCATAAACAACTATAGGATGTACCTATGCTTTCCTTCACGTGGATATACATACATCCCTACATCATGGTTGCATGCGAAGGGCAAAGATATTTGGAATTATATAAGAAGAGCCTCTCTCTCTCTCTCTCTCTCTCTCTCTCTCTCTCTCTCTCTCTCTCTCTCTCCTGTGTCGTAATTATAGCAAGCATTGTTAAAATACAGAGTACATATTTACTTATGCAGGGTTGTAATAAAGGAGTAATCCTCAACTTTTATGAAATACTGGGTTGAAATATAAGTGTGGTTAAAATCACATTAGACCCTTCTAACCATCTCCTTTCTTTGAATGACTCTTAACATTTCTCAATTTTTTTTTATTCCTATGGGGATAAAAAGCACCCCTTCTTATTA
Organism: Allacma fusca; assembly: GCA_947179485.1. Lineage (NCBI taxonomy): Eukaryota > Metazoa > Arthropoda > Collembola > Symphypleona > Sminthuridae > Allacma > Allacma fusca. Next base: position 20,396,237 of record OX359247.1, read on the forward strand.
AGACTGGATTATTATGTGCCAAAAAATGTACACATAATGGGGAGCGGGCCCTCACATACACTTGTACATAATATCTTGGTGGATTTTTTGTATGCTGAGACTATTTGACGCTGATGATGTTGACGACTGCGGATGGAATCATTTACACATAAGAACCACTTGACAATATCAAGATATAAAGCATGTTTTGTGATAAGGGAGATACATTGTTAACGCTAATACACATTTAATTGACATCACCTTATGAAGTCCGTAGAGTAGTTTATAATTTGATGGTCTACTCCCATATGTGGAAAATGGCATTAGAATTTTAAGAATGCGTTATACATGTCATCTGATAAGTGCATGTGTGGACATGGCATGGCGAAAAATTCCAAGAACCAGAACCGGCCAATAAGGACTGGTTGAGTGTACCCGACATACTATGTCATGTCTTATGTCTCGTCATGTTCTGTGACTCCCCATATGCATATACCCCTTGTTTATTACATTTTACAGACTCTATATAACCCCCCTGAATCCCCCATATTACATTTATCCATACTACAGTACATTCCATTCCAGAGGAATGGAGAGGGCAACAAAAAAAAATAACAAAAATGGGAAAAGAAAATATAATAAGAGAAATATGTTGACGGAGAGGAAAAAACTGTCATCATCTTACCAGTCTTGATGGCCAGTCCAAAAATTTGTGGATGGACGACGCCGCGTGCCACCAATTCGCCTTCGACTCGATTCCAAATTGCACTGCATGTTGTCTTCCCCTGTGAAAATTAACAATTCACACCTTCAGAATTAATCATTGTCCTTGCCTTTCACATTCCAGCGTCCGCGTCATTCACCATCCGTATAATGTTTCAAAAAATCAACCTTCCATCCTCGAACCAACAGTCTGTCTCTGAAGTGTAGTTTCCCCCCCCCCTCCCTCATCCCGTACACATATACTTTCTCATCTTACATGTAAATTACTTTATTATTTATAGGCGGACAAACGATGGTAAACAATTTTGGTGAAGTTAGTATCCCCCACATACATATCAAGTGTACTAACTTTAAGTTATTATATAGATATATGTACAGTATATGATTAGTGCCGAAACCCAAACTTGTAGACACACCAATCTTATTTATAAAGTAATAACTCATCGGAACAGTGGAGGAACACAATAATACAATCCCGTTGAAAAAAAAAAGAAAAATCACTTTTGTAATGGTACTTTGTACAGTCGTATTTCAAATGTACATAATAACACAAGGGTGTAGAAACACATAAACACCTCTACCACTTGAAAGTAATTTTGCGATTTGTATTACTATTAGTTTTGTTGTATATAGGACCATTGGAACCCCAAAGGAATTATATTCACCCGTGGAAGGAACCCTATACCCAGATACAGGCATAATTGGCAACCACATATGTAGATGCATTCCTGCTCAAGTGTGTAAAAGACAGAATGAATAAGATCCTTTTATAAATATTTGGCCGACGGTGACAAACTGACACCTGACAGTCTATCAGCATTTACAGCATATCAATTCGGAATTCATAATTCAAAAGGCACACACTTGATATACATGGATGGTTTTCGTGCATTAAATCATTCAGTATTCAGCTCTCATACACTGGAAGGTTTCTTATGCGATTTTAATTATGGCCACAAATTGTTTCTAAGTTGCTAATATTTCAAAAAACTTGAGCATACGTACAAGTAATAAATTATGCACGTCAATCCATCTCTCTCAGCCCTCTTTCACTCTTGCAGTGTGTGTGTATCCTCATTCCTCATACGTATGGTCCCTTTCCAAGCCATTTAGGTATCTGTGGCGCTATATGTATCTGGCTATCATTAGCGTACTCGTATATCCTACCAATCCTCGACGATTTCCAAGGGATAATTGCAATTTATCATAAAATATTTCATTACAATCTCTCTCTCTCTCTCTCTCTCTCTCTCTCTCGTACTCCTTACAGTGGATGGGTCTATGGGCTTAGAGGAATGTACATGCAGGGGAGAGGTAGGAACCGTGGGGGTACAGGGACATTACAACATGTACAAGATTTACGTGGAAAATTTAATTACGCTAATTCATAATTCACTACTTCCACTTGTGGGTCTTGGGTCGGGATTTTTATTGCCTATTATCTTATTGCTATTTTTGCTACCGGCTACTGTACACCGGCACACTCTCATCAAAATTACTTTCAAGGTTCATATATGTATCTACAGGTACCTATACAAAAATGTAGATACATAGTGCATCCATGGGAGAACTGCACACAAAAACTGCAACCCCACTAATCATATACTTATTTATACTGAGATCTTCTCTGGCTACCTCCAGCTGCTGTTCCTCCATACATGCTGCTCATCTATCCACATGGGCTGACATACATGCATATTATTATGCCCAGAATGCACCCCTATCTGTACATACATCTCTTGACGTGGACAATATCTTGCAAATGACGCTTCCCGAAGAATGACATACAAAGCCGTAACAATGCATGCTTAAGCGCGGAATGCCTGATCCCAGAGTCGGAACAAGGGAGCAGACAATTAGTCGGAGCATTTGGTATTCAACGCATGTTTGCACCTAGGATGATTATTTCCCTACTATACAGAATCCTAGGGATGATGTGGAGGCCCTAACTATATGTAACATACATATATCTATAGTAACATAGTGTAAGTCAACTCCGTCCAAAGATTTGATGTACCACTGAGGAAGCCTCCAGTCCACATTATGGTTGTCTAATTACCCATTTATTGGGAATTAATTCATATTTACAGCGTGTAAAAGCTACTTATCGTTAGTCTTGTCCCTTCATTTGGTATTTGGTTCCATAAGAACATAACATCAACATTCACGCAATGGTAATGGCAGCCCAGCGTACCTCACACACTCACAAAAGTAATCAAGCAGTGTCATAATCCACTGGGTGAGTTGGCTCAGCTCGTAATTAATAAATTTAAAAATAATTATTTAATTTGTATTTCGGAAGCGAATATGGATGTCTTGATTTGGTGATTAATGATGTCTGCACTTTCCATCCAAATGTTTTCCTTTGACACTCCAATGACTTGCTCAACACTTCTGACGACTCGAGTCTCCTCTCCTCCCCAAACAGACATTCCTTTCATGGCAACAGGTCCCAGGTGTGAGGAATTCTAATGGATATTGTCCCGACATTTCTTATCTATTATTTGAAGGGATGCCTTACAATATAGCAGGAGACCATAAGTTTTGTATTCCAACGCACAACTTCTACAGAAATGGAATACTCTCCTCAACAAATCATACTTAATTACCTCCTTGTACACTTTCGTCATTGTTGGTGTCAGGGATGTCAGGAGACACCTTAAGGTAAGTGCTCACTTCTGATTTGAGCTATGACTTCGGAACTAGTTGTAAAACATGAGAATAGGGTAAAGCTACAGGATTTTGAGATCCAACTACAATTAATTACCTCAGTTGAGATGAGAATCGTCTCTCCAGTTAGCAACTCGACGGTCACACAACGATGGTTGACACCTCCATTCGCAGTCAAGCCTTCAACAGTCCCGTTTCGCATAATGATTCAATCGCGCCATTATTCAACCCTGTGAACATGTCAAAGAACTCTTTTAGTTTTTTTTTTTTAGTACACAAATATATTTTATACCCAAGTATTTATGCACAATTGTATCCCCCTCTTCCCAGGTACCCACACACAATTACTATCCCAGAAACATACAACAACAAACAAATACATACATGGCAAAGGGCAGAGTTAATTTCTGGACTAAGGTGTAACACTTCGGACAGCCGGTGGACATTACTTGAATTTAATTACAAATACGCTACCATACAGAGCAGTTATGACAAGCTTTATCTCTGCATGTATATAGGAAACTCCGATATAATTACATATTGTGAGACAGTCTCAAAATGAATAATTGCTACAAGCTAAATATGAGTCCTTTTGTAACAAATCATGAAAGAGTGACTCTTCCCTGAACGTTAGTTATTATTTCCTTCATAGAGATGTATTTCCCTGAAAATAAGGGATGAGAGTGTGGCTGAACGTTAATTTATTCCGCCACTTGTTGTTTTTGCTTCTTTTGACAGACCAAGACAAAAAAATTAACATTGCAAATAAATGAAATGAATGTCTGTGTACATACTATGCATGTATGTACCTATGTATGAGCACACACATGAAATAATTATTATGATTTGGTCATCTTCATGTTAAAGCATGATGGGATTCATTTGAACGAAATCTTGTACATACATAGTATTCATCTTCCTATATTTGCTCAAAATGATGTTTGTTTGGGGGGAGGTTGTGTGCAGTAATTGTATGCACATGGACGGTTTTCTGCATATATTTCATTGTCTTTGAGGAATGTCCTAGAGATTCCTTTTTCCTCTGTTGGTTATGAGGAAAACTGATTTACAATTTTTTTACTCTATTGATTTACGTGACAGGGTTCTCAAGAATTTTTTGCCCCATATATTTCCTATAATTTAAATCTATTTTTCATTCTTGATTTCCAAAGGTATTTGGTGGGAGAGGAGAAATATATACTCTCTTGGACTGTATGAATTAGAATTTTTCCCCCTCTTGTGCATTCACAAGAAGAGGCTAATAATGATGACGGCATATGGGTGTATAGTGGAGTTGTTTTCAGGATTACTGTAGTAGTTACTTTTGAGGTATGTGACTCTCTGATCATGTGGGTATGGATGTAGTAATTGCCTGTAGTAAGTGAAATATTACATGGTAAGATTGTATATCATAGAGGATCATATTGAAAATGTGTAGCTAACTGAGCTTACGTAGAGTCCTCAACTCTGCATGGAATTTTAGAGCTAGCAAACGGTCACCTGTTGCGTGACTGCTAGAGCCAAATGATAAATTGCGTAAGCCGTAGGCCACAAGAGAATAGATAAAACTTCCAAATTGTCTTTCCCTGACAATTACAAATCACAATAATACATTTTTGAAACGAATCAGCCTTTATGAATATTTAATGATGATTGACTAATGGCATAAACCTTGCATTGAGTATTTCATTTTCCTATTTTGTACTTCACTCATCTTGTCTTTTCAGTGGGAGAGGAGGATAAAGAGAGAAAAGACTTTGTGAGAGGAGTATACTACTTCTATGTATGCTATCGAGAGAGACAGACAGAGAGAGAGAGAGGAGGTATTTACCGTGAAACAAAATGTCAAGTGATACCTTCGTAAACCAAGATATATAAATATACCATTTAGTATACAAAGACATTGAACAATTTGCTGCATATGGCCTCCAAGGAAAATTTTTGACCATTTATTTAATATTCAGAGTCAATGGAATGCCAAAACGAAATCCAAATAGAGCTCAGTGATATTTGTTCTTATTCATTACATGTCTTCTCTCCCCCAGTGTTCACATAAGGATGACACAATGTTTTCAAATGTTTGCTACCAATACTTACAATTTCGTGGTAGTCATATTTACTAAAACATTTACATGTCATGTAGGCATTGGCATGTATGTATCTATGTGTGAGTATGTATCCACCTCAGAGGAAACCCTCTGTAAAAATATGCATACTTGAACGAATCCCTTGTTCTACACCAATGCATTGTTCTGTGTAGTAAAATGCCTTGTGTTCCGTTCGTGTTGGAGGTCACAGGCCAAAAACTACTCAGCAAAGGGGCATGCATGATTTACATACGGTGTATAAGTAAGGATAGAATAGTAAATTCCTTATTATTATGACTCGTTCCATACAAGTAGTACTTATTTGCCTATTTTTACTCTAGCTATTCTATAAACATGCTTATATAGTTTCCTTTTTGTGATACATAAATAGTATGCATACTGTAGGTATCTACATATGTGCATGTGTATGTATGTAACCCTAGACATACGATCCCTGTCTCTTTATTGACTCTGAAAGTTTGAAAAATATAGCTATATGCAGTACACAACAAAGTCCATGGACTCAGAGACATTCCACTGATTCCAATTGTTTGTGAACAGAAATAACTCCATAGTGTATACTAAAATATACTGCATCCCCGCCTTTTTGGCTCATTGTGATGGGTCTGAAAGTCTCAACTATAGACAAGCTCGGATGACATGAACCATAATAGAGTAGGGAGCATGAACTCAGGGAATCACATACTTGGAGCCAAAACCGTATGTAAAATAGAGTCAGTGATTAAAAATACCTAGAGCATGATTGCATAACAACATTCCATTCCCATAGAGTAAGTACACATCCGCACCTAACCCACACGTCTATCATTACTGTAGGGAAAATTCTTTTTTATTTTTAATGCAAACATTTTCACGTTGAGCATCCATCGTGCTAATAAAACCGCACTTGGGAATTGCCTGTCGACAACAATCCAACCTCATTTAGTGCATACTTTCAATTCAGCATGTTCCGTTCATGGGAGCTCCAACTCCTGTAATGTTTTACCATTGTAATCTCTTCCACTCACACAGAGACACACACACACACACACACACTCGTCCAAGTCCGAGCCGTACATAAAAAGTTATTAAAAAGCTAGCATGTCAATAGAAATAACTTTCTTATGTTTCTGTTTGTATCATCACATTTCAACGTTTCATCTTGTCATAAGAGGCGTCATTTTGGAAATGTGCTCATGCACGAAAGCTCCATTCCGCATGTGTATGCACATTACATAATTCCATCCATCCACATATTTTACTACTTTCTCATTCACATCGTCACATCCTAAATATAGAGACTGGCTACTGTACAGGAGTAATATTACATTATAGAAACAATAATAAAAATATATCTTGAAATAACTGTGCATGCAAATCACGACAGAGATTATGACATCTTGCAGTATACATTCGTACACCGTTAGGGTTACAACCGCCATAAAGAATTTTTAAATGTGAAAACTTAGTAGGAGCAAAAAAATCCATAAAAATCAGTTCAATAATGAGCGAGTGCAATGTACTTGTCCCTTGTAGGTTTTCTCTCGGGACTTGAAACACACAGATTCACAATCCTTGACTCCCATGACAAAGTGTAATCATACTTTAACTAGTACAGCAAACCTAAGCAAACACACCGGATGTGAGAGGTATGTACTATGTTGGTTTGGAGAGGAGCCGTAGTGAAGTGAAATACGATGCTATTTTAAAATTTGAGCGTGAACTTCATTATAAATCATGATGATACTGGCGCTGCAATTACGAATAATGATGATATAAAATTATGATTATAGTTTCATGACATGATGCTTACCCCGATAGGGATCCTAACCTTATTCTAATATAGTAGCGTGAAGTGAAGCATTGAGTATTCTCTTCTCATACTAGAATGTACATTTTGGAAGCTCCCCAGTGTACTGTACATGTACAGAGAAGAAAAAGAATGGGGAACGCTCATGTATATACGTTCCAATGGGTAATACAATCCAAGGAACAATAGAAATAGAATCGTGTTTGCAATCTAGACCATTTTTTCTCCCATATGCATATATGCATGGTCCTGCATCTTATCAAGTACAAAGCAGGGAAATTGAAGTAATAAATCAGGGTGTATGCCATTCCATTCCATCCCTATATAACATATACAGAAAGCAGTGCAGAGTCAGTTTAAAAACAAGACCGTCCGAAATTCCTTTCAACATGTCCTTGCATTCTTTGGAGCAATTTTTCCATCATTTTTCCTACATAAACAGTCAAAACTATTCTACATGCTCTTGCACCAGCAAATTCTTAGCTAAATAGTTGAAAGCTATACTTACTCTTAAGCCCGAATGAAAATTATGAGTCTCAATGCAAGAGTTGGAGGAAGCACCTGGATGAACGTACATACATAATTATGTCTATCTATAGGTAAGTATATACTGTACACAGTATAATATCGGATTGGGTATACTGAGGTGAAGGTGCCTGATACATATAATTGTACAAGTGTGGTTCTAGTAATAGGAGAGAAAAAACAGCAAAATGGTACCAGCACGATTACAATTACGATTAGTTCATGAAACCCTGGTCTGGTCCGACATTCCATAGTATAATCTTATCAAGAGAAATAATACATTGGGGCATTGCATGCAAACATTCCGTTGTTGAAACTCTATCCGTCGTCCTAATAGTTTACACACTTGAAAATTGTTTGAAGTTCTCACTGTTGCTTTGAACGGATTATTATGAGTAGTCATCATAATGGTAATTTAATAGGCATTCCGTCAACTATTATCTCTCCTCTCGACGGTGATCTTATAAACGTGAATCATAATATAGTATCAATTTTTATCGCTCCCCTCTGTCTACACACAGACAGTTCTCCCTATAGTGTCTTCAGATCTACATTCCTTTTTTTTTGTACACTACACCTCAAACGGTACAATGTAATATTGTGACTCTCCACTCAAGTCAAGTGTACACAGGGTTTTTGTTTGTGTGCAATGGATACACATGAACTTATGTACAGTATACTGTCCCTTCATTTCCCAGATTGCAACTCTTTTGATTAGTCTATTTGGACTTGTGTACAAGCACAATCATACATGTTATATTCTTACGAAATTAATGGTCACTTTCGAAGATAACACTGGGAGGAATAACACCTGATACTATACGAAGCCAATGTAAGTCTAAAAAAAAGGTGTCACGTTTTTTAAAAGTCAGTAGCTCCATGTGTACAGCGTCCAATACTAGCGAACATATTTTTTTTGTCAGGATAATGTAAACAAAAGTTAAATTAGTAATCAAATAATAATTTGTTTACAATCTCCTCTACTCAATAGTTGTTGACACAAGTAAATATTACAACAAACAGTTACAGATTGTCAGTCTCTCTTCTTGTTCCGGGTTTCACGATTCTCATCCCATGAAACCATATATGCTGAGAGTTGATAAAAGTGAAACTTTATTTGCAGATAACCTTTACACAAACGAAGTCATGTACACTATATTTGAATGTGATTATCATCTGAATCCTATAATTATGTATCTATATTAAACTGTTCAAATCATGTCGTGCTATGGTATCATTTTTCCAAATACTTTAGTGTTCATTTTTTGGTAAAGTAATAAATCATAACTTATAGGCTTGAAAACAACAAGGATAGTGGGTAGGAATGACAAGTGACGATTTAGAATTCAAAAGGAAATTAAAACCAAAAACCATCCTCTATTTACACAGACCAACACAATGAGGGAATTACAGTATTTGGCAAGAATTTTTTATGCCATGGAGGGTAGACACAATAAAAATCTGTCTCAGCAATTCCCTTCAAAAATTCCAAGAATTTTAATGTAGGGTTATTGAACGAATCCATTCGAGACTTACTGGGACTCGTAACAATGGGCTCTATGGAGCGTAATTTCTCATAATGACATGAATAGACTCTAAAATTTTAATTGTTGTACATAGTTGTCGAAATTGTACTCATTGTAAACAAGTATGTACGGAGCGAGCTTCTAATATGAACTATTTACTTTCATACACAGATTATGCCTATCTATAGCATTAAGGGTACTAACTATATACATAGATGTCATTTACCGTCAAACCTACGATTTGGCTAACCATGTGCGAACGTTTAATTAAGCATTAAAACTCTCGAAAATATAATAATTAGATTTCCTAGTGCATTCAAGTGAGTTTTATAAAGCATCAAATGACAAGTTATCCCTGTACCTGTATGTGCATAACTGGCGCTGACATATAACATTAAAGAAACAACGTACCAATAATTTTTATAGGTGATCACATAATTCATCCAACCGTTGCTCTCCGAGGGAGTAAAATAAAGAAACTCTTGTAGACCAATTCAGATTTGACGGTATACTTTATCTATATATGTATTTGAAATGTGCAAGTAATAATAATAATTACTTCCATGAGCATTCCAACTCCATAAGCTGAGTCAAATAGGGAGGGCTGGTACATAATGCGTCTGTGTATAATCAGTATGAGCCTTATGTATTTCTCATATGCGTGCCAGGTATCTCTGTAGGTAGTTATCTGTGCGTCAATTAAACTCCGAAATAGATAATTACATGAAAAATACCCCTAAAAAATGGAGCTACTCTCATGTGTGTCCATACACGCGGACCACACGGACTCACGTACTACTTGATTCCTTCTCTCTCCTATATTCTATCGAAAGAGCGGACGCGACCAACCTTTTTTTCTGACTCTTTTATGCAATTTATTTCCCTGAGGAACTTTTCAAATGTAGATTATACTTATATTTTTTTACAAGTTGTAGGTATATAGCTCTAAGGAAATTCCCGACCTTGATGGAAATGGAAACGCGTGCTCGCAGTTTTCTATAAGGGCAGATAATATATGAACAGCCTGTCATGTCTAAAATCCTGACAACAATGAAAATTCCTTCACTCACTGCAAACAAACCCAGCATCTTGCAAAGCAGACTATTAAAGTACAGTGTAATTGTTTTGAAACCTCAGATTGGATCAGAGCTGTCCTCCTAATTTAGATTAAATCAGATCAAAAAACTCAAGTTGGAGAAGTTACAACTGTAGAGTTCCAATCAAGAGGAAAAGTGACACGCGACGCCTATTCTTACTACCCAATCTCTCACCTCAATTCTCCTTAATTTTTTACTTTCTTTCCCTTAACCATAGAAATTCATTAAAATCCCCACAGAAGGTTCATTGCTCTACTTCAAATCAAAAAAAAAATCCCTTGGTTTTTGGCAAACCCTTTAGATCCTCATAACAATTTGACCAATTCTAATGTAGATACTGTAGTCAATATTGAAAAAAAAATAATGGGAAGAGGAAAGACAACAAGAGAAACTCACCGTCATCGAATCCCAATGTAAATCCCTTCATTCGGCTTGGGCACTGTAGTTTGTGCTCGCCAAATGAACCAATAGATTTGAACTTGACATCATGTCACAAGAAGCCAACGTGTGATGACAAAACATTTTTCCCAACACAATATGAAATAATTACACAGCCATGAAATACTATCAGTCATAAATTTGTCACACCTTTTGTATCTCCACAACACACTGACACTCTCCGCGGCGGTACTAGGTTTCCTAGGAGTAGGAGTAGTAGGTGTTTACAGGCACACACACATGTGTCAAACCAATCCAAATCATGTAAAAAGTCACGGTCTCCTTGGATTGCCACAGAAATGTGTCACATCCGACGGAATTTTTGTACACAAGGTAATAAATGACTGACACAAACTGGGTTTTTTTTTTGCAACTCCTTGTGATCATACACACTTATTAGGACGTCATATACTCACACGCGGGATGCTCCTTCAAAATACAGTTTCCTACACATTAAGGTAATAATTCCTGTCTTCAACGAACATGTAGTGTACAAGGGATAACTGACTATGGGAGATACAGTTTTAAAGCAGTTAATGTCCCTTCGTCAACGGATGTGACGAGCCGTTGTTTTTGCCACACCACACATACACACACACACACAAACCCGCATATAGGTATATGTAATTATATCTGTATATACGTAGATATTTAAAGTACATCTGTAGTTTAACCGATTGACGGCAATTATTAACGGCTCGTAAGTACTTATTCAGGACGTAACAATCATGGAGCTCCGTCCCCCTGCTTCGCAGATATACTCTTCCCTACAAGCTATTTGCACACGGATGAGATTAACCCGATGTAATACTTTCCAAATTCTTTTAACTCATATTAGACCGTAATTGAATTTCCTTTTGCGACCGTCCACATTTTAATGTTGCTCATTGTGGCTGGAGTTTGAGTGTCTCCTCGATGTCCTCCCTGTGTGTAATACCAAAGGAAAAGTAAGTCAAAGAGCCGAAATGAGTATGTTGAGTAGAGACTACTGAAAAAGAGTGCCGAGTAAACTAGTAACGGCTTCAAGTGTAAAAATAAAGTGTACAGCTATATAGTAATTGTGAGTAGTAGAGAAGGGAATTGCAATGTCAACCAAGTTGTAAAATAACTATAAACAACACTTTCACATTCACGCACCGCCGTCTACATGTACCAATGGGGATGACAACAACAACAAGTGTAGAGGTATATGTAATTTATTCCTTGTAACTATACTGAGACGCTATAATATTTGCGAATTTATGAAAGGAGGAGAATAGTAATACATATGTACTGTCGTACTATGGTAGTTTCTGTTTAGAAGCTTGAGAGGAGTAAAAAAAAACACTAGAATGAAATTACTCTATATATAGAGCATGGGGATTATTATTAATGGGACTGTCCCCACCACTCATGCCAGCTTCTGTGACTTTTGGTGCTCAACTACTAGAGGCGATCACCATTACACATTCTTGGCTGAGAAATAAATTTCTATTGGGTAATTAGTCGTATATATCTTATATAGAGGTCGTAAATATATAATGCGGGGGCAAAAACTTGACAGGGAGTTGAAAATGTCAAAATATTAGAATGAAAGAGTTCCGTCTGTTTCCGTCTACTATAAATATTTGCAACCTTCCACACGTATACTTCTAGAGATAGGAGTAATAACACACATACATGCTGCTCCTCTGTCTTGCTGGGACTCCAATTTTGATGTCAATGCTGACTTGTTTGAAAATACTGAAGGGAGAGACACACGCATGTATTGGAGCTCTGAACATATCCAGGTTGACTATTCATCAAGTTCTGTGAACTGCCGAGGGATTGTGACTACCGTTTGTCTCCCAGTGGACTATGGAGCATTAACTATCTCTGTATAAACTGTCATCATCAGGTACGAAATAAAAAACAGATACTTGACTTTCCATTGAGATTAAAAAGTCATGAATTTCCTGCTAATTAAAATTGTTGTTGTTCTTGAATTGTTTTTTTCTGCCCTTTATTCCCAAAAGCATCATTTGTTCCCATCTATTAGTCTGGGCTATCTGTCCCTTTGACTGTTATTTAGCCCTCGCACTATTACTTTAATTTGAATTACTTGTATTGTTTGTGTGTTCTCAGAGAGGAGTGTTTTGCAACTGTCAGGTCCACATTCCACTGAGCTCCCACCGCATAATTAGCTCCAGGTAGAGAGTAAATACGCAAAATTGTGCGTTCTGTTTTCCCTTCACAATGTCCACACAACCACACACATACATGCATACATACATATGCTCCTAATCCATCAGAGTTGGGATGTTGAGTCCTTTGAATTCCTTCTGAAGGATGCTAATGAGCTTGCTCTTATACTGTATGACTGCTTCTGGTTCACTGCTGTAGCTACTTGCTCTCTGAGCATTCGTCAATGTTAACTTGCTCTCTCATTGTCAGTTGAATTTTGATTGTTGCTATGATCTTTCCGAGTTTAAACGGTAGCAAATTTGAAAGTTATATACCAGATGATCCTTGCATGGGTGTAGATTTTTTTTTTCACGTGTGAAGTGTGGCCGATGTGAGAGTAGCAGTTGGGAGTTAAATTGCGATACACCACAAGAAACGGACTGGTATGAATTGTACAGCCAATGATAAGAGAGAGGGATACATATATAATATATATATTGGGAGAATAGAATAAGTAAGTACTTCGGTCTTGGTTATTATCCCAAATAGTTTCACTCGGTCACCTCATTGAGTAGTGAGTTGACCACTGAGGAATGCGGTTCACACTGAAGACCTTACTTCCAATGGCTAATGCTACCAAATAATGATTGCAGTGTTACTTCGGCTTTGGCATCCACCATCAACCATTTGCTCCTTTACCTTCTTATAATTTTCTTCAGGTGTATGAGGGTGTACGGTAGTAGTAGTTAGTAAGTAACAGTAGCTGCATTGAGTTTTTCTCTCTCTCTCTCTCTCTCTCTCTCCTCTCTGTAGCTCACTCCTTAAGACATGCAATTCTCTGTTGCCTTCCGTGGTTTCTCCCTTCGTAAAAAGCACACCTCTATAGGAATCTCCCAGGCTCACTGAAGCAGTAGTAGCTATTTAAACGTGTGTGTGTGTCTCTCTCTGTATGTGTGTACGGAGTGAGAAACAAACAATAAATTGCTAAATGTTGATTGCTATGTAACAGACAGATTTGTTGTTTCGCAAAAGTAAAATCACACGACACTCATATCAATAGCAATTATTTTCAAGTCACGTGTCAGTGAAGGAGTAACAATTCGTAGCACACAGGAAATTATTTTTCCTTTCCACACTTCATGAAGGAATGTACACTTTAGGGAAAAGTTTACCTCCTTTCCTTCCTCAGCTTCTCACACACATGTGTAATTATACTACTTGTAATTACGATACTTTTGAGAACTTCCCTCCTATCCGAGCATTGGTCACATCTTGAACTCTTGAAAGAAAAAAATAAACTGTGAAATTTGAAACTATTTCAATGTACGGAGGGTTTTTTTTGTGACTTTTTTTTTTGAGGAAAAACACTCCGTAGTAAGAGAAACATGGAGGAGGGAGTTGGGTTGTTGTTGTTGTGGTTGCTGCTGTGTAGACTGGAGAGTAAAATGACTGCAGATGCAAATTACTAGCGTGATTTCTCCAGCCGGTGGATTCGTTCGTATAAAAGAGGCTTGAATTTTGTTGACGTTACGTTGTTATTATTGTATTGGACGAGGATGCAGCACACCTCTCTTGCAATGATGCTTCGCCGTCCAACTTGTTTCGTTCACTGTAGAAATTCTCGAGGGATTTATTATCGTTAGGTGCACAGAACTCGGCGGTATACTCTACTCGAATATTTTTCAGCGCGTATGTCTTGTACACATTGAGATGGAGTGAGGAGAGAACCAAAAACCAAAACATTACTACTACAGTATACGAAGCTCTCAGGATGAGGGACGTACAGTTTGTTTAAGGTACATGCACATACTCCAAGCTCTTCTGTGAGCGTATACTGTATATACTTATATGTCTGTAGTAGGAGCTGGTAAGTAAATGGTAAAGTTGAGGAGTATAGACAGAGTAAGTATTTTCTTCTCTTTTACTATCTGTCTGTATGAATGTATATGTCGGAGGTTGGAGTTGCTGAGAGGCTTCACTACAGCTTGAGAGACTCGACGTATAGAAAATATACACTATACAAAAATTTCCTAGCATAGTTTCCATATTGGGTATGTATCTTTTTGTGAAGTCCTATGTAAGCTTTAGTTACATTCTTTCAGAGGATGGGGATTGCTCTCCTGTATATAAAGTATAGGATTATCCACATGATTTTCTCCTATCACTGTATTATACGTTACCAAGGTAAGTAAGTGCTTCATAGGAATTGTGAAGTGAAGACGGAGGCAGGTGTACATTGACGATATACGATACGGCTGCATTCTTCAACTATATCATGCCTCTGCTTTTTCATGAACATCTTGGATGGATGTTTGTGCGTAATAGGAGAGGATGCGAATTGCTTGTGTAGTCATATCCTATATATATAATTATATATATGCATATAGTATAGGCAGATGCTTCAGCTCTGACCACACTATACATATTTGTACATACACACATTGGAACTAAAAAACTGAGATTATAAGCTTGCACACACATGCTACTACTACTAGAGAAAGCATAGGACTTGACTATAGTATGTGAGGGATAAGGGATAAGTACATGCCTGGATTACATTTGGAACATCAACAAGTTGTACGGCCTTATGTTGAGCTACGTGAGTCGGAGTGTATATAGTATGCATGTAGATTTTGTATGTATGTGAGAGGAATGAAATGATCAAGTCCTTGCATTTTGTTGAAGAGAGCCCACGCAACGCGAGACAACAACTACTAGACCCGCAACGTACAAGTTCCTATATGCTCAGGAATTCGCCCCTTGGCGTTGAACAGGGTTTTCTTTACTTCAGACTTGCTTATATTATTATACTTACTCCATAATAAGTTGACTGGATTTTCTATAGGGCTATTGTGGAGTGAAAAACATTTACACATTCCCTCCTTATACCATTCTCTTTTACACTACTCCCTTATTATTATTACTGGCACATAACCCTGTTGTACGTCCCTATAGTTTGCCTAGTCAGAGGTACTCTTCCCCACTGGTAACTACTCCGAAGTTAAAACCGTACTTTAGAACCGTGGCTCACAACCAAGCTGTGCTTACGTGTGTTATAACAATGCTAAACATTGTTATACTGGTCCTGGGTTTCTAAAGCATTTCACGAGTGAGTGTATAAAGGGAACGTCTGAGGACTAAAATTTTCTAGGGATTTTAACTCAAGGCTGTGTGTGTGTGTGTGTGTGTGTGTGTGTGAGTGCTCCGCTCGGAAATTTAGTAGTAAGTAGTATTACATACCTTAAATGCATGGAGTTTTTCTCCGTGGGTCTGTCTGGAAGGAATACTTACCCAGTGGAGAATAATAGAAAACCCACCCCTGAATCTATGAGTTGGGAATGGATATTTTCTACTTTTAATTCTTTTGACTTCAACATGCTATATGTATACATATTACTGGATGGGGCTCACTCAGTGAGAGTACTACAATTCTATGGGAAATTACAGAGAATGGAGTTTATATGAGTAGATACATGCATAAGTAGGTAAAGGTATTGAAGCTAAATGTAGTCAGTTAATTGTATGTAGTACGATTAAATGTTCGTGTATGACTTTGATTTCCCCCTGATTTTTCCCTAACGTTTGTCCATACCATCATCACCCTACTACTCCTCCTCTGGAATACTTTTCTAGCAGAGTTTACACAGTTGTTTCCTTATATATGAGGATCAGTGTGAGTGTGTGTGTGTGTGTACGTAATGAATCTCGGAGCTTTGGTTTCATTTGGGCTCATGGGATGGCTGAGCCCTGTGCCCTGTACATACCTTCCGTTGAGATTATACAGATATAAATACTATCTTCACTAGACGAAGAGCAGGAACGACAGCAGGAGCAAGCACCAGGATTTTTACGAGTATCGCTTTACAATTATATCCAGTCTGTCAAGAATCAGCCCTTCGTTGTGCATACTGCATACCTCGAATACAATCAAGTGAATAGAGCCCTCGGATTTTACTTGGAGCAGTCTCTCAGAGAGGCTGAACAAGCCTGTCTCCCTACATACAGTTCACAGTATGGGCTATGGATTACATGGATAATTAGTACGTTACATCATATTTGGGTTAAGTTACAGATACATGTGTGCATCTTCCTTGTGGGTTGTTCCATGCATTAAATGGGAAAAAAAGGATACTGAAATAGCTATGACCTATCTTTATGTAAGGAGGTATAAAATCCTGGAGTTTCAGGGGAACGTCAGAATGCATACTGTTGTAGGTACACTTGTAATTGTAAGTAGTGGAGATTGCTATGTGTATTCATTTGTTCATATGTACATACATGTATAAATACATAAAATCCACGTTGGACATAGGAACTATGTAATTCAATCGGGGGGATGTGTAACTATAACACATTTTTTCATACAGAGGGATAGTTATAGTGTGGAAGAGAGATTCGGCCTAGACGGTCGTTTACGTTCCTCGTTTTTCGACCAAACAATAATTCCAGCGAGAATTCCGAGGAGGGAGATGGAGAACAAGTGGACGTGGAGGAAAAGAACAAGTGGAGAAAAAAAAAGATGAAAATGATGAACAAAAACTATTTCCCTGGAGGCCTCAAAAATCTAAATAATTCTTGTGGTTCAGGTCTGCTCAACACCCTTCATCCTACACCCAACCCGCACATCATCCCGCAGATCCATCACATCCCGGATTTTTTCCCTCCATTTCTTCCCAACCTCCAGTCTTCCCAACGTAGTAACTACCCTCCACTTACTGTCTCTGTAAGAACTTCTGAATTCAGCCACGTACGATGGATCTGTAGGAACATTTGTCTGACTGCCATGATAATACACACAAACACAAGTTCAAGTTCTCTCGGTTTTTTCTCCTCATATTTCTCTGTATTGTTAGATGTTTCTAGTAGATGCATTCAACTTGGTTTTTTTTTTCCTTCACTCCCAACACGCTACTTTGTACTTTTCGTCCTTCATCTTCCTTTCATTTTTGATTCAAAAGGTGTTGGGATGTGTGACTGGCTGCGTTCTATGGGGATCTACTGAATATTTCCTTGGGTTCATTCATTCCCCGGTCATTTGAGTTAAAGTTTTTGACATGTTTGAAATCATTTCGTGGCTACCTCATTTCTTTTTAAATCTCCTCTACCTGGTGTGGGTAGGTAGGGACATTTCTATTTTAATTGAGGATTAATTTAAAAATGCTAGATATTTGATTTTTAAATACTCCAACCTGTTTTACAAATGATGGGAAATTCTTTGGGAAGGATTACTCTCTCTGGAGTATCCTCCTAAAGGTGTAAAAACAAGATAGAGGAAATAATGAGCCTGTCAGTCATGTTCAACATGAAATTAGTTGGGAATTACAAATTCTGATTAATGACTTTAAAACATTTTTACGTAGGTTAAATTGTACAAGTCATAAAAATACATGCCATTTGAACGAGCTCATTTCCCCTTCCGAAATCGCTTAGCCTTCAGAGACAGCCAGAGAGAGAGAGAGAGTGGAATGAAGTGAAGAATTACTATACATATGGCTGTCACATTGTATATCACGTTACAAATGCTCACGCTCATTATTTTTCAAGACAGCAAAGGTAAGTACTTACAGTCCACAAACATGGAATGTTATTCTCATTTGATGACAACCCTTGCTCATAAGTTACATTAAGGGAAGAGTTTTAGCCCTCTTTGAATCAACCAACATCTCAAAAATATTGTACTACTACCACTACTACACAGTGAAGTCTGTTCCCTGCGTTCTTCAATAGGAGTACATAAATAATTCTGAATGTAATTACCTTTTGTTACTGCTCATCTATCCATAGTGTAACTATGCAAAGTTCAAGAGCGAGAGACGATATTCATCTAGCAAGTTCGGTTGAGTGAATAATATCCAGAGATTTCCTCCTTTGATTAAAAGTTGTACATCATAAGACATTTTTCGACAAGGGCTTATGAATAATCTGAGAACATTATGTTGTAATCTACAAGAGATAGGAATTGTGTACAGCAGGACACTGAGTTTGCTGCAGTATCGGTTGAAGACATCTTTGGTTGACTGATGAGGAAAAATAATATGAAATTGTAGCGAGTCATTTGATTAGATATGCAACCCTGCATGGTAATCTGCATGAGACAACCTATCAGACTAGAACGATCCCAGTAGAAGAATATTATGACGACCTTGACCGAGCTTGGATGCTTTCTCAAGATAGATCCCTCGTAATCACCTTCATCATCAAAAGGAATGATCATATCTTCCTATCAAAAGTGCATATTTACATAGACTCAACATACATACACATCTGCGACTATTTTGGAGCAAGGGCTGGGAACAACAAGGACTGACCATTTCAAAAGGCATTTCAGTATAGATACATTGTTCCATTTACATTTGATAATGTTTTTTAAAAGAGGCATGATAAAAGAATTACAATCCTTCCGTTTTACGCATCCCCTCTCATCGCATCTTAAAATCTTTGCGCCTTTACGTGCATATAAAAAGAACTGGGTAAATATCACTTATCTTTGGCAAAAACTCCTACGATGGCTACGCTACAGCAACCTGGTCCTCGATATTACAATATTACACTTCATCTTTTGTAGTGTACGCAAGAACGACTGCGCTCATGCAATCTGGTATACATTTCAATGTGTGAGATTCTCATAACTGTGCACACAAGTTTTTGAACACTTCTGGCGGCATGGCAGCATGTACATACATACCTATAGTGAGCCCATATGTAGGAAAAATCATGAAATCCTATCCCGACAGTTGATCCGAATGCAAACAATGAGACAACAAAAATCGGAGAAAAAACTTGCATCATGCCATGCTCGATAAATTTAATACATTTCCCATCCATAATATTCCTCCAGGAGATTGAAGCCTCCTCAAGATTTGGAAGTCAGAAAGAACAGTACGGTGAAGGTATTCTCGTGGATGTAGATAATAGTATATATGTGGATACAAAGCACAAACATGGATATGTATTTATAGAATATGTGCCCGCAGAGTCTTTTACTTGAAGCAGTGGACATACATAAACGTGTACCTATGTACATAAACGTGTGCATCACATATAAGCATGTTGGATGAAAGAAAGAGCACAATTCCAATACAAAAACACTAGTCCTGTATCAATTGATCAATTGATGAAGATGAGGATGCGGATTGGATTTCTATTCAACTTTTTAATAGAATAGAATACATGTACATGCATACTCGCACGCAGACTGCCCGTGTAACATGACACAGAAGAATTTCTGTTTTTATTCCAGTCTTGTAAACGTATCTGTAACCTTGAGTGGTAATATTTACTTGCCCAGATTTCCCTACTACCAGAAGTAGCACCGTAGGTATTGTGTCCATTTCCAAACTATTTCGTGGAACTTTTTAAATATTTACGGAGCATTAGGAAATCGAATGTTACATGTAATAGTGTCCTTTTGATAACATGAGATAATTTAAATCCAGTCGATCCTACCAAGTATAACACTCTGCTGCATTTCATATCTTGAGACCACATCTGAAGAGATTTAGGAGAAAGAAACTATTAACAAGCTAAAGAATAGGTCAGGATAGATTTGATTTTGAGGTAAGAAAAATACTTTGAGAAAAGGGTAGAGAGAAAATAATGATAGAGAGCGTGGTCCATGGCATAAATAAAGGATGGCGGATGGCCAGAGAAGTTTCGATCCTAGGACGAGGACCGGGCTCGTACCCTTAATGGCAACACAACGGTGAAAATTACTTAACAACGAATACGCACACGTAAATAATCTTGTTCTATGGTCTGTCTTGTGGTTGTTTAATAAAAGAAGAAGAAGAAGACGACGACGAAGAAGAAGAAGAGATGAGATAGGAAAAAGAGAAATGAATTCAGCTGGCTTGGCTGGAGTATAAATGAAGTACATTACATAATGGGGAGAGGGCTGATCCTCTCTCTATCCAACAAGAGATGTTCTTACAAAAGTTGGAGATATTACCATATCTTGGTGCATTGTCTGGATTCTGGATTGTCAGTAGGCCAGGAGAGTGTGGAATGGATGGAGATGATGAGAGAGGGTGGAATGTTTAATGATTGTTTTCGGGGAAACATTCTTGGTCATGGTTTTAGATTTGAAACCGAGAGAGAGAGAGAGAGAGAGAAGCTACGTACACAGTATTATCCTGCTGTTAGAGCAACACTTTTAGATGAGAATACTGGCAAGGGGTACTTGCTGCATACTTTTTCTCTAGCTTAACTGCCCTGTGGTATTATATGTAGAATATGTATCCAATGTAGAGAGTCTACCGAAAGTGTATTTGAGGGGACGTTAAATAGAGGGGAAAAAAGTTTCAACATCTTCAAGACTTTCTTTCCATGGAGTATATTGAAGGAGACAAACTTAAAGTTTATTTCTTCTCAGTTTGGTATTCTTCGTGACGTAATCCACGGAGATAAGGTCTAAAAGCACCGTATTGGAAAATTATTGCCCGATAGTTACCTTGACTTGAAGTACGTATCTATCTGTTTTACGGCATCCCATGTAGTAAAAGTATTTGAAGCACGAGCAAAAAGGAGTTACCATAAAAGAAACCTTGACAAGTTTTAACCTCTTGGTTGCGAATTTTTCTGTCTGTATTTTATTTAATGGTCTTAATTGAAATGGTGAGGTAGATTCAACTAGTTCTTATCAAATTGAATCTATTCAATTATTTCCAATTCAATAGGAGAGAATCCCCTGGCTCCTTCTACGTACCTTATACTTTGCTCTTTGAAATATATGTAGAGTCTTTTCAAATGGAAATTAAAAACTACGTTGTATTTGATACTTTCAACGTTCATTCGTTTCGACGGAGGTAATGGGAGGAAAAAATTCAAGAGGAAGATTAAACTCGAGAAATTTCAATTCATTAACAAGTGCTAGCAGTAACAGAATGCTGTTTAGTTAGTTTAGTTACTCCACGTCGCCCTCGTCTTCTTTCTTCTCCTCCTTCATCATCATCTCCTTATTTCCTTGTATAGAAATATCAGGGGGGGGGAAAAATTCCCTTGCAAAAAAAAAGATGAATCTTTGAGGATGTTTTATGTACGCACGTACGAACAAATGTATGTATAATAAAAAGAAAAATGCGAGGAATTTACTTACCCCACCTGTCCACAACACAAGAATCCACACGTAATTACCTTTGTGTGCCGATGTATCTTCCTCACATGCACTCATCAGTTAAAACTCTGTAACTCTGTATAATATCTATTATGTATTGGATCCTGCTAGTTATTTCTCAGGTATGCGTTACTTTTTGCGCTCCTAACTCAAACACACAGACACACACACACACACACACACACTCATGCACACATGAGTAAGTAAAGGGAAATCTTTTTGACAGAACAGTACATGTGTAGACTTTATAGTCAATTTTATTACACTCTTCCATACAAACTCAAGGAGTGAGATTTAACCAGTTTACTAGTTATATGTTTAAGCTTGATTGAGTTTTTTCCCCCTCCTTACACCATGGATGCATTGTGTGTGAGTGAAGGCACAATGTTTATGTAAACTTGTATTATATGTGGACATACAGAGAAGTAACTAGTTAAAATAAGCCTATCTAACAATTTAAATATGAAGGATTAATTCAATGGATTAAGAAATAAGCTATTCTGAGGAAGGGGAAGTATGACTATAATTATTATTATTATTAAAATTGCACTGCAAGGTTCTATCTCAGTATGGAAGCTTATGAATAATTATTAAGTGGAGGAATTTTGCATAGAGATTACTATATTTCAATTTATTTCATTCATTCCCGCAGTTTATTGTTATTGTGTGGTTTCGTTGTTGAAAACTGCATTTTCTTCTTGCCTACAGGGCCAAATACTGTCCGATTCACCTTCTTGAGTGAACAATTGTCTGTGGAGTTTGTTGTTTCGTGGCTTTTTTATGGCTTTTCGCATGCTTTCCAATTTGCTGATTCAATCTTTATTTTTAGATGGAAGCATATATTTATATGAACACACGCATTTTTATCTTCTCTTTGGAGTGTTTCTGACGAAATTTTAAACAGTTTTAAAATATTTATACCCTTAAGGGGACAGATAATGCAGGGACGGTAAAGATTGCATCTAGGCAACGGAGAGTGGATCGTAATCTGAAGACGGATGTTTAAAGTTGATCAGGAATGAAGGAAAAATGTGCCTGGAAGACAGCCGTTATTTCTTCTACCCGCCTCTCTTTTTTTTCTTTCTCTCTCTCTCTCTCTCTGAAGAAATACAACATGTGTATGCCATAATGCCATGCTAACCTTTTAAGTTCAAAGAAAGAATATTAGTCGTGGGGCATGCCAATATATACAAGTTTTCATACTGAATTGGAAACAAAGGCCATTCTTTTCAACTGTTAATGGTAGCCTGACTTGGACATTACTACCTTCTGTTTTAGTAGCTGTGATTGAGACTGGTACTTGCGTGTAGGTACAGGACTTGTTATATGGCATATATGGCTTGATATACCAGATGGTAATAGTGTTATGGGCTTCAAAAAATATATACATGTTACAGTCCATACTCATATACGTATATACCCGGGGCTGCTGTTAAAGTTATAGATACGTGCGTGTGGAACATAAAGAATGTGAAAACCCACACGTTTTCCTCCCAAGTTAGCAGAGAAATCCAACCAGAGACGCGGTATACAAGCTAATAAACTACAAATACTTATCTTACGGCATGGAAAAGGTATGGAATTTCATGGTGTTTTCTACCCATAAAAGCACAGCTTCTAGCTGTTTTTAAAAGATTACGTATCTCTGGGTGCGTCGGTGCCTACACTCGAACAGTTAGTCTGAGTCTTACATGCTCTCGGAAAGAGTGTGTAAGTACGACTGGAGTCAAATGTTGAAAGACATTATGAAAATACAGGGTATGTTGTATATACGTACAGATGTATCTGTACATGCATAGAGAGAGAGAGAGAGAGAGAGAGAGAGAGAGAGAGAGAGAGAGAGAGATTTAGTTAGAGAGAGAGAGAGGAATAGATGGATATGATGTGGACATGAAGTATACGGACAAGTATAAGGGAGTAGGAGATGGACATACATATGTATGAAAGTGTATACAATTACGTACGCATAAAAGCGTTTAAGAAGATACGATTAGCATTGAAATCTTTCATTATAGGTTGTTTCTGGGGTCTGTGAATACAAAAATTGTTAATTCTAGTTTTAAGATGGTATTCGTGCGCCAAACATGTATTTAAAATTCCCCGAGTTACATTGTAAAACAATTTACATATAGAATTTTTGGCCACATTAGGTTAGATTGTATGCAGTTGGGAATACTTACGATCACATAATGTGACATAAGATAGTATTTTATGAGGAAGCTCATACCAGGAACACTCCTTTTAGGTAATATCAAAATCAACATTTCATGTTCATGACTAGGTCTCCAACAACAAGGTACAGTCGTCCGAAACCCATCCACATTTTACGACACTTACTCACATCCTGTAATGTAATATAGGGTCGAGGGGTATACTTATACCCCATTTGGCCTGATGTTTATGGTAACGAAGGTGAGTCTTAACTGCTAATACCACACTGACACCCTCGGATGTACACGAATTAAATTATGTGCTTATCGCATCTATTAATTCATAATGAGCATGCTACGAATTAAAAAGACAAGTGTGTACATAACATACATAGGTATAATGCATTGAACTGAAGGAATTTTAACCGAAAATATGCATGAATTTTTTATCCTAACCCAGACTCTAGAGAAAATTCCAATGAATTAAATCCTCGAGACTGAATACCCCCTCAAGAATGAATTGCAAGGACGATAATGTGATACAATTGAGCTTTTTTCCTCTCCACCGAGTGCCTTGTGTGCCTCTGCCTGTGCCTGTATGTATGTGTGTGTGTGTGTGTGTGTGTGTGTGTGTGTGTGTGTGTGTGTGTGTGAGTGGGAAGCGTTAGAAAACGAGATCCTCATCCATTACATAACACACATGAGGTTTCCACTACACCAGTGTTTCTACACTCCAAAATCAAGTTTGACTCTATGCATATTTTGAATTTGAAATAACCTAAGTACGGTTACGATTACCACGATTACGAATTTCTCATGATGATAATGATGATGGTAACGAGCAGGTGCTTTACAAAGCAAAGGGTTACCATTGTGAGCAAGTGAGCGAGCACTGCAGTCCTATCTCGTGTAAAGCCTCCTGCCTTTTATTCCACACACACTCACACACACACTCACACACTCACACACACACACACACACACATCCTTAATGCACATTCAGATATGTACCATCCTCCCAAACGCATTAGATCATGTTGAATGAACAGTGACGCGGAGGAACCAACTAAACCTGATTTTGTGCTGGCCATGCAGAAACATCAACCAGGATCTTCGTCATTGCTATCGAGCTATGAACATTCAAATGTGACATCCTTCTCTTTACCATATCATCCAGCCTCATGCTCAATCATACAAATCACATTAGACCTCTTAAAAACACCCTCAAAAATCATTAAACTCATCCAACATTACATACATATATATCTGTCTTTGGATCACTCTGGTTCATTTCAGTCTTTCCGGAATTTATGCTCCACAGCTCGAGAGATAGATACTCACTTTATGGCTTTTCCCTGTTACCTGTTACACTAACAAAACCAATTAACTTCAATGTTAAATTGATCACCAGATAATTTACGTTTTTGCATAGCAAAAGCATTAACCAAATTGTCTGAGAGCTGTTAACTAAATTGCATTATCTCCCCCCCCCAGTACCTCAAGTACCTTCCATATCCCACTTAAACTTACATTGAATTCCACTTCTTAAGCCCATCACCAATAATTCCACAGCCCATATTATTTATCATGAAGGGGCTGTCATGGGATATGCTATACATATATCAAATTTATTTACTTCAACACCTCCCTTTATGTACAAAGTCATTCCAAGCATTCAATTCACTTAATACAAAAATTCTAATTGTTTTTGAGGAATCAAATCAAAATTGACAGGAGTCAGGACAAGACTCCATTACAGT
The DNA here is from genome assembly GCA_947179485.1 of Allacma fusca. NCBI lineage: Eukaryota > Metazoa > Arthropoda > Collembola > Symphypleona > Sminthuridae > Allacma > Allacma fusca. The sequence continues at coordinate 20,422,255 of OX359247.1, forward strand.
TCAAGAAAAATTGTCAACTCTTATTTACAATCAGGAGTTTACAATTCATAGTCTCAACATGAGATCCCACTTGTTGAGGTTGACTGACAATGAGGGAGGAGGACGCGATAGGATTCAACAGGTGAGGAGTCTGCGACTGTGAGATCAACTGCTGCTCTCGTATACCTCAAAACTGATTGAGAGTTACTGCAGAGCCCCAGTCTGCCACCTAGCGTCAAAGGAATGGTACTACGTGAGACTGGAATATTTCTACGAGTATTCTGGCAGATTTGAATATTTAAGATAGGCGCAAAAACATATTATTGTGCGGAATGTACTTACATATATGTCACTGTCTTTGCCTGCGTCTAAAAAAAAACTATCTCAAGTACATTCTAAAAGTGACATGTAGTCAACGAGACGAGTGATTTTTGCGAAATAATTTTAAGAGCTATAGAAACAAATTTTAAATATTTATTGGTACCAAAAAACTGAATTATTGTCATTTTGGGAAGTAGATGTTAACGCTAACATCTCATAGAGTGTTATTATCAGCGATTGTCAGTTGCCAGACCGTTTTTGCAACTATGGCTTGGAGATCCCATGGAAAAGATAATGCAGAATTAGTTCGGAATCTGAAAGGTGGGTCAAAAATTGGGTATAATTTTTTATAATTTATGGTGAAGGAGCATGATGATTCAGAAGTAGTCATAAATGTGAGGGTGGGAATTCCGACTACGAAAATGTCGCTGGACTGCGTAAATGTTAGGGGTTTTGTATTTATTTTTATTTCGGTTTTTCCGGTCCTGACCAATATTTGTGAGATTTTGGAGGGGTGGAGGGTAAAATAACTAGTGATATTGATGTAGGAGGTGTGTACTATTGGTTTTAATTAAAAATGTTTTTTTTTGTTGTAGTGCAAAGATATGTATACGCATAGTAAACGTGGGGGAGTATAAACGTTTTGTGTATTATTTTGTATAACAGAATGTTGTATTGACAACGAGATATCGAAACGAAAGTATACCTCGGTTTAAAAAAATGGATTTAATTGAAAAATAAGTAAGAGCAAATACGAGGAACTGGGGATGAGATACATACATAAGGGTATGACTTTACCCTGGAGGTTAAGGAATTCTGTGTTTTATGATTTTAATGGTGTGTTGTAATACTTGTAATGCAGATCAGGGCAAGGGCTAAGGACCTTAACTGGCATTGTAGTTTTTTGACGCAGCGGTAGGGAATAATTAATAAGCGGTGGTTGAGTCTTGTATGAGAGGAGAATGTTAAATCGATAGAAGGCATTAGTGACATGGCTGAGTTATTCTTGTAACTTGTAGCCCACAAAATCATCCAAAGTAACAGAGTTGAGCAAGCGATGCTCGCGACTGATCGGGGATTTTACTGTACGAAAAATCCATACCAAGACGCACCCCAGGGTATTGGATACGCCGTTACTATTAGTGCCCCACATATGGTGAGTTTAATTATCTAGATTCCAGTTGCAGTACAAACATATAGGATATACGATCCACAGTTTGAAATGCAGGTTATCAGTTTCTAAATGTTTCTCTGGATATGTCAGAAATGCTCAAGCTGTGTATGTGTCAAAAGTAATAGTCCTTTTTTAAATATTCCAGCACGCTTATGCTTTGGAAATTTTAGAAAAGCATTTGAAAGAAGGAGCGCGAGCTCTGGATGTTGGATCGGGATCGGGATATTTAACTGTATGCATGTCACTCATGGTAAATTCAAGCTCTGTATAATTTGTATATTGCAGTCAATACGTATGTCTTATGAGTCGCCGGAATTGGATAGATCTTTTGATTATAGCATAAATCTTGAATGTGTAGGTTGGTCCGTCGGGCAAAGCTGTGGGAATCGAACATATGCCAGAGTTAGTAGCGGCTTCTATTGAAAATGTTAAAAAAGACCAACCACAGTTGCTTGAATCTGGAAGAGTCAAGCTGATTGGTAATTTGTTATTATATTATATTTGGTATTTAAATTAATATTCTGTAATCGAATGCTCGTAATCAATATCTCATTGGGGTATAAAATCAGTAATTTTGTATTTCCCCTTGAAATACTTGTATTAGTTGGAGACGGGCGGAAAGGATATGCACAAGATGGTCTTTACGACGCAATTCACGTCGGAGCGGCAGCAGCGACGATACCTCAAGCTGTATGTGTAACTGATTTATTACAATGGAGGTCTTATTGTTAGTTCCTATTTACTCGAAGAGATCATGACTCAAATATGCCAGCGGTGGTAAGACAAGATCAAATGCTGTAGTTACAGGGTGTCACAAAACAAAACGATTGTCCCCCGCTGATGCCCACATAAGGGAGTAACTCATAAAATATTTGATTTCCCCACTTTGATCAATTTTTGCGGTCATACGAACGTAAAGCAGACGGATTTTGAATTCAACATGTTTATTTCAACACAGAATTTTTTCAAGAATATATTTTGACGCTAGTTTGTGGGAAATTTTCTGGGCTTTCTAGGTAGCTATCTGATAGGTTTCTAATTGTCGGCTATGAGCCTTAAACGAAATGAGCAAAGGCAGAAATTCAATCTCAAGAGCGAAACTTAGAATATCGTGCCAGATCTGACCGTTGTAAATATGTATATTTCAAAACGCTTGGGGTTGTAACAGATTTAATGGGAATTTATTTACGTCCATCATGTTTACACCCGGGAAATTTTTTTTTAACACCCCTTATCTATTTAATGACATTTAACTGGTGTCTGGAACTCGCATTAAAAGTAAATTCATAACATCAAGTCCGTACCAGTTTGCGTGTCGTTACTTTTGTACATAAGTCATGGAAATATGTAATTCATTATTATTATAATGATATTACATATTTCCATTATTTAATATTTATTTATCCATTATTTATTATTTCCAGTTTTACAATATTATTAACAATATAACGTTTAAATTAATTGCATGCAACAAAACCAGAACTTTGAGATCGATTTGAGTACGATCAGAGACTTAGGAAACTGACCCTAGTGGTCATGTGTTACTCAAAATATATTTTTTAAAGTAATAACTACCTGTGGGTCAGCGTTGGTTTTAGGCCAGACTACTTTGAGTAAATAGGAGCGTCATGCCCTTTGCAGGAGTTTGTTAATAAAATGTTTTGATATATATACTGCTTGTTGAATATAATGTTTTAGTTAATCGATCAGTTGAAGCCTGGTGGACGATTGGTCGTTCCAGTGGGTCCAGAAGGTGGTAATCAGGAGCTCGCGCAGGTAATAATTCCTATTGAATATCCTTTGCCACATGCCACAATCTGCAAAATAATAAAACGGACATGATTACGATTTAGTAATTTCCGAAAAACTTATTTTAGATAGACAAACTGCAGGATGGAAGAATTGAGCGCAAGACATTGATGGGAGTGATTTACGTTCCATTGACTGACAAGGAACACCAATGGCCACGCAGGTGTGAAGCTATTTAATGTCTTAAACGAAATTTTTATTTAACAGTTTCGGAGGAATAAGATAGTAATGTTAAAACCCGATTAAGACAAGCTGAAGTCTCACAATCAGTCTTGAAGTTATTGTAAATAAATGTTTACAGGCGGTCAGTAATTCGAAAATTAAAGTGCTGTTGGAATTAGTCAATTTCACTCACAATTGGTCAAACTGACTGTGTGAGAAAATTGCTTTCGTACTATTTCGCTTACAATTAGCTCGTTCGGTCTTACAATTAGAGTGCTGCCTATTTGCAAGAATTGTGTTTGAACTATACATATAATTGTTTCGTAGCAATTTCTTTAAAACTTCGTTATATTTTGTACTTATGCAAATTAAATTAATGCAAGGTGACAATAGTATGAATACTCCAGTTGTGAGATTTAATTTTTTATGGAAATTCCCACCCACGTCTTCAGGCTGTCATTTATCTTCGTTAGTTTATGATTGTATTACTGTTGCGACAGGCTGTCAGTTGTTACCAAAATTCATTTGTATTGTTGTTAAGGAATATATTAGTTTTGTCTAGCTGATTGTGCAGTAGACAAGTATTTTCATACAAAAGAAAGTCTGTCTTGCTACACTTGATAGCATTGTTAAAAGCGTATTCTGAAAGTTTAAATGTTGTTGCTTTCAGCGAAATCTGAGTTCATCGTCCGTGAACACCTTTAAAAGCTAGGTATATAAGTGATACGACCATATGCTGGACAACCTGACAAAATTTCGAAAAATTGTTGAATGACTGCGGTTCGGAGTGACGCATATAAAAATATATTATTTGTCGAACTGCTTCAAGAATCGCTCAAGGGTTATCTACTGAACTTCATAACCTGCTTTTGCTGCAAATTACCCAAACGGAAAAGTACTGCCTTCAGAACCTCCAACGCAATTGAGATTTTAGCACGCTCTTCCTTATTGCCCTCAACTAAACACGTAATTATAGGTCTATATCCACAGAAAGACTTGCATTAAAACGATTTTTTACGAAGTGGTCCCGAGTCCTGCATAGACAATGTATGCGAGGCTAAGGGGCGAGCAGTGACATCGGTGGTGGGAGAGCCTATTTGCATGTAGGAAACTGCAACGCGTAGATTTTATAAGAATTTCACAATGTTAATATAGCATTACAGGTATAAAGAATAAAAATAGACCTGACCCTAAGTCGTAGAAAAAAGGCTTCATAGAAAAGTATGTCGTTACTCAAGAGGCAAAATGATCTACATGCTGTACAAAAAGATAGCATTTAAAGATCATTTTGCCACTTCAATGACGATGTACTTCCCCCTTAAGTCCCCGAAAATTGTTTTTGTAATGCTTTTATGCATGCGCTGAGAATCTGTGTAAGGCTTCTTGACCATTTCATTTAAACAAAAATAATGCAGGAGCTTCTGTGCCTATACCCACAGAAAGTGAGCGTTGCAGTATGGTTACATACAGAAAGGCTAAATGTAAGCGTATAGATAATGATAATTATACTACTACTACTACACTAACTTATTTTGGGACATTAATTTATCCCCTACAAACATGTGCTTTTCTTTACAATCGTCTGTATGTAAAACGAAAATTGTGCTACTCAGTCTTAAGGACCCTATCACGTGATACCAAAATTTTGTAAAATCATTTGTTAATGTTACCTGTAAGTAGTATTTAATAAGATGGTAAGCAACTCAAAGATTTAATTTTGGCACATGCATTGACGTTTAAAACACAATTAGCAGTGTAATTATTGTAAGGTGATAATTTATACCACTATTGCTGGACTGATATTATTAAATTTATATTCTGCAATGTAAGTATACTGATCAGAAACAATTATATTAGGTTTTTAGACCACAGACTGTAACATTAACTCTGCTACCATCATACTAGCCCAACTGTGTGAACCACTTAATTCTTTGGAAAATAAAACACCACCTAAGTTATCGAAGTCGAAACTTCGCCCCCAATAAAACCATTTATTGAAGTTACTATTTTATTTTGTTTCACAAAACACCATTTAAAAGTAAATTTATTCATAAGATAACACTCATTCGAATCCATCAGCCAAACAACCTCAATCTGAAGAAGAATTAACATTAGGTATAAACAAAGAAATACTAGTCCAGCTTGAAAATAAAACTTTATCGTTAACATAAAATTTGAAAGGTAAAGCCTACCCTTGATATTCATCAGATTCCAAATTCCAATGCATTTAGATAATACAAAACAGTTATAGCGAAAATATGTGGCTACAGCATAAAGCTGCTTAACTTATTGGAAAAACTTAACATTTACCTAACAGAAATCTGGGCATTGTTATCAGCGAAAATTAGATTAATCATCCGAAGTATGACGTTCCAATTCCAAGTACATCATTGGCGGACAAAGTAGTTGTTCCAAAAGTCCTGCTGCTAAAGGGGCTTTACGTGTGAGCTGAAAGTAATCTCCATTTTGTTTCAAATTCATTATTTCCTGATGAACTACTTTCATCTGCATTCAAATACAAAAACATTTAAGAATTACATTCCAAAATTTAACAGAAAATCGAGATAAGAAAAATATTAATTAGCTTACGTCTTCATTCGAAACTTTGCGCTTTAAAAAATCGATAGCATAACTCTTGAACACCTCACACTTTTGCTCAACCTGGTTGATGGAGATCGCATCGACTGCAAAATCCGTGTCATCGTTCATTTTGTTATTACTGAAAGTGCGGAGGTGAGTAAAATCTGTATCTGAAACAGTATCAGCAAGACTGACTGACATACCTAACAAAAAAGTCAGAGAAGCATTAATAATAGATACTGCAATAAAAATTTTTAGGTTAAACACATTGTAAATGCGTAAACAAACATTAACGTGCCTCCTGATGCACTAGACCTAGACGATGCAGGAGAATACATCGAAGACTTTTTCCAAAATGTTCTTCCATTGGTTGATGCCCCCGGCGTAAGCTTAAGTGGCGTTGACGAAACTGGTCCAACAACGAGTTTGTTGCTACTATCATAAACTCCCAAATTACATCGTTGAGATATTTCAGCACAACTTCTGTAAGTCGGGCCACTTGGTCCTTGATGAAAAGCCATCGGAGACGGTGTTGCCACCGGGAACGGAGAACACGCAGCTTTTGCTTCTTCGTGAGTAATCTTTGAATTCTAGAAACAAATGAATAAACATGAGTGAAACAAATCTACGAGCACCACAAAAATTGGTTCATTGAAAACCTGAACAAAAAATGTTAACAAGGGTTTAAACCTTAATGACCACGACCGAAGGTGGCCCCAGTGGAATGCCCGTACCAACTTTTGAACACAATGGTCCTGGTTTACTTCGAGGTCCTACTTTCCTCCGCTTATTTTCATTTACTTGTACTGAATATTGTAACTTGGTTGGTTTCATTCTAACTCGCTTTGTAGAAACTACTACGGGTCTACTCTTTGGTTCCAAAGAAACAGCGTAAACCTGAAGTGGTCTCTCGAATGTCTTAACGTATTCCAAAACCTGCAAAACAACAACCAACAATACTAAGGGTAAATAGCGAAATCCCTTAACAATTAGTGACCTGCATTTAGTACTAGCCAGATTCCATACTATCAATATGCTGTCTTACTGGGGTGTTAAGTTGAGCTATTCGACCCCCTTTTCCTAAAATGTAATAACTTTCCGGCTGAGTGATATAGGCCTGTCAAAAAGTAAACAAAATCACCTGACAATCATAAATGAGCGATGACATCAACAGTATCTGCCCTATTTCCATGCACGCACACAACAACAGAGGCAGTTCACAATCTCACAAAATTTATCCAGATTCATTCGAACTTCAAAAGCTACCCTGAATTACCATTTCATCCCATAAAATTAAGCCATGTTTATCTGAAAAACATTGTAAAAAAATAATCCCTGGACATACCTGGAAGGTCCGAAAAAATTCCAACCAAGTACACTCCGTGGAGCACGCTTCCCTCACAATTCGTTTGGAGGACAAAATGCTTAACTTTGACCTCACCGTTAGGTAAACAACATTCCCGACTTGCTGATAATTAAAAAAAAAAGCATCATTTACACTACTCCATCAAAAATTCCAGTAAAACAATTCCCCCATTTTTTTTACAAAACTTACCTCTGTCTCCGATTTAATCGGCACGGTGTTTGGGACTGCGGATCCGGATACATTGACAGCAGAAACTGGTGGAGATTCCTGCAGCAAAGGAATAACAAATACTTGTAAATACAAAATTCTTTACCACAACTAACAATTACTTGTCTTCATCAACCTTCAAAATTTCTGAGACTAGAACATCATTCCACATTTAAGAAATCAAATCATTATCTACTACATCCAGCCCAAACATCAATTTGAATTTCAAAACCGAAAACTTTCAAAATGATATATATTTTAAGACTCCACAAACGAACATGTACCACCATCGTATCACTAATTATGATTTCTTCCACATCAATCACTTCGGTACTTTCCAGGGCCATTTCCACACACCACGAATTTCCGGCTACACGAAACTTCCAAAACACACCAGTCAACAAAACACCCAAGAGTTATGAAAAATTATTGTAATTTCCAAACACTCAATTTAGTTTCAATAAATACACATAATATTCCCAATATTCGATATTTACACTAAAGCTTATTAATTATAATTGCTCCTCACATTCCAAAATGAGTGCTACACTAATACCACGTATCAGAACATTAAGGACACAAATTAACCGTTGACGTACCGCTTTCAGATCTCGATTCGGTGAGCAGGCTTGCATCCTCAATCCTGAAATTCCTAAACGTTCCGACCCTAACGGCCCAGGGAAGGGACCGTAAAAAACTACGCGATTTGGAGATTGCAACAACTGTTAATTTGTATTTTTTGGGTGTGTACACATATATGAATTCACTGCACTGAACTGGATGCCTCAATCATATAAATATTTATGTAAGTACTTAATTACGGATTCAGAGAGCGAATTCTTCCCTAAATATTTAGATCACGGATTGAGACGAGACTCCCTATTCGAGTAACCACCGCAGTCGCAGTGGCACACGCAGATGCAAAATATGTTTACCCAAATTAAGTAAGTACCAAACGATAATTGCCAGATTCCAATTCTTGACCGTTGAGAAATAAGACGCTTGTTCAATGAGTCACTATCAGGTCGAGCATCAGCATACGCATCGCGTAAGCACTTACTACTAATAGTGAGCCTTCGTTTGAGTCTTTTACTTAAAACATTAAATCTAAATCCTAATTTTTGAGTAAATTAAATATCTATTACACCCAAAAGACACAAACGTACGATTCGGATATGTGGCGCCGGTTATCGGAAAATATTCAAAATATATTTAGCCAGTTATACTTTTGAGACTTATACTGATGTAATCAGGAGGTAAGAAATTGATGTTATTTAAATTAAATCAATGTTATGCTGCTATTAAAAATTAATTATAAATTACTAAATAATTAACTGTAAATAAATACAGATGAATGTAATTATTAGTCCATACCGTGTTTGTGTACACAATTTTTAAACCGGTAGTAATTCAAGGACTTTTATAATTATACCTAAAAATAATGAATTTAAGTAGTACTTATTTATTAATTAGTAATTTAATTAATAAATAATTAGGGAGTGCCTTTTATCCAAATGTACTTTTTACGGAGTATCAGAACGATTTTTGGATGAAGTGTCAGCAATTGCTTTGATTACATTATCGAGAACCGCTGGAACTTCAAGGAACTTGCATCATCACGTTATAATTGCATGGAGTAATAATCATTTATGCTAAAATTCTGAATGGGACATGATTTTAAATGTAAATTAAATTGTTTTGTGAGCTTACCTCAAGTTTTGGAGTGGTCAGTTCAAGTCTTTTCACTAATACAACGACGTCAAATTTAGACATCTTGTTATGTGAGGGCCGGGGCTGTGACCTGGGTGATGATTTCAATTCAAAGCTGTACTCCATTTAGTTAAAAATTGTAATGATTAGAATCCGCAATCATCCTATATAGTATATTACTCAAGCCAACTTCCTTGTCCCTGGTTAAATTTTTTTTTCACTTGTGGAATCAATAAACGTATAGTCTTGGGTGTAGACAAAATAGTCTTGGATTTAGGTTTACAAGATGGTGTTAGGTATACAAAAGTTAATTATTTGTTCTTGAAATAATACTGTGGAACTATAGGGAAATCCTGTCGTACATATATGATTGTATTTATGAAATAATTGTATGTTGGTACGTTCAATAAACACTATCTGATTTTTCAGCCTCGTATTTAAAAAGCACGCGTTCAGTAAACACTCTCTGGTCTTTTCAACCTCGTATTTAAAAAGCACAAAACAATGTAGTCCTTTTTCGTACGGTGTGGCATTTGTTCCAGGAATTGTTAAGCATGTGGAATGTGTATAAATATGTCGCACAGCTTTTGGTTTTAAGTGTTCAAAAACTGATTAGTTGAAAGTCTTTTGTCGTTTGGTGAGCTTCTGTAGGTGGAGCATGTGATGGGTTTGGAGTTTGGACTATAGTTATTATAAGCACGGTAATTTTCGGTATAATAGTATAACTTGTTATTAAAAGTGCTTTTTTGGAGCTCGCATATGAATTTCTCCGGAATGTAGCAAAGGCGCTTTGACTTTGAGAGAGTGTAGAATGTCTTACATTAATTGTTGATAAAAGTCCTAGTATTCAAAAAGCCACCTATGGGATGGAAGGAAGGTCAATCGTATTTTAAAGAAATTTATGTGAACAGAAAAGGAAATCCAGGATTTTTTAATTTACTATTTTTTTTACAGTGAACAGATAGCCCCGCAGAGCTTATTCCTGAAGAGTGTTTGGAGATGAGAGCATGACGAAGGCATAGAGGGAGATCTCAATGTAGTGGATACTCTGCGGACCTTATAAAATAATAAATATAAAAATTATCGTTTACGTGTACTGTCCTTGTGTTAGCTTTGTCTCAGTGGAGACAGGGGCAGGCAATCTAGTCTATTAAAGGGAAATACCCAAAGCGAAATTTGACTGTCCTTTGAAACCTTAATACTGTCCATGCAAGTATTGATTGAGGACATTTTCACAACCTTCTTGTACATATACATATCAAGAGCATAAAAGCCGGCATGTGTAACCTCTGGCAGCTTGTCCATTAATAACGCCCCGAAATGAAGACAGTGGTCACATCAAGCTTGTGAATTCCATGTTTTAATGCTATACATGCAACGATACAACCACCTGAATAGGTTCTGTAGCATTTTAGGAGCTTATTTTCATTTTGTAGTAACATTCGGGTATCAGGATACCCGGGCGAGTATTGACAACTTTGAAACAATATAATAATGTTTTAAATACTTACTATAGAGTTCTTTTGATTTGGTTTGCAGGAAATGTGGACTTACAATTAGGCCATTTTGGTTCCAACATACATACGTTTGAACAGTCCATTTTGGAAATATAGTGTTTTTTGGGCAATCATTCTGCCCACTCCCGGTGAGCGTTGACCAGCGGGAATTTACTTATGAAAAGGTTTTGCTCTAAAGTATTTTATTATGAAATAAAGCGAATTTAGAAAAGTATGGACTTTCGAAATGTAAGTATTTCTCACCTCTCCATTTTATACATATAGCTACTGTATGCTTCTATAGCATAAGCACTGACATGAGAATTCTGCCTGAATTTGAATTACAAGGTAGTATTTAATTTACTGTTTTGGTCCTATCTTCTTCATATGTGCGATGTTTCTCTCTTTTATGAATCAAATTGTTACCTGTAAGTATATATATGCTTCTATTGTTGATCTTATTTTCTGTGGTGAGGTGAGGGATGCGGATAGGTGCTTGAACGGGAAACTTTGGACAACCTCCAACAATTGCCGGAAGACGGACAATAGATGTAACATTACATAGTGATATATTTATTATCAAGAACGGTACTTTACTCGTGCATGGCGACCGCTTGTGATTTTTTTCTAGCATTGCAATTTTTAAATTAGTACATCCATTATGATATTATGAATCCATGAATGATAGCGAACATATTTATTCCCAATTTCAGTAGTAATGTTAAACTGTATAACTTTAGATAATGATCGTGTTAGTAATTTGAAACATGATAGTGTTCGAAATATTACAGTGTTGTTTTACTGTTGATAATAGATACTTAAAATTAAAAATCTTCAATCCACGTAGAAATGTTTCTCTGTGATATATAAACAGGACTCCGTGGCGCAACGGTAGCGCGTCTGACTCCAGATCAGAAGGCTGCGTGTTCAAATCACGTCGGGGTCATGGGAAACTTTTGCTTCCATAGTAATGTTTTGATCCCTTCTATCATATTATGAAATGATGCTGATATAGTGTGGACGTTGATAATGCATTATAATTTGATAAAAAATTATAGCTTTTTCCAATAAAAAATACATTTTGGAGACTCTTTGTCGTGTCAACAAGGATTGTATGAACGGATTTTTTACGCTTGGTGGCTTCAAGTCAATACGACATAATATTGTTGTAATTTTTATGTACAGGACGATAGTGTTCATTTGCCACCCCAGCCCACATAAGGAAGTGACTCATAGAATATTTGATTCCCCCAGTTTGTAACAAATACCAATGGGTTTTCCAGTGAGCTGTACAGCAGGTCAATTCGTCGAGAATTGTTAACATGACCGGTAAAGACCCTGAGTAAGGTTAGAGATTTTCGGCTTTCACAGCGAAAATGAGATGTGGAAAAAAAGGACTTTCTACTGTTACCCTCTTTTCATGAAGGGTTATAAAAAAATCCGGTACGCTATGTCTATAGTAAATTTACTGAGGATTCATTTGAGTCTAAAATCGTTTTCCTAATAGAAAAATTATGGGAACTAGAGTTGGATTTATAATTAGGATACCGAAAATTTATTCGATTTCTTAGGAATACCATAGTGTAACACCAAAATCCATACGCAATCAGTATAAATACACAATAATATGAAAGGAAAGGAACAAAACTTTGCTGTGGAAGCAAAAGTTTACAATGACCCCGACGTGATTTGAACACGCAGCCTTCTGATCTGGAGTCAGACGCGCTACCGTTGCGCCACGGAGTCTTGCTTGTAAGCTGAGTTTGTGTAATGTCGATCCATTGAAGTCGGTATGCTAAAATTGCACCTTTTTGTGCATGAACTGTGTGAAATTATCATCTGCAAAGAATGATATAGTCGTTTAGGTACGTAGCAAGCGAGTGTGTTTACCCGATCCCATAATTTTTCATTGAACACATACATATTCACATCACAATGTAGTGAAGTTCCTTAACCCAAGGTAAATGCACTGAAGTGATAAGTTGATAAGTATGTAATGGCACTAATGTTGATAGTAGCAAAATCACTTATTTAAAATAGGACATCACTAGTCAATCAGTCACTACAGGCATACCTCCTTACAAAGGAGTCAACAAATTCGATTAACCCATAGTAAATGTAAAAACTATTCAGGTTAATGGGAATTAGGATTTTTCCCAGGAAGTACTATATGTATAGATACTTGAATCAAATAGGGATTTTCTTAAATATAATAAAGCTTAATTTAGTAGCATAGCACCCGTACAATCGGGGCATCCGGAACCTTGTCAACCCATGTAATGAGCCTGCATATCTGGGAAATGTACAGATATTAACAGTAGTCAGTAATGTATATTCAAATTTAAGGAGTTTTCTGTTGACACTATATGTGTTTGATAATGTTGATAGCATCAGGACTCAGGACAATAATGAATGCCTTATTTTTGTAAAAAGTTAGATAAAACCCGACATAACAAATTCAGAGATATTTTCATGATGCTTACTCGAGAAATCCAGTAAATATTTTTTTGTAGTAGTTGAAATTTTGCTGGAGAAATAAAGTCGTCGTTTAATCGATCGGATTTTTGCATACAATGGTTGTGCTCAATATTTTGAATAATAGTGAAGCAAGTTTATAACTTTTGAAAATTTTCCTCCTTGCAAAAATCAGACAATAGTAATGCGTCATCATTCACACTCAAAGCGAAGATTTTTTGCATAAGTTCATATTGCAAACACACTTGTCTGAGCGCTATTTATTTATGTGTATTTCGATATGTATGTTTCATCATCCCATTCATTGAAATGCCTCCTTTTCCGGCGATGAAAAGGATCGTAAAAGGATTGCTGGTTGAAATGCAAATCTTGTTTTGTCAGTATATTTATTCATTCCCACCTGTGTGTACAATTAAATCCATAGGTGTTTATGGTTTTGACAGTCTGATAATGCAATGCTCAAGCAAGCACAAGGAAGTAGCAGTATAGTAAATCACCCTATTGATTTAGCCTGTTTTAGATTATTTTTACAGCGCAATAATTGTTCGTGAAACTGTTTTTCCTTGCATGCATATCTACTTACTTGCATGCAATTATTAAGTCACGCACAAGCAATGGTCTTTACATACCTTCCGTACTGGTATAAATACCATGCATTCTGTCTGCAAAAATCGCTTCAAGTTGAGGTTTGCAGTGGAGCCTTGGTTGTCTCTGACAATCATAGGCTTCTCTGTCAGATTCCAACTTCAGTATTCGATAAACCTGGGGAATCAAAATCGTTGCCTACGATTCGTAGGTGCTACCTCTGGAGTTTTTTCTAGACCACAATAATAACAACTGGTCTATGACAATAATAACAGCAGTCCAAAATCGCTCCAGCATATCATCACTCACAATCAGTTAGAACCACCTTCAGTTCCTGACACCACCTTCAGGAAGGCCGTACAAGACAATTTTGAATACTTGCAGGCAAGTTTATTATACTTAAATATAATTTTTATTTTTATTTTGATTCTTTTAGAAATAAAGAAAAATAATGTTTTTTTAAATGAAATAGTCAATTTCTAGAAACAGCAATTCATCCGAATTACACGCATATGTACTTACTAATTGTAAGTATCTGTACTCAGTACTTTACAAGAACAAAAACCCATGAAGAATGTTCACGGCATCTCAACATCAACGACCTCAAGCCAGATTTCAGTTAATACTACCGCAGAAGATTTGCACAACTCCAGCTTTATTATCTTTCAAGTCAGATGTGAAAGCTTACGGGCGATCCGAGCATTTTTCCAGCAGCAATAATTAGCCATACCACTAAACTAGAGTGTGAGTATCGGTGCAATTTCCAATTGCAGTTGCATATGTGGACATCCTGTAGTTTGGTAGTTTGAACCATGGTCTACATATATTAAGGAAGTAATTTGCAAGTTGCAACGTAACGGTACTGGATGTACAAATTCACCCCGTTGTGTAGCGTATTTCAGGAATCTGTCTCTGATTAGTTATAGCTCAAAACCTAGATGATTTTTTAAAATATTATGGGCGTCTCGCACCTCTTAACAATATCAGTTGCATATTCTACATCAAGAATGTAGCAAAAATACTTAAAAATTTATGGTAGCTTTTTAGGCCAAAGAAATTATTTTCTTTGCAGAACAAAAATTGTGAAAAATTTAGAAGATTTCTCCGTAAAATCGATAGCTGTTTATGAGCGGGTTCTTTGATTATGGATTTTTTTAATCAATCAATTATTATGTCAAAACTAACATGCTTACAAAGTATTAATCTACATCTTGCGCATTAGTGTGGAGTTTATACACGAAGATTTATTTGAGTTTTCAGCAATTAGCAGGATACGCTCATGCCAAATTAGTTGTAAAGTATTTTCCTTCATTTTGTATTAAAGCGAATACCAGAACTTTGTAAAATTCTATATTATAACTAACTCCGCTTGAATAGTTCAAGATACAATAGCAGTCTAGTGTTAGCTAGGGTGATGCAAATCGTGCATTTAGATTGTGGAGACGAAAAGTGAACATCAGTAATATTGAAAGAAAACAGAAATGATTCATTTCAGTGGGAATAACAGTACAGAGCTTCTATTAGTTAATCACTATTGTCCATGTTATTTTTAACAGCGATAATGCAAAATATATATGTACTACCTATAAATACATACCATTGAAACTTGCAAGAGTAGAATTCGAAAATGGATTGACACTTCAACTTTATAACCTTATAAAAGGTCAGGAATTAATTGGAACTCCAGCTACGGATCGTATTTAGCCATCATCAATCCTCAGGAATCAGTTTGAATCGGTTGGCGGAAATTAAGACCCTGGGAATCCTGGGATCATCTCTAGCAATTTTTTTGGCTTCTTAAACATTGCAAAACTTTACCAACGCAACGTAAAGAATCAAAATGGGAAAATATGTTCACAAAAAATTATTGAAATTTGTTAAAATATATTCTCCTCATATATGTAAGCCTTTCTTCCTCTACAATAATTATTCCAGGTTAAATATCTGTATGTACTAGATGAAGTACGCTGATCAAAGCGTTGCAGTAACTATTAGTGATTTACTAATAAAAGCTATTACCCCTTTGAAATGAACTTAAATTCGTATTATAATGGATGCAGCACGTGTCTTTCCATACTAACATTTAGCACACATGTATATTAGATGGGGATGGGATGTGTACATGTTAAAAGACGGCCGTTTATTATACAACAGTGATGTGTTGAAAACTGACATGTGTTTATGTAATGTTAGAATTAATTATTACAAACAAATCGAAAAATTAATTTTTGATTAATGCCCATTCCAAAATGTGTTTGTTAGTTTGAAGATTTACTCAAGTGTGTAAGGATGAAGGTATTTGTTAATTCTGTTCCATTTCCCAGTTGGCCACCGTCTGTTGGCGCAATTCATTGATTCGACGAAAAATCTCAATCCGATTCAGACCATCCAGCATGTCCTCCATGGTGGTGATGATGGTGATGATGTGGGTGTGGTGGTGCAAATCCGTAATTAACTTCAAACTCGTCAGTGCCAGACCTTAGAGAATGTCGATAATGAAACGTTACGTTTACGACTTGAAGAAAAAATTATTACGACAGAGATTAAAATTAGCATAGACGCTAAGAATATCCTTACACTAAAGGTCCTAGTTCCAATAGAATGGTATTTACTAAGGCTACATCTAGATATTTGATGTCGGATAGCAATAATGCTGCTAGAGTATTTACCCTTCACGGGATTGTATCACATTGGACGAGGTCACATCAAGTTTAATAATGGATCGCTTAGCATCACTCATTGTTGCACTTACTTCCAGGTTCTCATAATGAATATGAAGGGTGACTCCACTACTTGCCTGTGTCAAACGATAATCAAACAGTTTCAAATAATTGTATCGATACATTTTTACTTCATGGCACTAGAGTTTTGGAATCGTCATGAAAGGATTACGCATTTTACTGAGGCCTGATACCTTCTCACGTTTTTTGTCTGATTGGCTGGCCCACTCCTCGTTGTAATACATGGCTTGGTATAAAGCGTCATCTGCTGGAGTGTTTTCAGGAACGAATCCTATGGCGTACCAGTTACTGCTGAAATTATAATCGTATGGCACGGAAAACAGGACTGCTAAACGAAAATTCGTTTTGCCAATACGATATGTAAAGACCCCCACAGACCCTCTTGGTGCTTCACTGTTAAAGATACAAATTATATATTTTTTATAAATATTTATACAGATGCGAACGAGGCCGAATTCGCTTACTAAAATATATTTTTATGGGGGAGTAAAGGAACAGCGTTACTTAATCTAACAGTTAACATTATGATTTTTCAAAGCAGCTGACAATATATTATAAAATTGAAACGATTTAAGAAAATATGATTTTGCTTACGAGGCTTTAGAAAAGGCAAATGCTTCCCTGGTGCTGGGACCAATCACAGGCTGCATAGGTGTGTGACAATGACCGGAAGAGCAGTAATATTGCGGGTCCACCAAAGGAACAACCAATCGATTTGCTGGGAGTAACAAAACAGGCAATTAAATCCTTGAAGTATTTTCCCTTTGAAAAATTTAATTTATACAAGTTCTAAGATACGCCTCTTACAGATTTTGAATTACTTTTTACACATCTCTATCACATATGCTTTTGATGGGACTTACTTAATTCGACGGTACAATTCCTATTTGTCGGCATAGAAGCAGCAATTTGTGAAGTTGTAGTCCCATCTAGAGAAGCTCCGGAAATGGGCTGTTTGGAGAACGCAGCTATTTGAGACACTTCCATCCTTAAAAATTCTCAAGATTCTACCCAGAATCTCCTTTATTTTCACGAATTTTTAAAACCAGAGAGATAGGATAGCTCTTGCCTCTTCCAAATTACAGATGGTCTCAATGGGAAAGCAACGTCAATACTTCGAGGAGCTATTAGCAAATGCGAATAATTTATTCTACATTGTTTTACACCGAAGTGATGAATACAGGCATGACGTTAGGACTATTTTAACGCCAGGTAATGGTCACTTGCGAGCTTGCTACATTCAAGGGCGATTCATAAGGAATGAGTTTTTTAACTGAATGTCCTCATGGTAAGTGATACTGATTATGCATTCTGCACGGGAACAGGTACAATTTGTCCCTCATAGTTTGTACTCCATGGATGAAGATAAGTGAGACCGTAAACATGCACATCTGTCTCTCAGTTTGGTATACCTATGCACATATTTTTGTATTTTAGCCTAAGATCTCAAGGTAAAATAATGTGACTTGTAAAATTCCTCATTTCCATTTTGATGACAAGATTGGTCTGTATAGAATACTACAAGTGTGCAAATATTTCAAGAGACGTACATACACGCATACATACTCATTTCAGGAACGTAGGAGAAAACTACACGGATGTTTGTGCTTGCTTTCCTTATTCAGATGCTTGGGACAAACTCATCAATTAGTATGAAAATGTAAAGTTCATAATTGCTGTATAAATTTCCTAGAAGTCAACAACTATGACGACTATTTTGTATTAATTACATCGAGCTGAAGAAATTTTACGCTCAGTTCGTTTTGACATTCCCCATCGCACAATTTTTAAATCCCTATATATACAATAGCATGTATCTATTTATAAATTGTTAAACTCACTTTGCCAGCTTTCCAAACAAATAAGTAACGCAGAAAGATTGAAAAGTTTCATTGCATTTAATTTACATGAACGTTTATTTAATTTTCCAGTTATTTTAGAAACACGCACCTCCTACGATACATGTACATCCGAGAAGCAAAAATAATTTTCTCAATTGTTATTACGGAGAATGCCAAAACCCAACCACCCACCAGGATCAGGAAGCACCCTTCTAAGTGCTCCGTATTTAGAGAAAGGGTAGAGCCACCTATATTTGAAACTCTTACTGGATTCATATATTCAGTATGGTAATCAGCAATTCCCAGGTGTCTCAGTTCTTGATCTGACCAAAGTAGCGGAAACCCACCTTGTATTAAGTAGTCTACCAGTTTGTGAAATGTCTGTCGAAATGGTAATGACCACCGCCATCCTAATCCAACTGCCACTGTCGGTAGAGTTTTGTTATTCACAATCACAAACCTGTCTGCATTAGACTCATCCAGGACCTCTATGTGGGCGAATTGCTCCAGTGAGCTGACGACCCCTAAACAAGCAAATCTTGAAGAGTTGAGTAAATTTTCCAAACACAAACTTTCGGTTCGGAAATGTGTCATGCCTTTGGTTAAATAATCCAATGAATTTCTGTAATTTAGTTTGTCAAATAAAACAGCATGTGGGGATCCATAGGACCATTTGAAATCCAAAAGATCTCCAAAAGATTGTGGTATTTCCTGAGAATCCGTCGGAGAAGTCAGGATTGATACAAGGTTAGAAGTGTAAGCAACATGCATGATTATAACGAAAGGAAGCCAAAAGATGAAGAATAATTTTAGAGGCTTGATCATCCAAATTCTGTTTTCAGAAATCCGGTTCAGAATTTTGACGGGAATTTCCTGGTGCAGTAGTGAACCGAACAATTGCCAGAAGCATGATGACAAGGTTGTGAAATTATTCTGCCTACCGTGCCTCATGGTAAGATAGAAGGTCAGTGATGAAATGATCCAGGTGAAAATAAATATCACCCATACATTGTCCGACAATGGCTTGTAAATATTTTTGGGGGAGAACTGTAGTTCAGACCTGAGATAACAGAAACCAAAATTGTTCGTGTATAGAGGTGAGGAAATGTCAAATTTCCCATAGTAATATTTTAGAATGGGAACAGCTAGCATAATGTCAGGGTGCATGACGTTAAATGGATCGGTATTTCTAAAGCTGAAGTTAACTTCGCATGTAAAGTTCAATCGAATTACTAATTCAATTACGGGTAACAGTTCTTTGATTACATTTTTCTGCCCTCTCACACGCCGACCTGATTTTTTCATGAGGTCGTCACATGTTGCAGGTGCATTTGGAGCGCCTCGTAAGATTCTCCTTCTTCCATTTGTCACAAGTGTATGAGGAAAAAGATCTGCTGAAGTATAGAAGTCTGAGATCGACATTGCAGTGATGATTGGAAAGGACTCGATGCTTGTGAAAGTTGACATGGACACTGAATTCTCCTGTGGTTCTAGAATGACCTTGAAGGGGTGATTTAATATTTCAAGTACCCTTTCCTTTGCTGTTCTTGTGGATGGCACTCTGAGAGCTGATGTTAGGGAGGAAAGAATCTCATCTTCAGGAGGGATGCCTTCGCTGGTGATTATGAAATTAGCAGGAGGGATGATGAGAGCTACGTAGGTTGTAAAGTACCTTTGTGGGGAGAAAATATCACCTTTAAAAGTTCGAAGGAATTCGATTGTTGCATTCACACTGGCCTTAAGAGATATGAAAACGCAGGTTGAACTGTGTCGTCGGATTTCAGGGACGTGATTGACCTCACCATGAGAAATAAACCCAAATGTTGTTTGGCTGTTTTCTAAAAACAAAGAAAGATGTAATTAAACTTACCATTGGCATAGAATTATGCAAATAATGTAATTATGATACATACGTTGAGACTAAAAACTACTGTGTTTTGATAGTTCAAGTGCTTACAATTATTTTGTTTTTAAACAAAACTGTGAGTTCATGCAGATTTTGTCAAATACTAAATGTAATGATATAACCCAATGAATTAACCTGCCGCTTGAATTTATTTAATTATATAAGCTGCTAGCATTAACATTATCTACATGATTTTAAGGAAACACTTACCATCAAGAATAAAATCCACTACTGATTCCAATGAAGTTCCAAGAACAATCCATTGACAAGGAACAAGAAAATTCTTTTGAAGAAACCTCAGATATACACCAGACGCCTGTATTTTCTGAAATTTTGGCTGAATTCCATATGAAAAACCGCAATGTAAAAATAATAAAAGAAAAACTGAACCAACGGAAATTATCATTGCCGAAGGAAATGTTCAAGGAATATGCTGCCACGGTTTCTAAAAATAATATTCACAGTTTTAAATGCGAAACTTGAAAGCTATGTTTCAGTATTTCAAACACGAGTAAAGTTAATATACCTGTTGATAATTTCGGACAGTATTAATGGCTAATTTATATGCAGATGAGATTTTTTATGCTGCATTATTACTAGTCTGAAGTCTGACTCAATATGCGAGATTAGGTCATTTGTAGGTAGAATCAATTTTCGGGGTGAAATTGAATCGCTATATGTGTACATATTGTTTGCATGCTATTAAAAATAATAGACAATAAAATAGATCGAAGTAAAGAACTAGAACTTACTAGAGAATAATAAGTGAATCATCAGTAAAGCTACCATAAGAATACTAGTTTCCAGCTATGTGTGTACTCAAGGCTGGTGTATGTACAAAACATGGATATGAGTCAAAGTATGAATACTAGAAATGGATTCGAGTATAATTTCGAATACGTTTGTTTTCGAAATATAAATTCCAATTCTATTAATTCGAATAAAGTTAGAATTTTCAATTCATTTGAGTACCAAAAATACAGCCGTGTGCTGAACTAAAATTTTTAATTCACTCTCACAAACTTTTAGTGGGCACTTTTGTTAGTAAACATTAGTTGCAATTCAAAATGTAACTTAAGCTATGCAGAAAATAATATTTGAACTGACAAGGAATGTTTCACATCTATCTCAAAGATATTTTTTTGGAAGTTTTGCTTTTTCGGAAGTCTCTTGGCACATTACATTGCTGCAACTTTTTGCTTAGAAGTTAGAAATGAGCTAGAGCGCCCCAACATATGTCCACCTGATTTCTGCAGAATGGAATCGAAGCTGCATTGTTAAGTGTTATTTCCCATTAGAAATTCGGAATTACTATTTTCGAGAAACATTTCAAATCCACTTTTCATCATTACTTTTAGTATCATTCGACTTTTTTTATATAGGAAGACTAACATGAATAGTGTGCAGAACAATTTTCCAAATATCTTTGTTCGTAAAGAAAAATACGCGTACTCTTGTAAGGATGGTCCATACCCCGAGTGTACCGACAGTAACGTTTTAAATTTAAAGTTGTAAACGATTAAGTATATAATTAAAACTTAAGTATCAAATTGAAATTTGAGTGTAAACTTGAGCCTCGGCTATAAACTTTAAACTCCAATTTTCAATCGAAAGTCGACAGTAGTAATTTTGTGTGTCAATACAGTTCTACCCCAAAATTTATGAAGAAACGTAAATTTAAAAAAAATTAAATTAATCCGGTTGTAATTACTCTGGGTAGTGTTATTTTTTAATATTTTGAAGCGACTTACAAGGTAAAGTTTTCAGGTGACACAAGAGTTCCGGTATTACACCATACGCTACACGTAACCTAGATCATACATACATGTTGGAGATTTTAGTACTCCCAAATTGTTTTAAATATAGCTCACGAAGTCGGATCAATGCTCAAAAATTCACTGACAGTGTTTTTACGATATATTTATAAATATTTAATATTTGTTGTGTGCAGGGCCTGGCTCATAAGGAGGTATGCTTGAAGCTGATGCTAGGGAATACGAATATCCTGGAATCAAACAATTCCGCCAGAAAAAGTTTGTGTTTGGATTGTGAAATTGGTTTCCATCAGCTATGCGTGACCCGCCCTGGCCAGTTTTCCATTATTGACGTCCCGAAATGAAGATACAATGATCCCCTCAGAATATTTGGTTAATTTGATGTTTAAATGCTATTCAACCCCTGAAATAAATTCTGTAGGGCTGGCCATTTTTTTAAACATTTCGGATAACAGGATGCTGGACTGTATTGACAAGTTAGAAGAACTTTTCAACCGCATTTATTGCCCAATTTTGAGCAGATAAAATTTATTTTAAGTAAACATAAATCCTCTTTCTGCTTCTTTCGGTCATGATCACATTGAAACCAGGTTTTACAGATATGTTACTCAGTATCGGCAAAAATCACAAAGGAGAAAAACAAATTCGGAATACATTTCGGGTGGCTTGCGGCGTAAATATATATTTTTTTAAATGCCTTTTACTTTCTTTTTGGAGGTATTTGTTTTACATTTTGGTGCCACATCCACCAAATATCAGTCGAAGCTGGTGACACCTGCAAAGGACTATTATCCCGGAAAGGTGATCCTCATCCTCTCCCTTACTGGCACATATATCTATGCTCCTCCTGTATTGTAATTTTTTGGGTTAATTCTTAGCCCTAAAACTAATTTTTAACTTGTTTAAATTTTATCCTACACTTAAAGATCCGCCCTAGCTGCCACTACCGTACGCGTCGACTCAAATTTTTGTGTTTTTCATTGCAGCATTCTTTATACAAGATCCAAATAGTTTTGTTATACTTCCCAATGATATTAAAATCATCGCAATGTCTTCACATGCTCACGAAATCATTACCCTAACATTAAGTTAGAAGTTTGACGTAAACTGGAATAACTCTATTGTTTTGCAAAACGGGAATTTTCGCCGAAGTATTCTATCTGGAATTTTAGAAATTATTGTGTGACAATACATCAAGTTACCACAATATTGCAATTAGTAATTTGCAATCGATTGGAATTCGGAAGTTTTTCATTTCTCCCATAAAATTCTGCAAAATAGATTTCAACCGTTTGGAATCTCAACTCCTCGTGCGTACAGAGTGCTTCATTACTGTTGTCTGCCACCTAACCCATATTACGGATGATACGACGAGAATGATTTGATTCCCCAATTTTCAAGGAAATTCTTGTCTCCGATTTTTCTAAATTCATTTCACCCTCTTCCCACACCCTCCTCCCCCCCCCTAACTTAAAAACTCTGGATACAGCTGTCAAGGAAATGGGGCAAAGTCAGGATTGCTTAGGAAAGGGTCAAATTTTGAATGGATTTAAGTGGTTTCCATTCATTTACTCAAATTTCAAAAATACTTTTCAATTAATATTTGAAACTCGGCAGTATGAAATTTCATTGGCTTTCAGAAGAGCTATCCAGAGGCCTCTATGTTGCGAATTGTGGGCATGATCATCAACAGTCATTTCCTCAGCTTTAATTTTGGCCCATGCCAAAATTCTTTAACGTAGAGACGGATAGCTCTTTTCAAAGCCAATGAAATTTCCTACAAAAGAGCGCCACAACAAATTTGTGACCGGAGTCAAAAATTTGAAATGTTTAAAAATCCACAAACAATATCGACTTTGCTTCCTGTCTTTGACGACTGTGACCTCAATTCTTGACCTAGATGAATGAAACAAATTTTAGAAAGTCTGGAAAAGAATTTACTTCAAAATGGGGGAATTATATATTCTGTCATTATTCCCTATATGGGCTAGGGGGGAGATAAATGACACACCCCTGATGTACTAGACATTACACTTTCTCGCTGAAATGCGGCATCAGTAACAGTAACCAGGACTCCACCAGGAATCCTTGCCACTAGCTGTACGAGCAAAATGAATTATCATAAACACAATAACTCAAGATCAATTCTTTTGAAATTTTGAAACATCGATGTTTCTAACAAACAACGTGTTCAATCAGCAATATTCGATGATCTCTAGATAATTTATAAAAAGTCACCA
Source organism: Allacma fusca (assembly GCA_947179485.1). Taxonomy (NCBI): domain Eukaryota; kingdom Metazoa; phylum Arthropoda; class Collembola; order Symphypleona; family Sminthuridae; genus Allacma; species Allacma fusca. The sequence goes on from OX359247.1 coordinate 20,446,622, forward strand.
GTCGAGACAAATTTGTTCTTCGTACAGTGCTTGAAATTGTAAATTAGTATTTTATATATGGTAATTGAATTCTCACTTTCTCTTCATCCGTTATAACAGAACTGTGAAGGTGTCCAATACTTTAGGTATAACAAATTTAAGGAATTGGGAAAAAAATGTACGTATCTTTCGTAATAATTACTTTAAACGGGAAATAAATGCTCATTCCGGCCCTGTGGAGGGTACGTTTTTCATCGTAGAGTTATCCAGTTTTTTTATGATTGGTTTTGATTTCGTAGGAAGGAAATCGTAGGATCTGGAAGTCAGAAACAAGTGGAACATCTTCAGTCGATGCCACTGCATGCTTCTCATCGAAGTCTTCCAATATCGAAGGATCAATATGACAGAAGATTACGTCGAAGCTGTTTTGAAACTGTCGTGTGCTACATTGGGTCAGTCGGAAGGATTCGAAGCTTGCACGGAGTCAGCTCTGAATATTCTTATTAGACTTTATCGGAAACAGTTTGTAGGCCTGGCGAGAACTATTCTTGACCATTGTGATGGAACTGTCCCGACGGGTAGAGAGATTTTTGAAGTGTTCAACAAAATGGGTATATCGCGGGTGGATTTGCTGCAGTACTTTGGAAAGTGCAAGGGGATTTCTTTCCCTGTCAGCGTGTCGGAATTGCCTATGAGAGGGTCAGATCTTCCTCTTTTAGTTCTGCCGAGGATAAGGTACATAATTATATGGAATTTAAAATTAAGCAAGTTGTTAATGAGTTTCAAATGCATATATAAAGGACCTTGTAGTGATGTGGGTGTGTTACAGTAAATTGTATTCTAATTTCATTTATGTATTTGAGTTCTCAGGGCAGATTTCGTAGCATCGGTTCTGACAGAGGTTCCGGCTAAAAAAGAGAGTAACCGGACTATGAGGACGTTGACTTGCATCAGTATGAATGAATCGGGTCATATATTGAAGGATCGTGAGGGGAAGCTTCCTGACAGCAAACGACCTGTTTATGTCTGCAAAACTCCTGAAACTCGAAACAGTTATGCAGGAAAAAATACCTTGGAACTCTTGGAAGGCAAGGTGAGACGCAGAGCAGAGGATTTAGAGAATTGTTTCCGGGAAATGGAAAGGAAAACGCGTCGAAAGAATGAACGACTACCTAGAAGTAAATTCCGGTCCCCTATCGTATTGAAATTGAAAGTCAAAGGAGTTATAGAAGAGTCTCGAACATCGAAAAAATCTCGAGTTTGCTTGCAGAATATTGAGAAACGAAATAAAAAGGATACGTTGTCTGGCACATCACTCGTTGACGACAGTACTTTCTACATTGGTACTCCAGACCAGGACCTGAACATTGATACTCTCCCAGCTCCTCCACGAGAGTTTCAAATGTGGCATCAGCCGATATTAGTACCTGGACTTATTCCAGTCTCGACTCCTGTGTTACCAGCAACCTCTGGATCAGAGTTTCCGTTTCGATCCAACCACGGGCTGATACCAGAGCCAGGGCCGGCTTTCTCTGTTATTCCAAGGTTGGTGTGTGTTTGTGCAATATATGAACGAAATACATTTCAAACGAATTCAGCCAAATCAAGCGAGCCATTTGTTTTTTCAGTGTTGATCTTCCAAATGCCGAAGATTCTAAATCGCAGAAAGCACCACACACAAAATCTACTGCAGATCTGAGTGTGAAAAAATTTCTAAAGGATTTAAACATTAAATCTCGTGTTGGTAAAGAGGTTCTGCTAACCAGAATTGACAACCCTGCTATTGGAATTCTCTCTTCACACACCTCAATAAGTGCGAGCCCAAACCCAGAAATCAGTGAGTTCAGTGGCGTGTGGAAAGTTCAACATGTAGAAAGCAATGCGTCTCAAAATCATTCCGGTATTAGTAGACAGTCGAAGATCCCCAAGCTTATACTGAAACGCTATGTAGATCAGCCTTCTACTTCCCGATCCGTAACTTCCTGTACAAACCAGCACCCTACGGTTCCTAAGATTTCGGAGTCTTTACATATAAACAATTCGAAGAAGCAAGGTTCTGCTTCAAGGTTTCCGGGAAATACTCAGCCTTTGAATCCCTCGGTGTGGACATCATTTGACTTTGATCAAAATGAGAGGGCCAAGGATTATGAAGGGCAAAAAGTGGTATGTATTTGTTTAATAACAGCTGCGTTACAGATTGTCGAACAAGCCGTAAAACCTGTAATAACAGACCCTTCCTCATTGATAGAAATTCTTTTTACTATGAGTTGTAGTAAAAAGTGGAACACGGCGAGGTTTGCAAAATTTTGAAAAACAGCCTGTTTATTTATTTAAAGAAAAAAAACTTACGCAGTATGTAATTGTTGATAGCTCCAAGAATTATCGATGCTGCTCACAGTTACATATCTACTCGTATCTGTGGGGGGGGGCTCACGTTTCCTTCAGTGACGTTTAGTCTTTTTACTCGATTGCCTTTAGTTTTAGGGAAATTTTCATCTAGATCCCCTTCACGGGGAAACGCAGTTTCAGATTTTCGTTGTTCGCTGTAACATAATCTATGGTAAATGTATGGACAGCATTTTAGGGGTCAGGTTTTCATAGTTTAACAAATAACCTTTTATTGGGATCAGTAATTACGGAAGCGATAAGCGGGTGTGTTAACAGGGCAGGTATATCTGATACAGATTTTACGGCATAACTGCTGTAAATGCACGTGTTAATTCTGGTGTAATATGTTCTGTCGCACAGGATTCAGAAGACTGGTTTTGTTCGGAATGCAACGTGAGCTATGTCAGTCGCATGATTTCTTGTGATAAGTGTCAGAGCTGGGTTCATTTTTCTTGTGCTAATATAGACGTAACTCCTGATGAGACAGAACCTTGGTTCTGCAGTAGGTGTTTACACCGAGAACACAGTGTTGAGTTGTGACGTGACTGTATTGAACAAAGATGGCACTTTACTTATTGCAACAGTTGTGATTGTAACAATCATCTTCAGTTTATTTATTTAGAAAATAAATGGCCGATTAGCTTTAGTGGGCTAGTTACATTTGATGAATAAGTTGTGTAGCTCTTTCTAATCATTCAAATGCTTGACATCTTTCAGGATTCGAGTAGAACAACTAAACAATAATATTTACTTCAGACAACTTCGCGTCAAAAGTTAAATGATTTGTGAATAGGTATGTATATATGTACATGCAGGGTAAGTAATTATTCTCATCAATTTTAAAAACTCTGCTAAGTTCTAGGCATGAATGAGTCTCATTCTTCTAGAAATTAGCGAAGTACCTACTTATAAGCTTGATTTTTTCCAGTTGCTGTAAATTAACCTTGAAATTCAGCCAAGGGTAAGGATGGCATTGTTAGTAATTATACTTTCTGCAGTGACTATTCGAGAATCTTGAAACATAAAACAGTCAAAGGCACCGGATACATTTTTCAGAATTATACAATTTTTCAAGTTTACCTGATATCTGGTTTCCCACATCACTGTATGTACCTCAGGACCAAAGAAACCAATGGCAAACAGGCAATCAGCTAAAATTCTTGAATATACATATAATCGTACATGGCGTTAATTATTGGTTGTGAAAATAGGGAGAGAACATTAGACAACATATTTTTGCTATATGTGCAAGTCCGGCAATAAAGTAGTAGTTGAGCTTAGAGACGATAACAAAAAATGAGTGTGCCAAACCAACAAGAAACAATAATTGATTAAATGATCGAATGGTGACGGTAATGCACATTAACAGTGGAAAAATTGATCGTGTATTGTTTAATGCGTTTTAGAAAAAGCTTAATGCAATTGTGAATTGTCCCCTTGATTAATTTTATATGCTAATGAAACCGATTTGTCAACGTCTAATAAAAAAGTCTCCCGGGCGCTCCTGAGGTATAAAAACATGGTGATGATGGAGGGGTTTCTCAGAAAAAATATCTAAATCCAGTGAGCTGCTTGTTATTCAGGTCAGCATGCAATATCTAATTTCTTTGTTGATTTTGGTTGTTTCAGCCTTAAAAGCAGTTTCTCAGCCAACATATTCTATAGTACCTTACCAATCTTTTGTGTTTGATCTAATTCTTCGTCTGATTGTGCAAGATTTCAAATCATGTGATTTATTACTTACTAAGGGTTCGTCATTTGCAAACGATGGGGTCATAGCAACTGAAGAATATATCCCAATTGCAGAACTTATTGATGCTGCAGGTGTGGAATTATTCTTAATAGACTTCGAAAATCCGGTCAAGAACTTTGATCCAACTAAAAGTGTCCGTCGTAGAAGCTTACCCTGTCTACTTGCTGTGAGCTTTCTCAGTCCAGGTGTCGATTATGATAATTTTTTTGAAAACTTCACCACAAGGTTAATGACGAGCTTGGATCCATTTTCTAAAAAGGACGAAGATTTTTTTATTTTTACTTGTGCTGACACAAGCGACGAGACTTTATTACTCCATCCTAAGGCTATGGAAATCAAGTACAAAATTTTGGTAACTCCCCGGGAAGTCAAAACGGCTTGCTTTTATTGCAAGGATGGAGGGTTGCCACAATTAGTTTCGATTGAACATGAAACTTTAGCTCATACACTAGGTCAAGATAAACTATTTCCTGACTTCACTCTCAACGGAAATGGACACACACTTCGAGCGTCTTCGCAAACAAAGCTGTTGTTTTTAATGGAGATTAAACAAGTGGGACGGAGTTGGCGATTCAAACGTGGAAGTTATTGGAGCATGCTGGAAGTTTTGCTGGACAAGTTCAATTTTACCTATGTCACCTTCCCTGCTCATGGTGGTGGAGGATCTGGAACGTTAAAAAATGGTGTATGGTATGGGGCAGTTCGAGATATCATCGATGGTAGGGCAGATATTAGTATGGCTACTACAACGGACTATTCAAGATTTCAAGTTGTAGGAGGATCGAAACCCATCTCGTTCATTTGGGTTAATTTTATTCTGGGAGAACCTCAAGCTACCTATTCGTGGAAAGCTATACTTTGGCCACTGGATTCGTCCGTGTGGGTTGCTATCGGAATTGTAAACATTCTGCTTATAATAGCGTTCAAAGTTCTAGAGAGAGTCGAGCTGAAAATCAGGAATGAGGAAGTCAGTGATGTTACGAAGCATGAACCATTCAACCAGCGTCTGGAACAATCTATGTTTGCAGTTATGCTAGAGCAAGAAGTGCTTCTACCTTCAAAACCAATCTCTCAAATTATGTTCCTAAGTTGGATGTTTGTCTCGCTAGTATTAGTCACTGGCTATCGATCGAAACTGGTTGGACTAATGACTTTCCCCACTTTGGACACCCAACCTCAAACATATTCTGAACTTGCGGAATCAGATTATTCCTGGGGATTGGAGTCCTCAACTATCGGAAGCAGTGGTCATAACTTCTTCCTTATCTCTCCTGATCCACTGTATCAGCGTATTTACCATTTAATGGAATTCGAGTACGATACTAAACGTTGTTTCATGAGAGCTGTACACAACAAATACGCTTGTCTAGCCTTTAATGAACAAGCGGAGTACATGATATACAGGAATTTCAGCAGTAAAGGTCGTACTTTACCTGTGAAACTATCCAAGGATTATGTTGGATATTCCATGCCGGCCATTGCTATGAGGAAACGCTCCATTTACCGGGCTAACTTCGACCGGGTCATTGAAACCACAAGAGAGATGGGTGTTGTAGAGAAATGGAGATGGATGGACTATGCTCAAGAGCGACGTAAACATTTTCGATGGAAGACAAAAAACAAAATCCAGGATGATAGTATTCCTGAATCGGATGACGAGGGAGCTCAGCCATTGGAACTAAAGCAGCTCACTGGACCTTTTGGTGTTTTGTTTTCTGGAAGTATGATCGGGACTGCATTTTTTATGACAGAAGTGTTTCGAAATAGAATCTCCAAGACTCTCTGTCATAGAGTGTCCAAAGCTGTTGTTTTGCTCAAATAATACAATGTCAGTTGAGACTTTGAGTCTATCGGTACTTCGGTACTAGCATGTTTACTACAGGCATCAGGAGCTGGTATTAATATAGCGAAAGTTCGAGTATTATAACGAGAAGATCTTTTATTCACTTTTTGGTAGTCATAGTAATAGTTTCATCAATAATGCACCTTCCTGAGGAAAAACTAATGTGTAATCTCTTGTTCTTTCAAGAAATCATACCCTTTTCAAATGAAATATACCACAGAAACCTACATAGTAGGCATATAGTCTTCGGGGAATTATGCATAGTTAAATAAATGTGTGAATAATATGTAGTTAACTGTTAGAAAAAATGTGTTCTCCTTGGAGAATTTACAACTAGTCTTAGAATCGAAAAATTCTAATAATTATTGTACAAACATATATTTCGAAGAATCAAGAAATTACATTATGTTGTACTGTAAAACACCAAAAATTACAAACAGTCGTTTAAAGTTACAGAAATACATATTCAAGATGATATTCCGTCTTGGAATTCTTTTCGCGACGTTTGTATATCATACAATGTAACCGAAAATAAAGTAATGAGTAATCAAAACATACCTACGGTTCCGGTTTAATTAGTTCTTAAACTTTAAACTACGAATATGTTAGGTTAGGTCAACAATTTCATCTAGAAAATCATGCAGTATTGAGTCTTTTTATATTAAAAAAGACACTATACAGACAGACAGAAGGAGAATTTCCTTCCTTCTGTAGTATATGTGACTGTTGAGTGTGACAGCGCAGCTACCAATTTTTGCATATCACAATACAAATGTGTTTTAAATATCAATAATCCAATATATTCAGTTCTTTTTATACCTTGCATCCACTACTTTGCTGGAAATTACTAGTTACACACAATGCTCTAAAACAATGAGAACGTCACCATAAACCGTTGGCAATAATTACTGAATGTGTACCAGACTGTCAAAGAAGTAGCAACAAAACCGGACTTACACATATGCACATTTGTATTAATTCCTATTTTAGATTTACTAAAAGGATATAGTATCAAACGGTTACTCTATTAAACATTACTAACATGAATAATATTTATGGAACACATACATATCTACGTATACATACATATATATTTAAAGGATGCAATTTAATTAAGAACAGACTACACCTTACCACACATACTCACAATCAGTGAACTTGACGAGTAACACAGAAATTTCAAATAGATTCTAATACCAACACATAAATAAGGATTCAGCTGAGCTGAAAAAATTTTCACCAACGGCTCAACATGAGAGATTAACGAGGAGAAATCATAAAATATCAAAAAAGATTGTCATTCCTGTAGACTATTAGAAGCAATCCTGGTAATCCGACTGTGTTACCATTTTTATCTTTTGTTTTACTAGTTAAAGAAATTATCCTAGAGGTTTCAAACTCGCTGGAACATCTGCAGTTTTTAAATTCGAGGAAAACAATATTACAAAATATTCGATGTACATGCCATTTAAAGATACATTCCATCGACAAGATAGTCAGGATCAAGCCTATTCTTCCCACGGCGTCTAGTTCCAATGCGTCGAAGGCGGCAGCCAACGACAACTACCATAATAATGGACATTGCTAATCCCATGATGAAGGCGAGCACAGCGCCTGGACCAGCCGCATGGTCCGTCAGATCATCTTCTAAAAATTTATAATAAAACATGCAGGTATTATATATAATTAAAACAAAAGTGTATCGTAATTTGCATAAATAAAATATATGGAAGAAGTGAAAGGTGAAAATGCTCACTTTCGGATTCTGAGGCAAAACTTTGGATTTGTGAAGATAATGTCCTGAGACTTTGGGGAAGTTCTAATTTGGAAATTTCATTATAATTTACACTACCCACAGGAGCAGAGACTAAGACAGCCTTCTGCTGACCGCTTGAAGCATTTGACCCTGCAGAAACGTTTGCGGTTCTCGGGACCGTCTGACTCGACGGCGTCAACTGATTCGGCACTCCGGAATAAGGGAGAAGCAACGAATTTTGCTGGTTGACCGAGGTCTGTGGCATGCCGCCATTGACGCTCGCTTGGTTAGGAGGTCGATTATTTGGCGGAAGTAGACGGTTAGGCGAATTGATCATATAAGTTGGGGAGTTGGGGTTACCCAACCCATTATTTAAATTATTATTATTTTGATTATTATATCCTGGGTTGGCAGCACTACTGTAATACGGGGCCTGCTGAAGTTGCTGCTGTTGCTGTGATGCTGGCAAGGGTTGTAAATTGTTAAAATTCATGCCATTGCCGTTTGCATATTGTCCATATTGTTGCTGCTGGAATTGTTGTGACTGGGAAGGGGCGGGGATCCCTTGGAGAGGATACTGGGGATATGCAAAGGAGGATGATGGTCCGCTCCCGTAATTGTTATTATTGTTCACGCTGTTTCCTGTTCACATGAATGTAAGCAAGAGATAAATTAAAAGTATCATTAGTAAAAGAAGGAATTAATATCATGAAACTGTACGCACTTGAAGAAAATGCCTGTAATTTTTTTTTTCTCCTTTAAGGAAATGAAAAAATTACTGTACTATGCGGACTACTGACTGACACGAAGTAATGGACGTACTGTAATTCTAACGTACTGGTAGAGTATTCATGAAGACAAACAATCATGTTCGGAAACGTCTCAGTGTCGCACCCACATACATAGATACACGCGAGTTACAATTATTGTCAAATGTACGAGAATTGTCATGCTATAATTTCTACATTACCCTTCTCTGTCACTTTGGCAAGCGGTTACGTTAAGGGAGTTAAAAATGATTGTTATTGTCTGTAACGTTGGATTATAAATGCCAAATCATTGCCGAGTAATATTTCTCACTACTTTGTCCAAGGTAAATTGTTGAAGAACGTGGGGAATGTGCATTACCAATGACTGTCCTTTCCATCGTCAAATTACGATTATTAAATTATTATCCTTGGTTTAACGCACGTATCGTTTATACCGTTCCTGAGATTTGCAAAAATTTTCCGAATTTTTTCCCCCACCACAAAGTCGACTCCTACCTTTGGTGACAACTTTGGATGAATCCAAACTACTTACAATAAGGCATGACATGCAAAACATTCATTAGCCTGTCAGATCTGTGAGTCGTACATAAAATAACAAAAAAACGTCAAAAGTCCCTTTCCTTGTGACGGCACGGAACGAATCAAAAGCTTAAGTTCTATTTCAAGGTAACTGGGACAAAATGATGGCCGTCAACGGGATTCACATTTATATTGCCCTATTATTGCATTTTTCTGAGAAAGATAACGATGTTACTCGGAGTAAAAATTCATTTTAAATTAAGTAACACTAAGCGATATTTTCCCCACAAATGAATTGCTTTCAATGTCCTTAGTCCTTACCATACAAACCAGAGTTTGCGAGGGGCACAACAGCCATTCCATAACCGTTCCCATTTGAATTACTTGATGATGAATCCCCAGCGTTGTAGTCAAATGAAGATGGTTTCCAGTAAGACCTACAAAGGAAACATTTTTTATTAGAACATTTATTTACCCTCAAAAGATATGCCAGCAACCATCCATACGTACAAACATACATATGTACATACTAAGCACGCCCATGTGAATATCTTATAAGAGTGCTTTGTCATAAAAATGTTTGAATATTGTGCCAGTCCATAGTTATAGTTAGTTTTGTATGCGCGTCAAGACTTCCAATCTGAGTTTGTCCTCCATGTTAATATGCTCTGTTCTTGTAGCCAGTTGCTATTTATGATGTGAACAGTCATTTTTACTTGTCAGGTTCCCCTATACACTATAACCCGTAAACGCAGCATTGGGTTTCATCACGACCGGGAATAATACAGTAATAATGTAAATTATTATTACCACAGTGCATATGTTCTGCGGGGTGACTGTTGCGATGTAGTATGCAATTAAAACTACTGTTATGATTTTCCACTAAAATAATCCAAGAATCTGAAAGTCCCAGCGTCACAATCAAAACAATGATAGAAGTACCATAAAACACCTTACTTTGATTTACAACATTTCACTACAGCTACGTATACAATCCTTTGTTTCTAACTCTTGTAATCCCATATATAATCATAAATTCATTAGACATAAGTGCATGCAAATACATGCCGTATTGCTAAACTTTTTGACCTGGGGTTAATCTGCAGGAACAACGCGTCTTAGTTTTTATTTTGAACCTGTCAAATAAATAACGCTATCAAGTTGAGTAACCCAAATAAATTCTAGAGCATTTCCTACCCCTTTTGTACATACAGCAGGAAAAATTTCAATTTTTGTAAGAGCCGGCAGTTGCACATACTAATGTATAATTATATATATAGTTTATTATGCAAGTACTATTATTTAATGATTAGGATTGATACTGATAGTGACTTGATGGTAATCAAATCAATTTATAGCTAACTAGTTGAAAATAGTCTGGGATTTACAGAGTAATAAAAAAATGTACTATCTGGCCTTTGTAAATCTTAGTTTGTAAAGGAAATTTATAAATTGTGGAAATGGATTTACATAATAGTGTATGTAAGTGTGCAATGATAGAGATAGGAAGTGTATTGATCTTACGAATGTCTCTGCTGTTGCAGTTGACTTCCATAGTTATCGTGTTCATCCATGATTCCGCCATCCTTATGAGCAAAAATATTTAGGGGTGACGACGGTGGTTGGATTTGCATTTGCGGTTGAGGAGATAAAATCGGGTCTCCCTTTCCATTGTTTTTAATATTTATCATAGAATTGGAAGGCATGGACTGTTGCTGCGGTGGAGGTAACCGGTATTCTTCTTGCTGACTCGGACTCTCATTGTGTTCATTATGCTGATGATTTGGTTCAAAACCATTGTGGTTGAAATTACCATTCCCAAGAATGTTCGACCCTCCTGAGGAAAGTGAATGTCCCACTGGTGACATTGCCATCGAGGAAGGAACGATTTTCGGTTTTTGTACCACAGGATTTTGATTGATGGAATCTAAAGAACAGAAGAAGTCAAAACCGTTGTGATCACTACACTCCATTATTTTTTCCAAGGTATTCAATAAAGTTTCAAGTATGTAGTTATAAGTGTAAGTGATGTAACATTACAGTAGCATATTACTTTTCCTTGATCAAATGTGCAAACAATCACATGGCTTTGCCAGTATCTCAAATTCAGTCATTTCTGACAACGTCAAGTTTACATTGCACCATAACTTTTCCGCAATGGGCTTTACTTTCAGCAGCAGTCTCAAGTCAACTGACTGTTTGCAGACTTGAGAAAATCGTTCTTTCGTCCTTGAACAAATAACCGAACCATAAAAATGGACTTTCTTTGATCCTTTAAATCTGGTAGATGACAAGAGAATAATTCATGTGATTGTTTCTGTTGTCAAAGGCAGAACCAAAGGCCCAGCTTGTGTCTTAACAATATGCTTTGTAATTTACAGCAAAGCATTAGCTTTTTATTTTCACTTTCATAGTGATTGAGCCCTAATTTTCCTCAGTGCACTTTCGCATGCTGATATGTGTGTATATGTAAAAGAGATTTTCAAAGGAGCAGTATAAGCCATGCCCGTCTACTACCATTGTTTATAATGATCTCTAAGTCTAGTTCAAGAATAGTGCAATGCAGGGACATAAACTGAAACTGGAAATCAATACAATGTCAGCAAAAAGAAGTGATTGCTCCGCTCTCCGTCTTATTACAATTGCATTCGCTCGATAAAGTTCTTTTTATACGTTCAAATTGAAGTAATAAAAGAGTCAACGTTTAGTAAATACTCAGTTACATAGATACAGTATATTACTCCATGAGTCGGAAATCCGATCAAAACTTTTGTACGCAGTGCATATTGTAGTTTGTATGTATATTTTTGGGGAGGTACATACATACATATATGTACATATGGGAGTAGTATATGAGCTTATAATTATATTGTTATGTTGCTTTTTACAATCTTTTACTGTCAAAGGTTGGCTCAGATGTTATAGACATATACATATCTATAGACTGTTCCTATTTGTACATTCATTGTCGTGGGATTTATCATGACGCTCGTACTTCTGGAACACAATTGGTTTTTGACCTTCTTTAAGGTAAAGTTCTTTTGCTATTTACTTTATTTGCTCGTTCAGCTGTCGTGTTCTCTCCGCATAAATGTCTTTCAAAGACTGATAGGATTTCCGTTACGAAAGAATGATTAGAGGTAAAACAAGGGACAGTTTACTTTATTTAATTGTGTGAAGAGGTTAAACCAGCCACTTCGAGAATAATGTACTTAAGGGCCTACCAAAAGGCAATTCCAATGGCTCCATCCTCGCCAAATTGCTATAAAGGGACTTACAACGAAAAGGTTAGAAAGAGCAGGGAAATATTAAGGTTGACATATTTCTTTTTATTTTGTTCTGTGGCGGAGAAGTGTATAGACAGACACTCTGGGTGTGATAGGTAAAGGAAACAAGACAAAAAGTAAGAAAAAGAAAGATGCGAGAGGATCAATTACAAAAAGGTAGTTTTTGTTCATCACTTTTACAGCTGCAGTTCTTTTTATGCTGCTCCTCGTGTGGGCACACTAGTACTACTGTGAGCCCACTACAAATGGTAGAAATCTCAGGAGATATTTTTTCATCTCCGTTGTCTCTCTTTGATGTCAAATGTATTCTCCCAGTACAATCTTGACTGACTGCACTTAGGGCATTAAGGACTTTACAAGAAGCTTTTGTTGTTATCAGGGAAAATGGATGAAGGGTTGCTACTGGGATTGGATAGTTCTTCGCTTAACCTTTCTACTATTTGTGGTTTTATTCCATACACATACACTATAGAAGTCATTACTCATCGTTCCAATTTTTTCGTGATCGATCTCCTCGTCTCCACCTCGCTCTTCAGGCACAATCTACCAGTTGTCACGCTCTAGAAAATTAACTACAGTGACACTACAACACTACCCAAAACCTACCAATAAATAATACCAAATCCTGTTAAAGACGTAAGTTCCCAACGCATACGTGCGTGCCAAGAGGTTCGGCGTCTGGAAGAAAACAACCTCTAAAATCCTTTTGGTGTTCGAATCCAACTTTGTAAGTAAACAGAGGCGAGTGCGTCAAGTCGGAAAAAATCTCTCTCGCAAGAAGAGACTGGAAAATCTGTTGGGCAATCACCCCTGACAAACTCTCAACGGATCAACTAATTATTTGATTTTGAGGAAATCCTATATATTCACTATATTTGTCATGTACTGGGGCTAAATACAGATCAAACGTTTAGGTGAAGCAACTAGGCATCCGTGTACATATGAATGTATGTATTGTAAAGGATTTTATCATTTACTAGTTGCTATGGTTATGGGCTTGGTAGTGATGGCTGTTACTACTACCCAAGCGGAGTAGCTACACCAGAGCTAGTCATTTAATATGATTGGCTTAGTCTGGTGTGTATTTAGATTTAATTTATAATTTAAGGATTTGGATGTCGGGACGAAAGAAAACCGGCAGATTCTTTCTGACCTCTGAGATTCTCAGACGTATGAGTGAATCGCGGCCTCTGAGATTCTCAGTAGTCGTTTTCCATTTAAAGGTTACTAACCGTTTCTGACTGTTTACAGGTCTAGTTTGCTTTAGCAGTGTGCTTTAGCTTATTCTTCTCAATTATTCAATTCAAGCTTTGTGGTGCACTTAGCCCTCTATTCTAATTGTTGTAATTATAAGATTACTATTGAGTTTCATATTGTTCTTGTTTACGAGGAAATAAACCTTCTTGTTCAACTGTATATTTATAGGGAATTGTATTGAGCCATAATAATATTCCTTATAAATTCTGCTCAACCGGGATCATGCCGAAAAAGAATAGAAAGAGTGTAGCTACTATGTCATCCTTCGTGGATGAAGCTCAAGGAAATGATAGTAGCAAGGATCAAGGTTCAGTCCAATTGGATAGTTTATGTGAAAACTTATTAGGCAAGATGACTGAACTAATGAATAGTAAATTTGCAGATATAGAGAGGAAATTGAAATTTACTGTAGAAGGAGAAAATCAGGGACCAGTTACTATGGTTACACGTCAGTTTAATGGAAATGTTGTACCAAACAGGAGACATAGTGATACTGAAATCGTTAGTGGTGCAGATAACTTTGCTAATACTCCTATTGGTAGGTTCGCTAATTTTAACAGGCCTGAAATTGTAAATTTGGATAGTGAGTTAGTTGGAGACAAAACTCAAATACAAGGGCGTACTAAACAAAGTGGTATTCCTCTGAGGCGAACAGGTACTTTTGATTGGAGTCGCGGTTATACCAATGATTCTTCTCAACCTATCTTAGACCCATTGACAAACATTAATCAAGGCTATGTTCCATTATTTGAGAATTCAGGAAAAAATGTAGGTAATTCACAAATCCATGCAGGACCAACTCATAGATTCAATTCTCAAAGTTCTGATTCTTTTGGTAATAATCATTCACTTGATAACAATGCACGGGAGCCAATTGGTCAAATGAACAATAGAGAATCTCGTCAGAGGCTCAGAGCTAAGGACGTATCTATTCCCAAGTACGCTGGGGCTCATGAAAAGAAGACTCCTTACGATTTTCTTTTGGAATTAGAGAAGTACCAAGTTGCAGTTGGGTATAACGATGACGAACTGTTACAGTTAGTCATACCATATGCTCTGGTGGATGATGCCTACTTATGGTATAGACGAGTTGCAAAAATGTTCTCATTTGCAAACTTCCAAGATTTTAGGACTTATTTCCGTCAAGAGTTTCAAAGTGGTAATTATTGCAAGAGAATGTTGAGGGAGCTTGACAATAGATACCAAGGAATTGAGGAGCCTTTGTCTAAATTCATTTGTATTATAGATGATTTTTACGAGAGAATTAATCCATCTATCCCAGAGTCTACTCGAATTGAAAAAATTATTGAGCTCATGCACCCACATTATCGGGCAAAAGTAACTTCATTCCGGCGAACGTTTACTAAGATCAGGGATTTAATGGAAGTTGCGTACGAAGCTCAAAATAGTGTCGCTTTGGACAGGGAATATCGACAACCGAATTGGAATGCTGGATTAGAGCCATCTTTGTCGTATAAGGAGAATAAAGGGTTTGATAGTTCTGGACATAAAAATATTCCAGAAATTCAGAAAGGTTCCTTTGACCAATTCGCTTCATTCCATTCATTTATTCACAAGTCTAATAGTAATGGGAAACAAAATTCGCCAGATAGCGACAGTAATTGGAGAAAATCTAGTAACGGCATTAAAAGTAGCTTTCCACGTAGCAACAGTCCTTACCCCCGAGATCGACACAGCAGCTCGGGGAAAGAGAACTCTCACAATGAGAACAATCAGCCTCAGTTTGATTCATCACGACAGCAACGAACATCATCTGGTGACCGAGAAAACAACGGGGAGGTAACAGGTCATGAACGTGGGCGAAGCTCTGAAAGGTGTAGTGCCGATAGGAGTAGGTTAGGAACTCCAAATAATAAAAACCAAACTGGGTTTAGTAGGGAAAATAGCCGTGAAAACTCGAGTGAAAGGAATTCATTTTTCGGGAAACGGGCAAGTACTGAATCCTCAGTGAGGGAGATTCAGTCAAATGTAACTTTACCTCATCATAAGAGTATCGATATTGAGTTCCCTCCAGTGTGTATGGAAGTAGAGTTATTGGGAGAAATTTCACCCGCTCTGCTAGATCCTGGATCAGGAATTTCTGTTTTAGGACCTATGTATATTAAACTTATCCAAGAAAAATCTATTCCTATTGTCCAAGAGGTTGTCCCAGTTAGAACTGCTAGTGGTATAGGGAATACAGTAGGATTTGTTGAGCTTAGCATGAAGTGCCCTATAGGTGAAGTCCCAGTGAAATATGCATTAATGCCTACCTACGGCAAGAATGTACTTCTAGGTAGGAATTTCTTAGGTACGCACGGTATAATTGTAAATGTTGGTGAAAGTTCTTGGCAAGTGTGTTCTAATAATGAAACAGTTAAGGATATCGATTGTCACCATATTGTATCACTTGATTCAGAAGAGGGTAGATTCCATGATATGTTAGATTCTTTTAAAGACGACAATAATACCATCTTAAAAACAGGACATGAGAATTTAGTTGAAACAGGTTCAGTAGAGGGCGATAGGAATATAGAATTTAGATCTGCTGCCATTAATTCAGAGAATATTAAATTAATTGATGAACATATTGATAGCAATGAAGATCTGTCCGAGGATGATAAAGAGAAATTCAAACATTTGTTTTATAAATTCTCTAAAATGTTTTCTAAAAAACCTGGGAGGTGTAATTTAGTTAAACATAAAATAGAAACAGGTGATGCGAAACCGGTCTTTTCTAAAGCCCGTCCAATGTCACCAGCTAAAAGAGCTATCTTCCAAAATGCTGTTGACGAACTTTTAGAAATGGATTTGATCGAACGTTGTGAAAGTGCTTGGTCCTCGGAACCTGTTATTGTCCCTAAAAAGAATGGTGATGGCTCCGTGGGTTATAGAGTAACGTTTGATTATCGTAGACTCAATAAAGTTACAGTTCCTAATAAAAACTGTGCCCCCAGGTTGCAAGATATAATAGTGGCTCTTTCAAATGGCAGAATATTTACAGTTTTGGACCAGCCTTCTAGTTATTTTCATATTGCGGTAGACGAAGATAGTAGGGATAAAACCGCGTTCAGGGGTCCTCGAGGATTTTTTCGGTTTAAAGTTGTACCATTTGGTCTCATTAACTCCGGAGCATCATATCAAGAGGCTATGGAAATGGCACTAGGAGATGCTTTATGGATTTATGTCATTGTCTATGTAGATGACACTATTTGCTGGAGTGATACGATTGAAAATCATCTAATACATTTAGAAAGTATCCTGACTGCACTTTCTGTGAACGGGTTTCACATAAACCCCAAAAAGATTCAGATAGCAAGAAAATCTGTAGTCTTCCTCGGATACGAAATAGGTGATGGAAAATATAAGCCTCTTGATGATAAAATACGTATCTTAATGGAGTATCCAGTCCCAGGGAATGTGAAGGAAGTCCAAAAATTTTTAGGTTTTGTAGGCTTCTACCGTATGTTTTTCGACAAATTTGAGAACCTGGCTCGACCATTGTATAGGTTGCTACAGAAAAATGTTAAATTTTTCTGGCGTGAGGATTGTCAAGTTGCATTTAATTCTCTGCGAAAGGGGCTTACTGACGCAACGTGCTTATATATGCCAAATCTCAACGAGCCTTTCTTAATTATGACTGATGCTAGTAACACTGGAGTTGCAGGTATCCTTATGCAGGAGAGAGACGGGTTACGTTTTCCTATCTGGTTTATTAGTAGGGGTCTTACTCCAGCAGAACGAAATTACTCTACCACGGAAAAAGAGGCTCTTGCAATTATTTTCTCAATTAGAAAATTTCGTGGCTTCATAGAGCTGGTTCACTTTACGGTAGAGACAGATCATCGTTCCCTTACTTATTTAAAAACGATTAAGGATCCTACCGGCAGAATTGCACGTTGGATGATAGAGCTACAGGGATACTCATTTGATGTAAAATATAGGCGTGGGATCCATAACGAAGCTGCTGATTGTTTATCCCGAATGCATGAAGTGTTTTCAGTAGACCCTGAAGGAATCTTAAGTCGTGATACATTCATTGAGAAGCAAACTCAGGATAAATTATTGTCACAAGTAATTATGTATTTACGTGATCCCGTGGAACAGGCTGAGGCTCTTACCGTCAAACTTGCTCGGGATGCTACAGTTTCCAACGATGGGTGTTTGTACAAATACGTTGGCTCACTTGTTAAACCATGGGAGAATGAAGCAAAGTTTTGGAAAATGTGGGTTCCAGCAGCATTAGTAAGTGCAATACTCACCTATTACCATTCGAATGACTTATCTGGGCATATGGGTGTGCGTAAAAGTTATCTTAGGATAGAAGAAAGATTCTATTGGAAGGGCATGCGAAGAGATGTGGTCATATTCGTAAAACGCTGTGAGATCTGCCAGAAAACCAAAGCTGCACGATCCACTAAGATTGGAATTGGAACTTCTCCAAATATAGGATTTCCGTGGCAAAATGTCTGCTGCGATCTTCTAGGTCCATACGTTAAAGGAAGGAAAGGTTTTAAGTATCTTTTAGTAGTTACATGCTATACTACAAAGTATGTTGAGATTTTTGGGCTTCGAGCTGCTACTGCCACAAATATTATTAAGAAGCTATGGCTTGTATTTACTAAATGGGGGTTTCCAAGAACCTTAACAACTGACAATGGTTCTCAGTTCAGTTGCAAAAAGTTCATCTCATGGTGTGAGTCAATTGGGGTAAAAGCTTGGAAAATTCCAAATTACCACCCCCAAAGTAACCCTTGCGAACGTACAAACAGAACTGTGAAAGACAGAATTGTTACTCAGATCGACTCTTGCTCTGACTGGGCCAGTAAGTTAGACGAAGTAGCATTTGCAATTAATACTTCTGTCAATGATACTACGGGGTTCTCCCCCGTTTACTTAAATTTTGGACGTGAGTTATGTACACCGCTGGATAATGCATTGCAACTTCATAGTTCGGGAGTTGATTTTGACGATTTTTCTAATCGACTACAATTAATTCAAAATTTTGGAAAGAACAATGCATTGACAAGTCAGTTTAAGTATATGCTCGGGTACAACAAGGATAAGGTTGCATCCAAGTTCAAAGAAGGAGATCTAGTCTACTCTGTTGCACTAAATATATCTAGCGCAGAGAAGGGTATAACTAGGTCCTTGTGTAAAAAGTATAATGGCCCTTTTGTCATAAAAAAGTTAGTAACTCAGAATATATGTGATCTAAAATGTCCAATTACATCCAAAACACTTGGTAGGGTTCATGTGTCGCGTCTCAAACCGGCACATGTAAACAAAACTTAACCAGCGTAGATGTGGTATGAATGGCTGCTATCGTTGTAGTAGGCGGCGAAAGGAACAAAATGTAAGAGTGATTGGACCATGAGAGATTAAATGTGTATGAAAGTGTTGCATAATTGTGTTGTGTATATGGAAGCCGAAACACGATAGCACAGTTTTCTACGGTTGTAAGTATAAGAGCCTGAAAGTCTTATAACTGTAGTCCGGTGTGAATGATAATTGGAACTAGTGCAATTTTTAGAATGTCATTCGGTGTTTTAGATTCCTTATAGTATCTATGTTTATTTCTGACCGTCATAACTTCAAATCACAATTGACCTAGTGATATCCATTTTATTTTTGGGGAGAGTGACACAATTACAATTGTTGATCTTTGTTGACTCTAATGCTTTGATCAATGACTATGTCAAAAGCAAACGTTTGAACCATTGAGTAAAATCTACCAATTAGGATCCTCTAATCTGTGAGGTTGCGAGTGCAACACTAGATATAAACTCAGGAATGAACTATGGCGAACATCTGAAATGAGTGTTCTCAACTGTCACATTCTCTTTCAAAATTTTATACAAATACTTTCTTACGTATTGACCAGTTGGAGTTGGAAAACTGAGTATGAGTTTACTGCACAATTGTGTTTAGCATTTCGATAGTTTTTTCACTTCCCCTGAGATGAAGTTAACAACTGTAATAAAGAGTGACCAGGGTAAGTACCCATAGTATGAAATTGAATTTAAGAATATATTTCATTCCTTGATGGCAGTGGCAGCAATAAATATAATCAATGTTTGGTGCAAGTATAATTGTACTTTTGTAATCTTCCTAGCAAAATCAGAGATCAACTTAGATCGTATCAGGATTCTCCAAGTTCTTCGGCGGGCTCAGAATAGTACAGGGGGGCCTAGAATTTCCTCGAAAAAACTGCGTGAAAAAGCCCGATCAGCGGCTTTCTACGCTTATATGCATCGACTGGCCAGGCCATCGGTATCACATCGAGTCTCAGTGTCGAATACATCAAAACCAAAGGGTCTGTCGGAATTTATAGTCGCTGATCAAAAATCTCGGGAAAGTGTCCATACTGACACAGGGATCATTGCATCTACCACTGTCCCTGAAGACATAAAAACAGTCTCGTCTCAAGTAACCGTTGGGGCAGTGAAAAAAGGATACGATGTATGCTCGTTGATTCCTACTGTCGAAGCTCAAAACACCCAGTCGGGACCATAGACGATCATCTGTTTAGTAGCTTAGGAGCCCTAGTTTTATGTTATTCCAGTTTTCGTGCTGCTATTGCTAACTAGACTTATAATGACTTCGTCTCTTTTTAGGGGAGAATTATGTAAAGGATTTTATCATTTACTAGTTGCTATGGTTATGGGCTTGGTAGTGATGGCTGTTACTACTACCCAAGCGGAGTAGCTACACCAGAGCTAGTCATTTAATATGATTGGCTTAGTCTGGTGTGTATTTAGATTTAATTTATAATTTAAGGATTTGGATGTCGGGACGAAAGAAAACCGGCAGATTCTTTCTGACCTCTGAGATTCTCAGACGTATGAGTGAATCGCGGCCTCTGAGATTCTCAGTAGTCGTTTTCCATTTAAAGGTTACTAACCGTTTCTGACTGTTTACAGGTCTAGTTTGCTTTAGCAGTGTGCTTTAGCTTATTCTTCTCAATTATTCAATTCAAGCTTTGTGGTGCACTTAGCCCTCTATTCTAATTGTTGTAATTATAAGATTACTATTGAGTTTCATATTGTTCTTGTTTACGAGGAAATAAACCTTCTTGTTCAACTGTATATTTATAGGGAATTGTATTGAGCCATAATAATATTCCTTATAGTATATATTTGTAATCAAACTTATACTTTGATCTTGTCTGCGCATAAAGGTGCTAATTGTGGAACTGGAATTAATGTAATTGGAATTAATGTAATTGGAATTAATGTGAAAGATGCTTTTGCAATTTGGGAACGAAAGTACAAAGCGAGATCTTTCTTTTTCTGGGAATGTTACGTAAATGGGAAAGTAGAATTTTTTATGTCATAATTATAACTCCTGCCGAGGGAAAGGTTCCACATTTTCAATTCTCGATCAGACAAACTTCAAACAATTCAATGTATAGTGGATCTTCATGCGTCCCCATTGTTCCTTTCTGCCTTAATCAATATTTTGTATTGTTGGGTCCTGTCGTGTTCCTGTCACTCTTTCGTAATAATAATTGCAGCCGTGCTGTTGTCCACAAGCAGATTATCTATTTGTGCATACAGATCAGTATATGCATCTGCACGAACTCTGATTGTGGATGCTTAAAGCTGTGCTGGGTTTAATCATAAAAGTGTAATTGGGTTAATTTAAACGACAGTATAAACATGTACAGTCCAACCACTGGGGTTAATGTGTGAAAGGTGCCCAGAAAAATGTTAGGGACATTTCGACGCATTTCAACTAATTGAAGATTCCGCTCCAATTAAGCATTTATGCAACAGGAAGTTTTTTAATTTCAAATGGTATAATAATCTGGTCAGAAAACACCAGAGAAATTTAAGGAAGGTAAGAAGAAACCCAAGGAAGATAGATAACACTAATCCACTCAAATTTGCATTCCTGTTCTGATTCAAAAGGGATATTTATGGTCTTTGCAAGATTTTGAGTAGTGGTCAACATTTTGTATCTAGGATGGAAACTTTTACCATCTTCAACTCTCGTAAAATCATGAACATGAGAGATCCTCAGTCATATAAAGTGTGTACTACTAATAGCGGAAAAAGTTCCGGTTTAAATAAACTCTCATCTGGGGAAGGAGCACCAGTTTCTGAAAGGATGCTAATGAACAATCTCTAAACGAAACTCTGCTCCTATCTTTAAGACAATCCACACGAAATTTTAGAGTTAAAATGGTAATGGGACAGTTGGTGCTTACACTATTTATTAATTTTATCCTTCATCCATGCCAAATTCACTTTATCGCAAAGAGCACCTCCATAAATTACACTAATCTCTGCCATTAATTTCCCTCAGACCCTACATTCTCTCAGTAAACTCATATCCTTGGCGAGTGTCTCTCCTTTCCCGTAAAATAATCTTAAGTTTGGAAAGAAACCGTAAATCTTACCCAAACTAGAGAGTATATGGTCTCACACTTCTTGCTGCGTAAAATCTGTCTCATATTTACAGCGTGAAATGTGTCGCATTTTTACATTTAATAACAAT
This sequence comes from Allacma fusca, assembly GCA_947179485.1. NCBI lineage: Eukaryota > Metazoa > Arthropoda > Collembola > Symphypleona > Sminthuridae > Allacma > Allacma fusca. The sequence goes on from OX359247.1 coordinate 20,468,676, forward strand.
TTTAAAAATGAAAGATAGGAAAACTTAATGAGTTATTTTACATCAAAATGCAATTTTAATTAAACTGAAGAAACAATGCCAAGAGGGCCACCTCTTCTAGGAACAAAGATAATGAGGGAACAATCCAAACACATTTAAGGATTTTATGGAGAAGCAACAAAAAATTAGCTATTAAATGAGGAACCCACAGACTGAAAAATAACAATTATATTTAGCAGTGGATGCTATATCTATACCTTAATGTAATTAAGCAAATACTCCTTACGACCCCTGCTGCACCCTTTCTGCTTTTTTCTTCTCTGTAAAACTCAACAGCAGGCTGACCCTTGGTCTCCCCTCATTTTGAATTATTACAGGGAAGAACCCAAAGCGGAAAATTAAATAGATACATTACTGTAGAGCTCTAAGCACGCACTTGTGGTTTTAATTACTGACAAGTATAGAAACTTTGGAAGACATACATAGATCTCATGAACATATAAATTAAAATTATACGTCATTTCTACACTAGGGTACTCAGTTGACATTTTAATTCTACACCGACATAATAAACAGTTACACAAGTAATCAAGTGCATGTCTGGAGGGAGCTCATTTGAATAAGCACACTCATAAATCAATTATCAGCCGTCAGTATTATATACGACTATGAATTATGAAACATTTTTCATTCCCTTGTGTTTGTTTATTCACAACATTCATCACGAGGCCTAATGTGTATGCATCAAGCATTGAGACACAAATGAGAGTCAAGGATATTTGAATTATTATGCAAAATATGATGGAATTTTAAATGTGACTCCATATAATAATTATTACAATTATTAAACAATATCTGTAACTTCAATCCACGTATTTTCAGGTTAAATTGACTCTCTAAAATTGCAAGAGGATATTATATTGAAAACAAAATAAAAACTTTATGGACGAAATAAGACTGCAGAAATTTAACACCCAAGTATAACAAACCTTTGTAACTTTTGTCTTCCTGCTTTTATTCTTTTTATGGTACTTGAGGTAGATACATACATACTGTCTGCACCTATAGTACTGTATCTCCCACTTTGCCTTATTATTACTACAATGATATACATGGAGGTATGCATGAGTTCTGCTATTTAACTTATTCCGAGTCCTGCCTAGCCTAAATTAGGTTACTTGGCATTTCTTGCTAAAAGAATTTACATTGTAAATTGCATTTACACACTCAAGAAAGGTATAATCGTCTGCAAAAAATGAAATTACAAATACTCTTACTTCTCTATTTTTATTTTGCACTAAAATTATGATCTCGTACTTACACCCTTGTTCTTTGTGTTAGTCCCTTGGAATTTAAAACGTGATTTTCAGACAGCGCAGCGACTAGAATATCATTTAGTCTACAGCATCAAAAGAATTGTACAAAAAGCTCCGTTTCCCCGCTCATCCGCTAAGCATTTCACGTTCGAATATTACGTGTTTATATTATTAAAAATTTAAAAATACACGTAATTCAGAGAATTCCCTCAAAATCCACTCCAGCCACACAGATCTAGATTTTTACGCATTTTTGCTTGGAAAAAAGGTAATTTCCCCTTATTCTCACGACTGTCATGTGAGCGATAAAAAGAGTTTTAAAAATCAAAGGTGCGGCGAGGTTTCGTTTGTTGACTTGAAGCTGAATGCAATTACTTCACTCCACGCCTTCACACTTGAAGTCTAATCGTAACGTCATATCTGTATTGCATGTGTGTGTAATGTTACAGTACCAGCATACAGTCGTCACTCACAATCAGAGAGCCCAGGATTTTTGCATAAAAAGTTATTGTTTGGGTCCTAACAATTTAATCCTTCGTGAGAGATTACCCTTGAGCTTGGAACTTTGCTGTTATGTATTCCTTCCATCTATTTCAATGCAGTTAGGGCATCCACATCTATACGGACTCAGCGCTTACTCACACATCACCCAAAGTTAATTTCTCTGAAGGTAATCGCAGCTCACAGCGCCGAACTGGCTCCAACAGGCATACACAAATGTCTCTCTACAGCGTGCAGCCCTGACTTATTACAGATAGGTTTTGCTATTTGCCATTACATTAACTTTTGAATGTTTGCAGGAATCCTGTTTGATAATACCCTTAGGAATAATGGGAATTACTGGAACCACAACTGCCCACTGCAGTAAACCATTCTCTCCATATGTAAGTTTAAACCGTTAAATAGCTCCCATAGTAATTCCCATCCGACATGGTTGGTTGCCTTTGAAGTAAAAACAAAGCGAGGGTATATAATATTACATATGTGTGCATGTATTATTAAGTCTATGCCACCCTCAGTGAACGGAACTGACGCCTTTGATTTTGCCCTTTAATGAAAAAACAGGAAGAGAAACTATCCCAGGGATGAGCAAATGCTGATACCACAGTTTTTGCATGCCCTAAGTCGACACATTGAAATAGTACAAACAACTATAACCATACCCTTTATCGACTTCCATAAATATGTATGCACAAAATGTACATAGATATTCTGTATAGATATAGACCACGCTGCTTCAAGCTGAATTTTACAATGAGGAAAGGCACACCATGGTTTATTTCCTCACGTCTGAACCCTAGAACCTAACCCCAGGAAATACATAAGGGATATTATGGCTCATAATGAGAAAATTGTCTTTAACGACAATCAACATTTACATTACTGAAACAAATAGCGTCCCAAGAGTTATCTACGGACAATCTCCTAAGTGCTCTATGGGAATAATTAAAACAAGGTCATAATTATAAAGAAAGTTAACATTGTTTCTCCGTGACAACTCTGCAATTCAGCGAGCCGTCTTCCGCCTACTCCTTTTAATGAGAAAAATGATTCAATTCATGAAGTTTAATAAAGTTGTGAAAATCCTCTGAAAAAAAAAATATCTGGAAACCTCAGAAGTATAAGACTTAGTGTAGTATCACGTAAGAACCGGAATAGTGTGAACTTAAATTTTTACCTCAAGTGATGAATGCATAGACATCCATTTTAAATTAATTAACACTATTTAGATAGCTATATATCCCCCCTCATGTCAAGAGAGGGGTGTAATTAAGTATTCAACAAACGTTCAAGTGTAAACAATATCACATGAGATAAAGAAATGGGAAAAATTAGAGCGTTACCGGAAGGACAGTGTAGTTCGGAGCTTTCGTCCGAGCCATCAGCACACTGTGGGATCCCATTGCAGACGTTGTAGATAGCAATGCACTCCCCAGAGGATTTACACTCGAATTGATTCCGAACACATGGAGATCGTCTCTGCGTCAGGGGTTGAGGTTGATGTTGTAGCAACGGCGGTGGTTGCTGTTGAAACGGCTGCGGCTGCACTTGAGAATCTGTAAAACAGAGCAAGAAGAGAAGCCATAACATCAATAAAAAAAACAATCAGTCCCTGTGACATTACCGTCAGTCAACCTGAACGGCCAGGACATAAATGCTGTATAAAAATCCACTTAATTTGCATAAATCACAATCTGATTATCTCTCATTTGAAAACAATAAACATGTTTTTCCACCATACACCTCTAAGATTAATAATGGGTGTTAAGAACACCAATTATGACAACATTCCTGGTGAATTTTCCTCCGGTGTTAATAACGAGACCATCAGGGTGCATTCTGAAACAGAAGCTAGCTCTATACACTGTTAAAAGACTAAACATGTTAAACTAACCATTGACAATGGTTATATATTCTATCCTTGGATTTCGACACCCCTCCTTAAGCCCAACATGCGTTACAAAGTCTACAGGACAAAATAAGGCCAAACGCCTCACTAGTCATTGATCAGATCTCTTTTAGCATGCTTTTCAAATAGTATACCTCAAAATGGGATTTTTGAAGGAAATGAAGTCTCTTGAGGGATCTTGAGTCTCTTCTAAGCAAATTTATTTCTAATTCAATGGAAGCATTTAACCATAACCTTAAAGCAGGGAACGTACATACAAATACATACTGTATGTATGTACGTTCCGCGAGAAGGAGATGGAAAACTAGGATCGATTTACTGTTTTTCCACCCAAACCGATCTCAAGGTAGGCCAACCATAACCAATAACAAAGATGCAAAATCATTTCATTCTTGATCTCTGTCTGGGGGAAAAATCTCCTTTTTCTTCGCATTTCATCGATAAAGTTATTTCAAAGGGAATATCCTGTCCCGTGACCGATCCTGTAAAAATCTCAAATGGAATCTGTCATCCCAAGGCCCTTGGATTCCTTTGGAGTATACAGGTATCGAGAAAGGATTTGGTTAGCATGAGAGTACACTAGTATAGACATGTGTACAATATCCGTAACAACAGTTACTATGGATACTTGCAGACATTTTTCAAGCTTTTATACATTCGAAGAGGAAACTCAATGCAGAAAGTTCAAGAAGTAGTAGCTTTTAACGTCACTTAAAAAGTAGTAAAATGTCTCAGTCTCGAGTGACGCGAGTCTCGAGGACTAACTCTTTTGACTCTCCTTCGTGGTGAATGAATCAATAAATACTTATACACTATACGAACGGCATACATGATCAAGTCTAGGAGTAAATGGCGAAATGCAAAAGGCAGATCAATCTATTTAAAGTTGACAGGAAAAGTGAGTACTTGGAAATTTCTTTCTGTCTACATAACATATAATTATGTATGTGTATGCCTATAACCAGAACTTACACATTGCAGAATCTACCAACTTCGTAAAAAGGGTAAACCAAGCATGAGTAACACTCCACAGTACATATGTACAGTATATGCGTTCTGAACTTGGCTTACTTAAGAATTGACAAATTGCGACCAAATAGCATCGTTAAAATGGCAATTCGAATCGTACTGAAACTTTACAGTAACGAGCAAATGATGTATGGATAATTGTAATTTGAAACCATTTCAACAACTCTTACGATTATACGATGTAAGCTTGGAAAATGTAATAGGGAATGGAGTAGTACCTTCCACAGCATGACTTGTGATTTGACTGATTGTGAGAGGACCTCACATTGTGTACACATGTTTTTAGCCTACTAACCAACGCATATTGTATTCACGTCAGCGCCCAGCACGCAATACGAAGTTTTTTCCTAAAATAGTGCAAAAACACATGCAATTCTTATCTTGTGGCAAAAAGGAAGCCAGTGCGAATGACGTTAACACTTTCGTTCCCTGATAAGTCGGTGAACATATCATGACAAAAATTAGTTTCACTCACTGACATGTGTGCAAGGACGTGATGGAAACTGACAACACTTTCTTCTGGCTGTTGGATTATCATTCTATTCCGTCACATCTTTCAGTTTTTGATGCCCCTATTTAGAATTTTACTTTTTTTTCTGTCCGAAGTAGATGCTACTACAAGCTTCCTGAACGACCCACGTGCGCACAAGTGAACGACTCTGTCCACTTGCAATTTCCAATACAATGACATACATACATGGTCATAAAAAGACAGCTTAAGACATTTCAGGCAGACGATCATAAATTGGCATCACACTTGGACGTTGACTTTACCAGAGTCTGTCGAACGTATTTAATAGTGGTTATAAGTATTTACACACGTGTGTGTCATTGTTTATGTTGTCAGTGTGACTGGCTTTTAGAACTAAAGGGACATCCGATGATAAATTGGGAAATTGCATAATGCAAGAGGTTGAGATTGATGGACTCTGCTTGTTGTTTATTTAACCAGGAAACTTGGAATTGACAGAGAAATTGACAATAAATTTGGCTAAATACAACTCCGTATTTGCATAAGAGGGGAAATCATCATTACACAGCTATTGAAATTAGCCATTAAATGGAGGTTGCTTGTCCTTACCCAAACCTTCCAATGACAAAGTATGGGGAAACATTCCTCACAAGAAAGAGAGTAAACATAGGTTATGTATGAACGCATGAGTGTCTTTAGTATCAAATTGTTTACAGAGTTCATTATTTGTCGGTAGGATTTTGGGAACTTTTTGTAGGAAATTTACCAGCTGCAGGTAATAATGCATATCTACTATTTTCACTCTACAAAAAACTATCATTACTTATACACTGTTACATGAAAAGATTGTCTGCGTACGACTGCACTAGTCGTACGCAGACCATCATTTCATAAAGACCTTACAGGATACACTGCCTTTTATAGAACACCAAAAATATACATACATGCTAAAAGAAAACAACACAGAGCCCTTACTTATGGAAATGCTATAACCCCAAAAATCATTCCAATATTAATGCCTTGGTTGTCATGAGTGGACATACATGTGGATGATCCATCTATATACATACGCTGATCATCCTTGTCATTTTAATTAAAGTTTAATTGTGATTTGTCAAGGTAAAATAATTACAGAATTATTATTGTTACTCAAATATTTACTGTATTATAAACACAAGTGGAACACGCCCCCAGTGCAAACTAACCCATTCTCATTTGTTTTTGAGTCTGTGCTGGAGAAGTGAAGGAATTGCCAAAGAAGGATGTGTTCGGACAATACAGAGTTGGCAAAACATTCCACTTGGCACCCAGAAACTCAAGAGTAAATATAAACATTTTCAATGTAGCTGACGCAAAGTTTGGATCTTGGCACAAGACAACAGTTAAAAACTGAAGGTGACGAGGAATAATAAACTTGTTTAATTGCCCGCTCATAAATTAAGAAAAATGATTGCAAAAACTTTTCTCATCCCAGTCATAATAATTATATTGATTTCCAAATCCCGCTCAAACGCCCAACTTACAAGTGAAGTTATGAATCCTTTAATTAACTTCCGTCGTTCTGAATTGATCTTCCGTCTAATTAAAGAGGAGTTCTACTTCTGTGATCTTGTGATCCTCTCTGCAGAGGATAGCTTCCCTGACACAGACTCTGGCATGGAGCTGTCAGAAATAATAAATTATTCTAAAAAAGACCATTTCCAAATCCTGCTCAGCAAAAACTCACGGAAATTCAACTCTGACAAGAAAGTTCGACGACATGGTGCACAGTGCTCATTTGTCATAAGTTACCTCCCAGGAAGAGCAGATGTGGAGAAGTTCTTTGAGAACTTTTCCGCATTGATGCTAACAAACCTGAGTCCTTTCACAATGAAGGACCAAGATTTTTATACTTTTCTAATGGAATCTACAACCAAGCATGAAGAATTATTATTGCACCCAACAGCGATGGAAATCAAATTTAAGATCCTAGTGTCGGTCTCGGAAATTAAAACCACGTGTTTCTATTGTAGCTCAGGGTCTCCGGAAATAATAACTCTGAGTAGTTCCCTACAGAGAGAGACCCTCTTCCCAGATTTTGTCCGTCAAGGTAACGGTCATACATTGAGAGCCGCATCTCAAACGAAAGTACTTTTCTTAATGGAGATTGGAGTGGTGGAAGGGCAATGGCGCTTCAAGAGAGGATACTTCTGGTCCGTATTACGTGAAATCCTTCATAAGTTTAATTTCACTTACGTAACATTTCCGGCTCATGGCGGCGGCGGCTCTGGGACATTAAAAAATGGATTGTGGAATGGAGCCGTGCGAGACATTATGGATGGAAGGGCTGATATTAGCATGGCCACCACCACAGACTTCTCCCGGTTCCAAGTCATCGGAGGCACTAAACCTATTGCATTTGAATGGCTAAATTTCATTTTGGGAGAACCTCAACCCACTTACTCCTGGCAAGCTATATTCTGGTCTCTGGACACTACAGTTTGGGTTACCATTGGAATAGTAAATGCCATTGTTATACTCACCCTCAAAATACTTCAAATCCTGGAAGTCAAAATGAAGTCCAAGGAAACTCTCTCAATAGCTTTTGATCGACATATGGAGCAGAATATCTTTGCAGCTTTATTAGAACAAGAAGTCAAGCATCCATCAAAAGGCTCCCTAAAAATAGTTTTCCTAAGTTGGTTATTCGTCTCCCTCGTAATCACGACTGCATACCGTTCAAAGTTATTTGGTCTCCTGACCTTCCCATCAACTCCCGCCCAACCACAAACATTTTTGGACCTGGCTCAGTCCCAGTTTACATGGGGCCTGGAGTCCGCGGCTGTGGGAAGTAGTGCCCATAACTTCTTCTTAACATCCCCAAGCCCGCTCTATAAACTCATTTATGACTCGATGGAATTCGAAGAAAGTAGCAAGGAGTGTTTCATGAGAGCCGTTCAGAGTAACTTTGCCTGTCTAACATTTAACGGCCAGGCGGAGTACATCATTCTGCGGAATTATAGTAGTAAATCCGGCCGAGTGCCTTTAAAACTATCTCCAGACTCGGTAGCATTTGCCATGCCTGCCATTGCCATGAGAAAGAGAGCCTTGTACAGGACCAATTTCGATAGGGTGATTGAGTGCACGAGGGAGACGGGAGTTATCACCAAATGGAAGTGGATGGATTATGCTGAGGAGCGTTTAAAACATTACAATTGGAGACGTGCTAGTAATAAAATTATTACTGGACCGGATTTCCCTCAATTGGAACATGGAGGAATTAATCCTTTAACAATGACCAAACTGACGGGACCGGCTATAATACTCACTGCTGGAATTACCATTGCAGGAGTGGCAATTTTTATGGAGCTCCAACTAAAGCTTTGCTCCAACCTCAAAATGCATCTTACTAAAAGCATAAAAGCTCGAGGTTTGCTAATATGCAGTTACTAGTCTGTAAATCCCATTTACTCTTAATAATTACATTTGCTGCTAGCATGCACGTAAAACCGCATTTAATATTAATGTATTTGTTACTATAGCATGTAAACTACATTTAATAATAATACAGTTATTTGTATCTATGTAAACCATATTTAATATTAATACAGTTACAAGTAAGTATGTAAAACCCATTTAATAATGTCATTTGAATAAAATAATAGAAATAAAATTCTCATCAAACTATTACCCTTTGAGATCCCATTGTGTACAGGTATCTTGTCATGATTTGTGCACTGATTCAATTTTCTCAAAACTAATTCCCCCTTTTAATACTTTCCTTTTCCTGATCCCAAAACCCTGGCCTTATTTGTAAAGACTGTATCTACCTGTTACCGGTCCATTTATGAACGACATGCCCAGTCCACGTTAACAAATAGGTTAATGTTACATTTGTTTACAAGACTACAATTTTTTAAAATTCCGCGAGATAATGAAGCCTTGTGTATGCACAGACTTCCACTTAACTCTTCCGCTCCAAATTGACGAGATATAAAATCCGAACGAAACATTTATCCATGCGTACTTTTCTTTTGTTTTGAAAACATGACCCATCAAAGGTTTCTTTGTTATTGTAAACTGTCTCCTGTGTCCTGTTACTGTGTACAGAGTTACAGTCATCTCCTACTTAGTACCCATTTCCTCCCAAGAGATTCAATCAGAAAGCTAATGGGTTGTAAAAAACTCGGAAAGGAAGCAAGTAGTAATTTCTGTAGGTTGAGACAATATTAGCGGTGCTGGGGATTTGCCTTGAGAAAATAAGTGTATAGTTATAGGGTATTAAACCCATATGTATCTACAGATTGTGTGGCCCAACGAGTCAGTCAGATTATGTAGACTTTATTTATTTTTAAACCACCTTTTCCCGTTTCCAAGATTAGCCTTTTTTATAGTATTGACTTCGCCGTTATTAAAATAGTCCATGTACCGCTTCATTTATTTTACAACCCGTCGTAATAACTATGAAAGTGTACAATCCTATTGACTTAATGTGTGCACACCTCAACCTTAGGCTATTTTATATGTCTGAAGTACGAGTATGCATGTAAGATGTAATAGGCATTTGTCCGGTATTTTTACACTAAAATAAAAATTTATCCTCGTAGATCTTGATAGTGAGTGATACAAATGTGACTATATATCAAAGACATATCATCAAGAGTTCATAATCACCTGACACTCTCACAGGGCTTTGGATGTTTTGAGGCATAAAAAAATTGTGATTGGTCTTGTAATCAGAAAAAGAGATATAGTGGAAAGCTTATACTATTATAAACCACATGATGCAGAACAAGTGAAATAAATTGGGGCAACAAGATTTATAAATGGAACTGTGAGAATGGGAGTACTTACAATGTTTATGGCTTGTGGAAAACTCACGACACTCAGATCTGACCAAGAGTATAATTTATTTTTCAAGTGACACCTTCAGAGGTGAGAAAAATGTCGCAAATACAAGTTCTCCACAATAAATCAAAGGAATGGGTGGTTTGGGAAGTCTGAAAAATTTTAAGTAGCAAGGAGCTTACAGCTATAAGGGGTATGTAAGGAAGCTGTCTTACCGTCTGTACATAACCATAGGCATTTGTGTGTGTGTGCTTGCAAATGCACCAGTAATAAAAAAAGACTGGGCTGAACACGCAGTCAAAGCTTTCGAGAGTAAATCATTCATTGAGTCATTTTTTGGGTGGGCGTCCAATCTAGCCGTTATTATCTTGGCAGTACACAAGTTTTGATAACCTTCCAAGATAATGCTCTATATAGTAACTCCATGATGACATGCATTTATATAGCATCTATGAAATGAATTAATTTATTGTGCGTGTTTACAACCTTGCCATTGAAAGTATCGAAGACAGTTAGAAAAAAAAGAGAGCAAATAGAACTGAAAAATTAGTGTTGTTAGTCTTTCATGCCTTTGTAGACAGTTCGGACTTACATGTGGCAATACAGTTCCTTTTAATTTTGCCTTTTACAAATATCTTCAAAGTATATATGGGAGGGATTGTCCGCCTGTAGATTCCACATTGATTGTACTCTCTGTAATCAATGGCTCATTCAGATTTCTCATAATTCATACAATTATCAATTTTTATATCAATCATTATTACATATTACTAATGAGCAGCCTACACCCATCCGATTGATACAATACTGAAGGAAAGCAGGGGTAGGAAATGAGCATTTGAAAAGCATAACAATTTTTGTTGTTCTGCTCATGAGCTGCACACACAGTAGTAATAGGACATATATTTTCTCTTGGACTTCCCATCCGAAAAAATGTGAGTACATGGCTTCAATGTAATTAGTATAGGATTTGTAGCCCAGATGCATTTGCTCTTCTCAGAAAAATGACGTGGAGGGCTTCTAAAGTGTAACAACCACAATGTAAAGCTCACACGAACTTTGCAACCTGATCCATACATCTGCATGTAATAAGCTGTAATAAGTAGAGAGCAGAGCCCAGGAGTGATTTTCCTTTTCAAACGCGCTCCCATCCCTTCAATTAAATTGCTCCTCTTGAGCGTATATTATCTCATGAGATTTAGGACTACCCTGAATTCAAACACTTTAGATGGCAGACCTTCAATGAATAATTTGTTATTTCAAGTCCTGTTACATTAATTGGGGATATACTTAGGTACTCAGTTAAACTTCAGAAGAGTCTGTACCGGAGATATGTATGTACCTGAAGCTGGGAATTAAAAGGCGCTGTGTATAGAACCACTGGGGAGTACATACATATATAAACATTACGTATAAAAAACACACACACACACAGGGAGAAACTTTACACATGTCCATGTAAGAGCTGTAATTTCTAGCGCGTCACGGGAAGTTCACGATTCTCTGGTAATTGCAGGGATTTTAGAAAGGATCAGAGTTTTTTCCTATAATTATAATCACGCCATTTTCCAATCAAATGCTTCTAGAATTAAGATGTCAGCAATGCCAAGGTTTTGGTTTTATTATTAAAATACTGCACTCCCATATGTATCCCCTGTGCAGATCGGGAGGCTTTAGTAGCATTTGATCATGCAGAGACCCACATTTGCCCAACAAGCTCTCAACACCAGCTAACAATACTACCACAAGCCGTTCTTATGTAAATTTAGCGCATTAGCTTTTGCACCTGTTTAGCAGGAAAAGTGGCAGTCTTAAAACCTTGCACTCACGAGATTATTATAATGAGCTTGAACAAAAAAAGTTCTGCTCATGTATAAATGCTCCTAACCTGCCCAATACGCTCCAAGGAGTACATACACACAGGTACTGTACTACAAACACAGTAGGAGTCTGTAACTCGGTTGGGGTTTTAGAATAAATTAAAGATGAACTCAATGAAAAACCTATCGCAAAGAAATTATTGAAATCATTGGGAAATTCATGGTTGAAAAAATCCATGTCACGTGTATTTGTATGATAAGGTGATGTGTGAATATTGTATCCTTTTGTTACTGCTCATAGTCTGTATATTCCCTGACTTGGCACTTGATGTTGTAACTATAATAATAACAAATTTTACGGTTATGTGTGTGCATTTTTTATAGCATCACTAGTAAAATTGTGACAAGAGCACAAGCCCCGTTGCCTTTCTATTAATTAATTTTGGACGGCTGTGAATCTATAATTTAGGACTAGCATTTCAAAGAGGCAAGACTACTGTCAATAATTAAGATTTAAGGACACGTCTGTAATAAAAAAAAAGTGAGTTGCACATATATACTGCAGTATTGCAGCATCAAATGTATTATCATGTAACAGATGTAATATCTATGAAAGAAATAAAGAATAGCTTTAAAAAAAAAGTAGTGAGTGTGGTTTGAGGCTCATAATAGCTCATCGGTGGTTCTTTTTTTTTTTTTTGAAGGTGTATTTATTTTATAATATGTGTAACATTCCTCAAGGGACAGGTGAAGTATTCGGGCCATTGAGTGAACTCCTGTCATTCCAATGCCATGTCATGTCATGTCCACGTCAGAGGAATTTTTTGAGAGGATCGCATCTCATAAGGAGGGAATTATCATGGTAATTGTAATGATGATGTCGTGAGCATGGAAAAAACTAAATCATGGAGGCATCCAAGAGGAACAACGGATTTCCATTTTACGTCTCTACAAATGTTCAAGTAAAAGGCACTGAAGGCTCACCTTCTTGAAGATCCTCCAACCCTAAGCACTTGTCCATCGTACATTACCATACCGATTACACCATGTGAATCGTGTGCATAACAAGTATTTGGGGGGGGGAAGCATAATTTGCAGTGTGACATGCAGTATTATTACTTTGTTTTTTTATTACAATCGTAAATACTTCCTTGCTTGTTTCTCGCTACGATATGTATGTATGTATATATCTGTAGTCTTATCTGTGGTTATACAGTATGAGTCCGGTTGGCTGCAAAACTCCCCAACAAATAATATCTTAATGTAAGAATGATCATCAGTACCAAAACGGTAATTTTTTATGCGTTGTTGTTTTCCCCTCTCCACATACAGTACTTGACTCACCCACAGCAGTGAACTGGTTACTCGTTTCCATGCATACTACGAACGTACGTAAGTCACAGAGCACAACCTAATTTTCAGCTTAAGCTTACGCATGACATTATGCTCTAATGAAAAAAAATCTTTTGTCTGGCCAGCGGCAACCCATTGCATGAGGCATGGTATACGAATGGAAGGAGCAACGTGGGCACTTAAAAAATATGACTCACAAAACAATCATTACTTATTTCTTCCAGTCACTTCTGTGCTCATCTCAAACTCAGGTACAGTTTTATATTCCTCTATATGTACTGCATACGGGGTGGGGGTAGGTGCAAGCCTTTTTTTAAAACGCATACTTGGGTCATACAACTGCTAGATTACATTGCAAAAATCTCACTCGATCCGCTTGACTTTTACTACCGAAGTCTTTGACAGTTGTATTCTCTTGACAAAGTTATGTTTTTTAGCAGGCCCAATTATGCATTGCCACTGTACATTCCTAACGAGTCTGTAACAAGGTTGGACAGGGAAATCGGGAGAAGGATACGACTAAATAGACGTAAATAGCTTATTGAGATTTACTCTTGAGAAGACTCTACTCAACAAGTAGCCTCACTAATAATCCCAATAGAAGGATATTTTCTCACATTTTCTTGATGGAGTTTCTATGTAGGATTTGTTGTCAGTGAGAAATGTGGGCTATGCTAAAATAGTAACAAAACGTTAGAACTTTCCCTACTAATGTTTCAACACTATTGTAAATATAAAACACTTGTTGCATTCCTTGTGTTGTGAGGAATCATCAAATTGGACGAGAAATCTGTAAATAACTGGTATCAAAAGCCTGTTGAGGTATATATGTACATATATACATGCGTACAAGGAACATATCAAAGCTATTATTGTTGGTGTAATCCTTAAGTAGGGATAGTTACTACTACTCTCTATGTACTGAGTCAATACCAGTGACAATGAGTCTGAGTTAAATTGTGTGTACGCTATTGCTAGATTATGATGAGGTTGTACTTGAATTTATATAGACTACAGAATGCTTGGAAATTGTTCTGTGCTGCTTTTTTCTAGGGAATTTTTGCCATTGACTATTTAGCACGTACTTTCATTAGCTGGCATGTGCATGTGAGTAAATACATGTAATGTAATGTAGGTTCTAACTAAAAGTTGCATTCTCCTAATCTAATCCTCACTGTTCCTCACTCACTTCTACCCCCTTACTGCTGGCTCAGCATCCTCGTGAACACCTCACATTGGAGGTATCCTCATCCTCCTGATGGTCTGTCCCGCTTGAAAATCTACGTGTACACTTATCTACATATGTACCTACAGGCTTTGGATGGGCTGGTAAAAAGTTTGAGGTAGAGGTAAATATCTAACTTGTACATATAGGAAAGGATAGGAAGAATATGAAAAAAGAGTACAATGTCTCCTATTTTACAGTTCAGCTGCTACTCTTGTCGCTCTTGGTAACGTGAGCGTATAGTCACATCAGTTTTGGTCGTCGTCAGTGCCAGTCGTCACCGTCTACATTACATTTTTGTATACAAATTAATACAGTCCGCAGTGAGGCATTGTTACTTACTACACCTACACCTCCACCAATACAATATAAATAAGCTTACACGAAACAGCCGCCAAGGCATATCTACATATACACGCTCGGATATTTTCTACATCCCCCCAACCATACACCACAACAACAATAACAAAAAGAAATCAAGACCCGAGTCAAAATCTTTCAACAGCACCCATTCAGTTCAACACTGATCCTCAAACTTGTATGACAGCAGTCATAGTGCTCTTAATTGAAATTCAGACAGGATACAATCTCAACTCTCCAAGTCCAACATACAGGTGTTTGTATCTGTTCGCATCCACAAAGCTCCGATAAAAAAAAATAGTGTTCGTAAAATTTCATTCACGCTGACCTTGTCTAATCGCCGGATAAAATATCATTATCGTCAAGGGATAAACCCCATCACTGTACGTATCAATTATACAGTTTTGAATATACTTATTGATTTGTTACTCGAGAGCTATCAAGATCCGATTATACTTCAATCAATCCTCACTCTACAAAGACCATTGTTTCCAGCAACGTGTGCGTACTCCCAAATTGATAAGTGATTGATTTCAGCCTGGAATTTCCTGAACAATTTTTTTTTTCGGAAAAATCTTTCTAATAATAATTACGGTTTGAAAAAGTAGGACAAAAGTAAAAACCCATTTACTTCCATTAAGCAGAGAGCTCCGTTTAGAACTTTTACAAGAACAAGAAAGAGTGAACTTAGAAAAAAACCTGGGAAGGTAAAGATATTATACGGAAAGTTGCGCAAACTCTTCCTCACACGCTCAAAGTGGATTTTCTAAAGACACATATATGCAAAGGGCTTGTAAAGACTCAATTTATTGGGTAAATAAGTAGCTGTCAGATAAATCTACATCTTCGTCAGTGAATGCTAATTTGAAAGTTGGGCTTGAATAATTGATCAAAGGAGCAAGAATGGCATCAAAATTACGTAGAGCACCATTATTTGGAATCGACAGTGGCTTCTCCATCGTGTCTCCTTGCAAGGTAACCTCAAAGTTTGGTCTTCCTAATTTATGCTTCATTTCACCGCCTGTAGCCGCTTTGGTTGTAATTTTCACTAATAAATATAAATTCCCCTAAGTTCTTCTCACACGCCACCTGAACAACATCTACACATATGGCTCATCCCCCATACGAAATGTGTGGCTATGTCCTTTGGTTACATCATTACTGGCATACCACATACGCCAAAATACGTGATCACAGGCACGTTGAGACATTTTATAGATTTGTCTCGCACGCTACATGATACACAAGGCTCTGTGGACATCATTAGACTCGGGGGAAAGAACAGTCATAAATCATTCCTTGGGTCAAGTCTGGTCACATTGGTGGTCAATTATGTTTTGGTCATAGAGAGTTTTGCGGGGAGGATTTTTGTGTGTGTGTGAAGATACCGCAACGACCAAATTAAGGAATTTCTGTGTTGTATTTGTAACTTTACTCTGTTTAAATTGTACATATCTACAGATATAATATTATTGAATCATACAACCTCATAGATGTATCACGATTTTGTCCTATTACTCTGTCAATCTCGATTGGTGTAATTATAGCAATTACTCTTCTTGTAAACGACTTAAACAACTTTTGCTACCGTAGTAGGCAGTTCAAGTTGATACAATTTAAACAGCATGCTGTTACAGTTTCGAAATTCAATGAAGCATGTAGCAAAGGACGCTGTAACTCTTGTACACAAGATTATATATAACTCTTGTACTTAAGTAATACACATATGTGACTACGGGTGTTCGAACGAAGGACGACTGGATATCGTATATGAAAATATACTTGTTTATGATGCATGAATCTGCCCTATGTTTGTTATTTGATGAACATTTGCGTAATTGTCTAGCCAGTTCCAGCTGAGCAGTCATTTTTGAGAAGTTTTTGATAGGGAAAACACGTCTGCATGAACTAGTTAGCACGAAGATACTACACACCTATGTATCTTGCATATAGTATACATATAATCCACAACAGTTTGTGAACCAAATGTGTCAACTAGGAACGGTTCTTTTGCGCCAACCATTAGTTACCTGTTACCTCCCTGCTCTTGATTTATTTGTTGAGAGATGAACATGCATGCACAAAGGTAATAGGCACTATATGGAAACCAATTCCTCAAGTTGCTGTACTTACGGGAAACCTCAACGACTAACTGATGCAAAATGCATCAATTCTGTATAATTTTAAAATTGTCTTCCTCCCTTTCCCTCACTCTGACATTACTCATTCCCATACAGAGTCCCGATTAGTCTTGTTACCCACTTACAAAAGGAAGGGAAGGACTCTCAGAATTTAAGTAGGAATAGTTCACCCGTTATTTACTTAACCCTGAATTCTCCGGCGGAGGTAGAGTACAATCTATAGATACTCCCCATACAGTATCAATCAGCCTAGCTCTGCACATGTAGCACATGAGTAAAGTGCTTTCTACATTCGAGCTTCGGCTCATCACTTGAGCCAAAGAGAGAAACGACAGAGTTTTGATTGATAGGGAAATAATTGATGTGCAGTCCAAGTAACCCTGCTCATATTTAACAGGGATATTAACTCATTCGTCAGAGCAACCTAGATTTTTAAGGGTCAGACCTCTCCAAATACTGACGGATAAGATAGATTTAAAACGGAGGATAAATAGGACAGAGATTCCATTCCACATATCTTCATCACTCTTGTGTATGAAGTCCCTCAGCCCACGCGGATAATTTCCAAAATAGGAAGTTGTGAAACGAAACTGTGTGTTTTAATTTTTACTTTGACCGCAAGGTCTTGGTTGATTGCACGTTGATTGCTCACAATTTCGTTTCAATTTACGCCAAAAGTATTGAATGCTCCGTTCTGTGATGCCATTAATTTGAAAGTTTAATCAGGATTTGAGTTCCATTGTGTGGTATACTTAGTCAAAATAAATACGAAAGTGGAGGGAGGATTCATACATCCACGGATGGGTGAGAACTTGTGAGGATTCTGTTTGCTATATGGTTCGTGTAATCAAGCACAAAAGGCAAATAGTCAAGGTGAAAGATAAGTATAGTAGTAGTCAAAAGCCATTTGTTAGGTAATCAAAGACTAAGAGAGCCCCATGTGTCTGTGTCTGTGAAACTGAAATGAGCAAATTAAAACCGGTGGGAATGGGGATATAATTTACAAAATAGTTTAAATGATTTCAATGGGTGGAGACCTTTAAATATTTACAGTACTTATAGAGTAAATGTAAGTTTTTGTTCGATATGCATGTCCAACTTGAAATTGAGAAACGTTTACATTTTAGATTGTTCCCTCATCACCAAGTAATAATTTCTTTCTTACTTGAAGTACCCCATAAAATTAGTTTTGGAGAAAAATGTGGCAATCGTTTCATGCATTATTGCTATTTCAATGCTACTTCATACATTAATGTTTTAGTTACTCACAGCCCTATGCCCTATTCAGTGCATAAAAATATTGGAATCAGGTGTAGATATATGATTCACCGTGCAGTATACAGAAATATAGAACTACTTTATCTATACGAGTGAATGATTTTTATGTAGGTTTGATGTATCTACCAAAAATATAAGCAGAGCCCCTTGTTATATAATTATTAATGCGCTACCTGACTAAAAATGACTTTTTTTTTCACAGGAGTTTCTTTTTAATGTGTTACAAATCTCACACCAGATCTTTCCCCCCTGATAATCTATAAATCCGCTTTTGGTCATCGTCATGCTAATATTTTCCCTGTGATGATGACAGGAGTTAACAATTGGGATTTTACGCTTCCATTTCATTCCACATACATAAGCTTCATACAATTTCCCTCGCTCTGGCCGTTCCAAATCCTCGGCTCACACTTGGGATTACATATCTATAATTTGGACAGGCTCGTAAAAGAAAGTCCTAGGGAGACAGGGCCCTAATGGGCAAGTGATAGTCAACCTATTATGTTCATGCTTCGACTTAATATTTCCATTAGAATTGATCCATTTGATACTGCTTTTACCAATTTATGGAAAATTATCCATACACACTAACGTATATGTAAGGACGTAAGAGGGCATATATTAACATACATGAACATATGTGAAAGAACAAGATATGTGTGAAATCTTAGAATTTCCGTAGTGTGAGTGGTGTGACCAAATGGGATCCCTAGAACCCTTTAATATTTCGAGAAGCGTGAAATAAAGCATATGAGCATATGTGTGGACGTCAGGTCTCAATTTCTCAAAATTACTCCCAGTGTCTCAGGTTGGTTCCAAATTATTACGCAAGTATGAGCAATACGGAACGGAGACGTGAGACTTCTTAACATCAATTCAGAGTTTCAGTAACCATGTATGTGTAGTTACTACTTTGGGAGTAGTAAAAAATCTCACGCAGTTTCTTTCGCAGCACGATTTGACAATTTTATTAGCCAAAGGGAAGGCACTTGGCACTTTATCGACAAAGTCAAGTAAATCATAGTTGTTTGAGTGTGAGCAATTTGATGACACTCACCTGCAGTGTCTTGGAAATTATGAGCATGTACAGTCTTGGTGTACTCTGTACGCACACGACTCTTCACAAGTAACAATTTAGTAAGTACATGGTGTAATAAAATAAAGGTAGCCCAATTTATTTTTACCAAACAACGAGTCACAACTGAAAGGGCTAATAATCAAGTGATTACAACGTCGAGTGTCTAATTCTGACTGACACCTGAGCCTGCTTCTTGCACCCTTTGCTGTCCTCGACAGAATTTCCCAATTCCAAGTTGTCTCGTACTGATGATTAGTTATTGCATGGGTGCATATCCTTACATATAGATAGATACGTATGTACCTACTACAAAGCATCTCCGTGTTAAATATAAGTACAATGTCTACATAATTACTTGAAAGTGCGTGTCACAAGATAGGGGAAAGTGCTTCTTTGATAATACATTTATTGAATTAACATCATCCCATCCACAACACAAGTAATACTAGTTACTGGGATTGTTGATGTAAACAGAGTTATAGAGTTCCGTTGATGACCAATTCATCATTTCCTCCAACAATCCTGTATTCTAGACATATTGTGAGCGTATGTATCTATCTATCTACGAGGCACGAACTCCCATAGCACTCAATATTATTAACGTGCCTCTGCGACAGGGAAAGGAAGGAGTCTGGTCTTCAATGTGGCTCATCAATTCTCAACGTCGGAAAGACATTTACAGTCAACAACTTACACTGAACTTCGTGGGAATTCCAAGTGAACCAACCCAATAATAACATGTACATACCCAGACATAGAAGGGTAGAAAAACCGCAAAAAAATCTCAATAAAGCAGAAATGCAAAGAATGAGGAAGGAAATTCCAGGAGATTCTCAGGCGAATCAGTATTTTCAATCTTGAGTTACGCACGTTGATGTATGGCGCTTACAAATTGCTCTCAGTTTGCCGCAGATGAACAACGTCTTTGAGCCGCAGCTCTAGACTACAAGAATATACATAGATGCCTCACGTAGGAGAAACCGTGGATAACATCAATGTAGTAAAAAAAAATCTCAATTAGCAAAATGGATTTTACAGAAAGTCTACAGTATAGGAAAGAAGGAAGGAAAAAATTGACAGTCAATTGAGAACATCAAGTGCGAGTAGTCTTGTCAGTCTGACAACCGTATCCGACTTGAGATCCCTCCAAGAGCGAAAGTGTCTTAGGAAGTCGACAAATGGAGTCTATGTATGCATAAAAATCCACAAGTCAAGTGTGTAATCTTTGGGAGTAGTACTGTGCTCATGGGTTCCCCTTTATTAAAAAAAGCCCACAGAAGAAACATATAACTATTTAAATCCACAAAAATTTCCTCTGATCCGTAACAAAGAACATAACTGCTATTAAGGACATCCAACTCATGATAATATGTACCAACTTCGTAGTCTTTCTCATATGGAAGGAGATACTTTCAACAATTTCATCATCACTTGCTGATTGAGTTCCTATACACAGCCAAACCTATGAATACATTCCAAGATGGGAAATAATCTCACCCTAAGACATCTAAATAAGACGCCTTCATTGAAAAGACCCATCAATAAGAATGCATGGCAGAATTCATAGAGCACGAATGGAATACAAGTCAAAAAAAATTTGCATAAGAAATACAAGAAAAAAAAAGGGTAAAGACGAAGAAAAAATCTTGAGTACTATTTGTCTGTGTTGTAGTTCCGCATTGAAATCCTCTGGAGCTCAACGGACAGTCAACTCCATATACTCAATGTAAATATACAAAGTTGGAGTTAAATATGAGTCTTTTCACAGACGCTGCAACATATCCATTCATTCCCTGGATTCAAAGGCAAACACTACTGTTAGCAAAAAAAAAGAGCTCTTAAGTATGAGGCACATCCGCTCAATGGTAGTGTGTCATATGCAGATACAAAAGACTTGATAAAGACATGCATACATTTTCCGCAATTAAATTACTTTTTTTCCTTTTACGTCTTGGACCGCAACTTCTGTAGGATTTATTTCTGTTCCTGTCTCTCTCTCTCTCTCTCTCCCTCTCCCTGGCAGCAATTATTCTCATTTATGATCCTACATAAACTTCCTCAGTCTACAATGAATTGCGTATATTTTATAACAATAGCTAGACGCATATACGTATTTACATTTGTATCTTCTATATTTACACTCAGACTTTACATTTGCACGCTCTTGTACAAGTACAAGCTCAAATGACAAGGCGAAACCCGCCGTGCTGTCAGCCCATGGACAAAAACAATCCGGAAGATGAGACTTAATCCCTTTCCTCACAAGCAAATGTCTGTCTGTAATAATAAGAGAGGCTCAAGTATTAATTCCTTTTTCATGCACACTGAAGAGCTTTGCATGGGATGTCAGAGGCATTTCCCACTTTGTTTACAGTCAAGCTTCCACTCTCTCTCTCTCTCTCTCCACCGCCTTATTATTGCATGAGGATTTTGTCCGCCGGAGTGGTTCCTTTACAGGATGGGTTTTATTTACTAATTTACTATAAATACCACATATGTAGGCCCATGCTTACACCACCTAAGCACACACAGTCACAGAAGCATATCCTTGGGAAATTATTTGCAGTCCGGAAGGACATGAGGATAGTAGTCTGTTGACAGTAATATAAAAACAGCAAGGGCAATTTATCCCAAGAATTTTTCCAAGTGTAAATATCCTTCTGTTTGAACTTTGTCGGATATGAACTTGAAGTGAGGGAAGCGAAGAAACTCATCCCAGGACAAGGATTAATACCAAATTATTGACCACAGTGTATAGATGAAAGACTGGGCTGATAAAAGAAATTACAAAGGAAATTACTTTACCTGACATAACCTTTGAGTATAATGGTTATATATATGCTATGCTTACTTTTTCTAAAGCATCGTGCAGTTGATGTATATAATATATGAAGGGGTATACAATTTAAAGGATTATTTGCTCTTTGAATAAGAACCAGGGAAGAATACTTGAAATGTACAATTGTGAGTGCATAAGTAACCCGTGCAATAAAAATGTCTATAATGGAGGATGATACATGATGTTAAAGACAGGTTGTTGTGTAATATACTCAGGGGTACAAAGGCTGTTAAATCTCTGTCCATGAATCACCTGCACTCCTGAACATAAACCCCATAGCACAGCATGAATGGAACGTTCTCTTCGATTGTTGTGGTTGACTCTATATCAGACAAGAGTGGTCTCAAAGTTATTCCATGAAAGTTTTGAAATATTTATTTTACCTTTGCCTTCTCCTATATACCTATACACAACCCTAGCTTCCTCATTACCATATAAAAAGTTACAACAACTGAAGAACTGGATGATACATTTCTTTCCTCCCACCGCAAATGCGTTCACGTCTGATCTGTTTCCCACACTTTGCGGGACCCTATCAGATTGACATGCATAGTTGGAGAGCGTGGAGATTGATGCAATACCAGAAATATTCAAAGTACCTTATTTGTAGATGGAATTGAGGAGTCTCAGGGATAGGAGTAAGGTATACCTATACATAGACCTATACATAGACCTAATGTTAATACCACGTTGCGGAATCTGTTATATAGGCAGGTGGTGGTAGTATCTATGTTTAACCAGGAGTGTAGACATTGTGTAATGTTGAGGCGGATAAGATTCAAGTGGCAAAGTTGGTATTATTTTCCATTGGTGTGTACAAGGGTCGTCGTCCTGTCATGAGCTTTTCTCACTCAAATCTCCGCCTTTCCTTCTTGTGGCAGATGAGAATTTTGATTCACATCTGACGCTACGATTAATTCTCATCAACACTCCTTCCTATAAAAGTAGACAACGTTACCAGATAAATTTCACTCCCCTCCCCTCCCTTTCCTCTTTTCTTATGTTCCTTATCTAGGAAAACTTCTTACGAAACTTGTGGCACTATGTAATTAGTTATATATAGAGGTATAAATATTATGCCAACAGTAATAACAAATACACTGAGGATACGCCAGCCTGATACCTTAAGTAGAAATATTTTCTCATGTAATAAACATACAGAAGACGCGGGAGTACTCTTGATAAGTTGTTTCAGCCTTGCGTCTCCCTTACAAACTTTCAAGTCCTGATTCCCACTGGACATCGCTCCCCTGTTCTCAAAACTCCTGTTCTGACTTTTATGAGGAATGGATAGTGCAGCACAAGGGAAGACCAAGGATACAAAGTCCAGGGGATCATTATTATGACAAGTTGTTGAAGCCCGAGTCACGATTTGCAATGAATGACTACGTGGTACGAGAGCATTTCAGGATTTTATTGACATTTAATTCTTATGAAAACTATGTATTGATCGGATAAAAAAAACTGGCATAGGACTTGTAAAAAAGATTCGTAAGCAGAAGGATAATACAGCATATACAGAAGTCAGCTAGAGAGAGAGAGAGAGAGAAAAAAAAAAGAAAGAGGCTTGAAGAAAATAACCTCCTTGAAATATATGAAGTTCAAGGAATCCTAAATTGAAGATTCCCAGAACCATAAGCCGGTATGGTTCCTCGAGGGAAAGGTCAAACCTAACTGAAAATCCCATGGAGTTATTCCCTTCAGCAACTCACACATATGTACATGTATGTCTCATGAGGAAATTTCTTCCTTCTACAGTACAAAGAGGTCTTAGACAAAAATCAGGCATTTTTTTGATATATGTAGCTTGGAGGCGCAAGAACACTATATAGTACTGTAGAGCTGGGGGAAAAATCGTGCGCGTAAATCTTCATTGAGGAAATATTTTCCGTGCAGAAGTCCAAACATCAATTACGACTACAGAAATTGCAATCAATGAGTAGAAGATGAGATGCTAGAGGCACTCATGCTATCCGAACATTAACGTTATACACTTGTACACAAGCTGTGTGGCTCTCTTGTAGTGGAACCAAATCCGGTTTTCCCCGCATTGAGGAACGTAACAATAAATGGCTCCAATCCAATAACAACTTGAGGTTTACTGTAGTGCGTTTAGCTCAGGCAGAGACAAGAGAGATTTATAAAAAGAACAACGCACTATTCAAGAAAATCCCAATTGATTCTTAATACGAAAAGTCCCATCATTCTCCGCACTCTTTTTTCCCCCCATGGAATCGTTTTTTAATCATAGAATCCCATTCAATCCTGAAACAATGAGTGCTTTCAGATCGTTTTACAGGCTTTAATCTGAAAAATACTTATTACGAGCCTCCCAGGACTATTAGCAACACTTTACGTAATTTTTTCACACAGGGACAGCTATGCACATAGTACATACAAACGGAACGAACAAAAAAATCCCCTGTAAATGGTTACAGCAGGAACCAATTCACTCCATGCCGACTTTTATTTCTGCAATCAACTTCAACCATATAAATAATGATAAGTACGAACAGGAAAAAAAAACCAGGAATCATACATAATTACAAGCTGTGTTCAGTGCAGTGGCTCATTTAACAAACTCTACAATGGATCTATGTAGGCTCAAGTTTGGAGCTATAACTGCAAAAGGAAACGGAAAATCTCATCTGTCTTCAAACACATATGTAATTTACAGACACTCTCCTGCTCAACGGCACCATCACTAGCTTGTATTGTTGATCATCCACAGAGAGAGAGAGAGAGGAGAGAGAGAGAAAAAAAAAGAAGATGAAAATGGAAATACAATAATTCTCAAGCTGAGAGAATGAAGCCTCATCCTAGTACATATGACCATTTATTTAATCTGATGAGTGTGGAAGCTCTGGGGATACTAATAAGACCAGCATACAAGGAGATTGGCTTCCAGCAAAAATGCAAAAAGAATTACAGTCATTCATCCTGACGGAGTCGGCTGGTAGCTAACGTTATTATTATCCTAATTTACTACCCACTGCAACATACTGACATAGCCAGAAGCTGAACGCGCTCAGATAAGAAAAAAAAACGTTTAGGTTCGTGCTTGTTATGCAGCACTTTTTTTTACAAAATTTGTCATTTGTTCCTAAAACATTAAATCTCCTGAATGAAATTATTCTAAGCTACACATCACTGTTTCAATTATATATGCCCTTCCCTCAAACCGGGAAATGATGAAACTGTTTTTTTTGTGTACTTGGAAGAAAAAATAAAAAAATCTCAACAAGTTTTTTATTCAAATAATTACAGGAAAAAAAATCATTTCAATTATACATCCATCTACGGTGCATTTGCTTCCGAATCACGGAATCAATGGAATCATGAAAAAGTGATTGAAAAGAAGAGACAAGGCTGTGGGTGTACTCTCATCCGTCATTGATTTTTATTGTGAATTATTACCAATACTCGAATGTACCGTTCCCTGGTCATTCATCCACAAAATAGAGGGAAAGATACAGAGCTGTGGCTTAAGTCCCTATCTGTTGTCAGTAGCCACAGAAGAGTATGGACTGTCAATATGTGAGGGAAAAAATTTCAAGTCTATAATCATCAAGGAAGGCTCTCATGTGGGGTTTTGTTTGTGTGCTCATGTGTGTGTATAGCCTCTTACACGGGATCCTTTTATAGGATTAAAAAAACGTCTTAGAGCCTGACTCCTCCAACTTCCCAATAATTCCTTGTGCATCTACTTGGAATAGGATCCCTGAGGAGTGTACATACTTACGGTACGGTTCTTATAGTAACTACTGTGTCAACTCACTGTTCTTTACGCTGAAACTAGTGAAGCCTCATCTGGTTAAAGTATTTACACTAAACTTGCAAATACTGTGTATGTACACTTTCAGTTTACTAGAGTCGATGTTAAGTACACAAATCCTTTGAGATACGTGTACGGTTGAAGGTACACTATGTATGTATGTATGCTGCTAGGACAATAATCACAGCTGCACCAGTCTAGGAGTAAGTACTACTTATAGAGCTTAAAGCATAATGGAAGATTATGTGGAAGCCAGTACTTACTCGCCGGTCCATAATGAACTCACTCATGATTAACAAAAAATTCAGTGAGGGAGGACGTAATTTCTACACAAAGGCTCATCATCCCCACCGTGAGTTGTTTTTGCAAGGGAAGAAAATATCTTTGAACCTCACCGACACAAAATACACTTCCTCTCTCTCTCTCTCTAGTTTAGATCACTTACTCATCATAATTTTACTCTGCCAAATGAACCATGCCTCTTTCCGTTGTGATAAGTACGTTAGAGGTATTCAGTCAGTATAATTCCAAGTCATTACAGTTCTGCTTACTTAAGGGATTTTTTTTAACAAGGATAGTGTATTCTGTGTATTCGGGCCATGCACAAGCAAGTTGAAGGATTTTATTCTTTCTCCTTCAGTAGGTTTTGATTATTATTGTAACTCTTTCCTGTCTAAAGTGCAAGTATGTATGAGAATCCAAACATGTAGATATCTAACTACAAATGAAATCCCTTACATCCTTACGTATCATTTTTGCATTGACGCCGATCTATGCGTGTAGAAAAGTATATTTGATATTATCTCCATCAGGATTTTATTTTTATATTTTATCCCTGGCTCAAATATGTATTTTATATATGTATCTATGTATCTACATAAGTATAGAAACTACATTAAGTATTTATTACATTCATGCCAGGCTCGTGTGTGTGTGTGTGTTTGTAGCTACACTACAACCTACAACACACTGATATGGGATGAGTGATTGATGCAAGATAAGGAGTTCCTTGAGTATCTCGGAATACATCTATAGCGGTTAATTCTCCTCTACACTCTGTGCTCAATAAAAAGGCTCGTTCATAATTTCCTTAATTGATTATTTTTGTAACAAAGTGAGGATAAGATCTCTAAGTTATAAGGTAGTTGCTTGTATCAAATGTAACGAACATACTTGTAAATTTTCAATGAAGCTGTAGGATAGGATCAACTTCAGGGGATACATCCATCCATTCCTATGGAAATCGATACGCATTATTGTTACCTCTGCATTTTTTTTTGTATTTTATTTGTGAGGAGCATTCATGCTATATTCCTCCATAGTTATTATATTGTGTAGTGACTCACAAGAATAATCTTATTTCTTTTCTCACAAGTAATAAAGTATATATGAGGATCCTCAAGTCATGAAACCATTCAGAAAGGTGTCATAGTTGAAAAAACATACCATTAAACAGATGCACGATTGATTTTGTATACATACATGGGGCTCCTAAGAATCTAAATACACAATTATTTATGTGTGAGTTGCTGTTCCTGGCAATAACCAGTGATGTGTGATTGGGATGGGATGTGCTCTTGTGCTTATGTAGTATGAGAAAGATGTAAGGAAAAATATCACGAGTTGCCCATCCTTCTCCTTAAAACTGGGGACATGCTCATCATACACCAGGCAGGGATGATCGCATCTTGTTTTGATTATACAGGAAATCACGATTTTGACTTGGATACAACCGTTTGCTTTGTAATTTCAAGCACGTCCTCTTACTAAACCCATTCCTCAATTTCTTTCCTTTACCTGTCACACTAATTCTTCTCTCTGAATTTTTCCTGTGATTTTTTTTTTTGAACCTTGATGCTCAATTTCGGGGTTACATTCCTCAGAGTTAAGAAATATTCAAAAGTGTTGTCATTTTTGTGTGCAATGCTTGATGTTGGATTGAAAGTTAGACATGCGGACATTTATGTATACTATAATTTAAAAGAAGCACAAAGCCTCACTTTTACTCTGGCTGAGAGCTAGTAAAATTATAATGGGGGATAAAAACCTGATACAAAAAAAATATAAATATTATGGTTTAAAAAAATACTCTCTAATCCATTAGCGTTATTGTTGCATCACAATTATTACCACTGCACTGAAATTGGAAAGAAAAACAACCAGCGTGTTAAAACGGACTCATTCTTGGCTTTGGCTTCACAATACTGTAATGATGTCCTCTCCATATATTGGAAATTGCTCACCTACAGTATAAAAACTCAGAGGTTTTCTCTCTTATTATTCTCAACTCACGACCGTTGAATTGGCTCGTCATTAGCGTGAAATGAATCCATTGAGACAAAATTTTAAATTGGTCCGTTCATTCTGGGTCCCCCCGAGGAACTCAGTGTCTCTATACGCAGTGCGTTTTTTAAGGAGTGAGAAATGGCTTGTAACATTGAGTGCGTGCTACTTTAAATGGATAACTCTGAGTCTTCCAATTGACTTTACGAAACAAGGGATGACAATGGGGAGGGGGGAAAGGAGAGGGAAAAAAATCTCTAATATAATCCCATACAATTTACAGATTAATCAGTTTAGAGTAGAACTAAAGCGTAAGGAAATTTCCTTTGACTCATTATTCAAACTGCAAAGTGTACTGGGAGGCAGATTTAAATAATCTTAAATTATTGAAGATAAAAGACTTTTGCATAGTCATGAATGGCTTTGTTCATGAGCACTTTTCTCTCTCAAGTTGCATGACGAATTATTCATAGGACTACAACTATAAGTATATCAGTAAGTACAGGTGTCTTGGACACAACACCTACATACTCTATGTATATGTAGGTATAAATGCTATGCGTAATAAATTGGGAGCTACAGATAAATTTTGTATGGGATCACATACAAGCATCCAATTATGAGGGGAAAATCGAGCTCATAGAATGGGATAATTTTAACTAAATTGATTTTTCGAGTCAGTTTCTGAGGAACATCCAGGAGCTTGACAGTGACTGTCTCCTATGAAAAAAATTCAGGTTAAAAAGCCATTACGAAATTCTACTCTGTATTAACATCTTTCATAATTTCCCTTCCCACAAGTATTCTCTGGACTGGGATCTCCCTGAGAACCAAATCAAGCAAAAGAAATTGAGTACAGATTTTTTGTACCTAAAATATTAAACTAGTCCCTATAATTTATATATGGCTCACATAGAAAAATAAACATGTTAAAAAAAGGTGTCAACCACTCATATTCTCCTACCTGTTAGTGTAGTGTCCCTCTCGTGTTGGGAGTTGTGGCCGAGGTGTAGTTTCAGTAATGAGATGGAAAGAAGAGAGGAAAATCCTCGTCAAGATATACTTATTGTACCAGAGACTGTCACAGAAAACCTTAAGTACGAAATTGACGTGGGAATCCGTGGAGCTTTTACCGTTCCGTCTCTACCATAGATATATTATACTTGTCCATAAAAAAAACAGAACATGACTAACACACGCCAGGTCCCTACCACAACTAAACTTTGTCTCTGACATGCTATTCCCCATATGATTTATTATGTATGTATATAATGTATGCACAGGTGACTAACTATAAGTGGTATGATAAATCATTTATAAATACTTTTTGAGCGTGCGAACATAAGCACTTGAGTCTGTCTGATAAGGGATACTCAAATAAAAAAATGGATGTGAATTCCAATGAATTTTTCCCAATTGAAATTCAAACTTATACAACTTATTATTACTATTATTATTAATTCGTAGGATACCTGTATCTGTTTGGGATATCTCCTCAAGAATATATACCCCATACCCTTGCCAATTGAAGCATCACGCAAGAATCCCACCTCAGTAATAAAGGTCACGTTCATCATAAATTAACACATATAGTGAATTAAAAACGCATGGGATGGATCACTGACGTAGCAAGTACATACAGAGTGTACGGGATTCCTTTCCTAGATTTTACTCTACAAATGCATCACACCAGTTTCCCAAGTGGAAACTTCAGTGTACAGTATGTTTTTAGCATGGAGTAGTGTAGTTTTGCATATACTGTACTTTTCTGTGAATGCCTCAGCATATGCCTCTCGTAGAACAACTCCAAAATAAAAAAAAAAGTGGAGAATAAAAAAGAGCACACAGCCTTATATCCTTAACGGATTCACTCAAGAAAAAGTGTAACTTACATGAAGAAGGAACAATTGAAGACAATCTATGCAGAGCCGGAGTCAATGGTAAAAGGCTATAAATGCCATACATCAATGGAAGTCTGACGAACATTAGGGATTGGATGTGCCAGAACCATTTAGAAAATGGACGTTTGTAGTAAAACCTCAGAGAGTATTATCTCTGGGCCAAGGCTCATGGTGTAAAATGCTGAATGGACCAGTCGGATAATTGTGTGCAAAACACAGACTTATTATACAGTAACAGATAGGAGGGAAGACTGTAATTGAAACCCAACATGTGTGAGTAAACAATAGGGAGAATGATACTGTGCCGTATCATCCTCTGGCTCCTATGTATTTTTGTAAGACTCCGTGAGAGAATAGTATATGGGGAAGAAATGAGGGACTCAGATCCCAAAGAATCAGATAAATATAAAAGAACGCAAGTGGTTTCTTCATAGCCTCAAGATAATAAAAATATTTAAATAATAAAAAATCTAAATTATGTTAAGACATGATAATCATGTAGTGAAATATCCTCGACAATAAAGTAGGACGACACTGTCAAGGAACATGTTGTTGACAGCTTCTCAATGCACTTAAGACCATTGTGATATCTCCTGTTGTACTCCCCTCAGTCTGCCAACAAAAGCTGACGTTGCTCAAGATCCACGGAGTAGTATATACAGATAGATACAAACATTAGGCCTGAATACTGAAACACACTGCATAGACACAACGATCATCATCTTTAAATGCAGACCGGTGTGCTATGTGCAGTTGCCGAGAATATTTTGCTAATCTTGTTTTTGTTTACCCAAAAAGAATCGTGACAGTTTTTTGTATTTTAAAACCCACGGAGTTTTCCTCTTTTGCTCGTTCTTTATGATGCGGGACGTGACTGTAGTATGGAGGAGGCTTCGTCTATACAAATAATATATTCCCCTGTGTAGGCATTATGGATGTATCCTGACCGTTGTCCATCATGGTTTTCCTTTGCGTATTTTCCCCCACACATGTATCAAACTACTTACAGCATGCACACTTGAAATTAGGGGACTCGTTAAATAAACACTAAAATTTTGAGGTTATCGCTCGAATTATTGATATTATTTCATTACCGCCAACACTAACGACTTGACTTGAGTCTAGCGTATCTACATAAAATAATTCAAAGGGATTTCATATGATTACTTTATGTATATATACCTCCACCATTAATTACTGCATCCCGCTCAGGATTCCGCGTGTGGGAGACAACAAAAGAAACTCTTTCGAAGAAATGTTCTTCACGCAACTACAATGTGCACACAAGTTATTTTACAAGGAGAAATGCCCTTTTTAGGGGTCTCAAGTACCGTCAAATCTTACAATTATTTACGACAATGGCATCGAACAGACTGTGTGGTAAAGAGCAGGGAAGGAATCCATCCAGGTCTGTCCAATCCTCAATGTTTCACCTCTTGTGAGTTCTACGTTTGTATTTCTAAAAAAAATTGCAAAACAGCCTGATTTGCTCACTCATTGATATGTGCACATGTAATTTTAGCCTTTGTGTCCACACATGCTCATCTTCTCAGGACAAATTTAGCAGGAAACAATAGAGAAAAAGTAACCATAACGAGTTTGAAATTTGAGCCTTATAACATATAGTCAGTGTGTCTACTACTGCCTTGCGCAAAAATTCAGCCATCAATCCATTTGGAACTATGATGTTGCAAGGATTTTGCAAGAATTTGCCCTGATTGTGGGAACGTCTATTGCAACCGTGATTGTGAATTGTGGGGCTCTGCAGCTAAAAATATATTTTCATGACCGGCTCATCAATGAGGAAATGGGAAATGGAGCCAGCGGTGAAGATAAGAAGATTATCTGTGTACACCATCAGCAAAGATGGGAATGGAGAGCAAAAACCAGAGGAAATAGAGAATAATGGGATGAGATACTAAAAATGTAGATTCACGCCATGCTCTTGTAATTCGCCTCAATATATCTATATTTGTATTGTCTCACTTGTTACAAAAAAAAAACTTAGCCCTAATGAACTTTGAATCGTTTTGAAATACACAAAAGCTCTCAAGTTCAAAGTTAATATTGGGAGTAGTAGGAATAGTGATAATAATAAAAAATAATAAGTGCGGATACATAAGGAATAGCCTGTGGTGGCGGGGTATGCTCTGTAATGGAAAGTTTATTCATATTCCTCCTGTTGTAGTAAAAGAGAGTGGGGAAAAGACAATGATACTCTTGCATGAGTCTTCTTCCTCTCTGCACACACAAAAAAATACAATGGTAATGTAATCTAGACATTCATGAGACATTGGTAGTTTCATGTGAATTATGGAAAGTAGTTTTATATATGTGTGTGTGTGTGTGTGTCTGTGTGTTAACAATGTCAAAATCTATGTTAGAAAGGATGCAAGTAAAAAAAAGTATATGTGTCAAAGATACATATTCATATGAAGCTTCTAGCTCCGTCAGGAAACTTCAATGGTCCAGAGAAATAATAAGTTAGTTGTGCAGTAAGGAGCAAGGAGAGTTGCAAAAGTCTTGGGAACCTTTTTATTTTTTGCGAAGTCAAATAATAATAAAGAGCTGTAACGTGGAGGGAAAGTAGAGTTTGACTCATATTTATTTATTTACTGAAGTGCTTACATTCTACCGTCCTAAGGAATATCCATTGATACATATTTTGTATATATTTGCACATGCCAGTCATATGAACTGCCTGGACCTATAGCTCCTGACATTACAAAAATATTTTCTCCTCAGGTCTTTTACCCTCCTTGTTCAAACCCTCCTTTTCTTATAGTACCTTCATCGCTAGAGCCAGTAAACTTTCCTGGAACAGGGAAAATGCGAGAATAAAATTGAAAAAACAAAGTTTCCACTTCAATTATTATTGCCCTTCTCAAGTAACCGACGTCGGGAGGTTCCTGTAAGGAAGACGAGGAGTAACAATAGGTGCAGTTTATAAGGGAATAGTGCACTAAAATTATTTTTGTCAAGTCACCACCACAAGCTCCTCAAGCTGAACTCGGTCCATATTGAATCTTTCGTTAGACTAAAATGTCTAGGAGCCCAGGGATTCTGAAAACTTAGCGTTTGTTGTTTTTAGAAACTGTCGTCGGGAAGACAAAGACTATCGTCAAGACTTCCCCAGTTCCTTGGATTGAAGTTTCCCTCATCACAAGTTGTAAGAAAGTTAACCTATGTAACGATCTCCCATGCAATTTGCTGTCGTTGCAAATGAACTTGGAAAGCTTTGGGCTTTTTTTCTTCAAGACACCCGTGTGTGTGACTCTGAGTCAGAGATGTAGACATTAGCACATAGTTTATTTTCATGTACATATGTGTGTAATTAATTACATTGTATGTAATATGTGTATCTAAGAGTAAGTGTGTTTGTCAATGTAGGTACATACATTGGGACTTGTGCACAGAGTGCACCATGGCCTATACATATACATATGTCAACAGTTGCAAAACTCGTTGTTGTAAAAGTAATGTCACAATGTGGCGTCATGACTTCTAATAAAGAGCTAAACAGAGGAAATTTTTTTGCAAGAGGAGAGGAAGGGAAGGGTTGTTACAAATGAAAGTTTATGTGAAAACTCACAAGAAAATATCAAAGGTTATGCTCACTCCAGGGGAAAATGTACTCCTGGTGAGGGCCTGTCAAACAAAGTACTAGGGCTCTTTGGGCATTTGAAATAATAAAGATCTGTCCTGAGAGTCAAATCATTTGCAGACATTTACTAAAAAGGACTTGTTCAAAAGAATTTCCGAAGTCTCTCCTACGTAATTCTAAAGTACCTTGAAGGCTTTTACTGGGGCTTTACTATTTCAGAAATTTCATTTTATGTTGCAATACTCCACTTATGTATACGGGCGGTAGTTCCATAATCTCACCCTCCAAAAAAAAAAAAAATACTAAAGAGAGTATACGTAGGCGATCAACAGCTACAACAGTTCCTCCTGAGTTGTGAGCCATCAAGAATCATTATGATAATTCCTAACTCCTCACCCCAGGATTGTCCTCTGAGGGGTGGTAAAAAAAGGCACCGTAAAGGAGAGTCTGCAGAGATGAGATTTTTTGAGAAATAAAGTAGTTTCCCTAAAATGGGTGGATTTCAAGTATAACATATCACCTAACTTCAAAAGCCACTTCACCGGTCATAATAAATACGTAATAGGGAAAGATTCCGTGGGAAATTAAAGTAATTGAAACAAGAATTTATTGCCGTCACGAGAGCTCTCATGATCTGATAAATTGTCTTCAAAATTATTGTAATTCACCCCAAAATGAAGGGCCCGGAGTTTGTTTTTCAGATGGGGCTATTTAACAAATAGTTTTTGTGGGAAAGGATACAGGGAAATGTGATACTGAAAAAATTCCTAGTGTCACTACAAACTACGATAAAGACCAGAAACTAGATACTTTTCCAAGTACTTAATTCATACTTAATGTACATACAAGTGGCAATAGTTGTCTGGGATGGCATCGCAATAAATTAGGCTCAACATGATTAGTACATTTTGAGTTGCGATAGATCCCAAGCGTGACTTTTCCATCTTTGTGCAGAGTCACAGTATCAGGCGGATGGATGAAAAAGTCTCGTGTGTAGGTACATATACAGCACCCTTAAAATTCGAGGTTTGTCGAGGATGATACAGTACTACGTACATACATATAGTTGGGTTCGTTAAAGAGAGAAGAATGGGAAGAAATAGAGATCGAGTGAAAGTCCTCAAGACTGAATACTGAAGGAAGCGGAAATTCTCATCCCTGCCCATATCTTTGACTTTTTTAAAGGATGATAAGTAAATAACAACGTGTCGAAAAAAAAAATCTGCAATCAATTTTTAAAATTGCCACATGCACTGCACCATTTAATCATCCCTTTTATTCTACAATTTCTCCACCTTTTTGTTTATTTTGGCATGCCTCAACCGGATGAGCACATCCTGAGCGTTCAAAATTTCACATCAGCCATACACAGTATCCTACTTCACTTGACGTTCTCCAAACCTTGTATGGATGTCTCAGCTGGTTATCTTGAGAGATTTCTGTTTCCCTCAAGAATTATTCCCACTAAATGAATTGAGATAAATTAAATCTCAGCTCAAATGAGTTGAGATATTTTTAAAAGAAGCACACACATATGGTTTCCCTTATAAAATCCATCAGTCATATTTTAAAGAATAAATATATTTTTTTAAAACAAAGTTTCTCAAAAATAATGAAGTCATATTTTAGTGTCGGAGCTTAGCCAAAAATCAGCCGTCCAAATGTTTACACAATGTGTCACGTTTGAGAGTAATATACATAAAAGGAAGAACAGCATCCAGCCCCGTAAGATTTATTTCCCGTGAGAATAGCAACCCGTCAAATAAATCCTTACAATGTATACCAATCAACTGTAATCTGATCTTGTTGAAAGGATACCGCTCAATCATTGAGAATCTATATAAGCGTATGTGATGCAATTACATACACTACGCTCTAAAGTATACATCAACCGACTAAAACCATTATTACTATGTGTACTCAAAGGCTTTCCATATTCCAACTTTGGAAAAACAAACTTAACTTATTTGACCGATGGATTATATTAAAAGTTCAATCAATATCGCGCCCACGCATAATCAAAAGTCCAACAGCCAAATTTCCAAGCCGACATTTGATAGTCCCGACGAAACATAATAATAATTGAAACTTCAATTAATGATGCAGTTCAGCTTAAAATTTTAACAACTGTGGGATTTGGTTCTCTTTTACCCACATACATATGCAAATTCTACCCGAAAATATTAGAAAAGGGATAAGCTCTAGTCTGTGTATTTTCAGAGTCAATATTCTACACTTGAGTAACTATTACAACACATGCATTCAAATAGGTTGAGTCCAAGTGAATTGGATACCGCAAAGGCTAGACTACTACATAAATCGTAGTACTGTACGGAAATAAGCTAATTTATTTGTCTGGGCTTAATTCGGAGAAGTAGAGTTTGCAAATAAGTGATGCTGCCAACGGAGCGCTTAAAAGCACACTCCAAGTCTCGAACAGCTTCATGGCATACAGTAGTGAAGAGACTTGGAAAGAAAATCAATTTGGATGACTGATGAGTAAACAAACCCAATCCTACATTTAAATTTCAAAGTAAAGGTAAAAACTCCAGGGTATGGAGATTCCTTTCCAGATGGTTCATTTTAATTAGAACCAAATCGCTGGAGGACTACTAATTAATTTAGTAAACCCAGGCTCACAAGTTGATATCCACATATGTGACTATTTTCTTTGCATACTCTCCTTACGTACATAATAGTAATTATAATTATTACGTACGCACTTGTAAATTCATGGGATGCGTGATGAGGGCACACATATGTAGTTAGGGATTGACATTAACCTCCATTAAATATAAAATTGAACATTGATTGTAAGTTTCTACAAATGTATGTTTCAAGGCAATAACTATACAGTGAGCATTTCAAAAGCAAATATTGTCATGCAAAATGTTTGCTTTACATGGAGTAAATATTTCCTCTCTGGAGGTTAACACGAATCTCCCATTAAAACATGAGGAGATAGAAGCCAAATTGACTTGAGGAACTTAATTAATTAACATTCTTGTCGGACGAGCCTGCTGTCCGCACCTAAAGGCGAAAGTGAGTAAAAATGTACGAAAGTGAGTTGAAGATCTTACTCTTTTTTTTCAATGGCCAGCTGTTTTTTTAAGGAATGCATACTCTTCTTGTTTGATCTGAGATTGTATGATACACTTCTGTGAGCCATTTCATTTTTCATTAATACTATTTGAAATTATAAGGGCATATTTTTTGTGGCATAAATCTACTATTAAAAAAATGAGTTGGGTTCAATGCCAATGAATATTGATTAAAGGGATGGACAGGTGTGCGATTAATACTTAGCGATTAATTGACAGGACATGGAGGGTTCACTATACAAAGTAGCATGGCTTACTTGAACTGTCCATCAGGTTAGGCTGTGGTTGCGGCTGCTGTTGCTGTTGTTGTTGTTGTTGCTGCTGCTGCTGTTGGTGTAACAGCTGGGTCGGAACGGTTGTTGTTGTTGGTGTCGTCTGAGCTGCTGAAAGTGTTGTCCGACCAGCTTCCCTGTTCATATCTGGCTGTTTATTCTTATTCGGTTCGTTGCTATTGGAACCAATCAAGTTGCCGTTATTATTATTGTTCAGCATCAGTGTCCCTTTGTTATTACTCTCCGCCCCGTCCACCGTCCTGTCAAATGTCCATTCCATGTCATTACAAGGCACACAGCATGTTTACAATTTGAGGGATGCGGACCGAAACTGACACAACGTTTACATGCAGTCTTTATTATCCCTCTGTATAATGTTATTCCATGTGATGACGACTGTTATTATAATATTTTGTCTAATGTCTTGACTTCCCTGCTGAGTACTACAAATCATGATCGTTAGGAGACATTTTAACGCTTGAAGAGCCTCATTTATTATTTTTTACTAAAAGACCCCTATATGCTCACCCCAGTGAGCTATACAGCATCTATGGGAACATAACAATAGGATTTTTGCGGGATACAACACTCATGAATCCTAATTATTTTGGATTTAATTAGACTTTAATGACTCGAATTAAATCCTCATCCTTTTCTGCAATGATTCACTTCATGGTTGAGGGAATCTCATTAGAAGGTTCATAAGTTGATGGGGTGGATCACAGATGCTATTTTTGCACCCTTGTTCTAAAAATGTTTATATTTGGTATAGCTGAGCATATTATTGCATTGTTAAAAAACTATTTGTAATTTTACTTCAATAATAAATTATTGTTGTTTCCGGCCAAATGAATTTTTAAACAAGTCCATACTCTTACCTTAGTTGACTCAATTCAGTCTCATGCTGGTTCAGATTTGGAATAGCAATTTCCCTTTTACGCAAAATTGCACTCATGTATTGAGGCTGGGAGGTGAACCTACAGCGGAGGTCTTCCACCGGACCGCAGTCAAATAAGTAGCAACTTCCGGAATTCTGAAACCGAGTTTAGATCATTAGCTCAATCAAGTCTTGTGGTTGTATTTTAATAGTACTTACATAAAAGGGGACACTCATTTTTCGAAACGGAAATTAATATTTAAAACTCTCGCTTCCACAGTCACAAAGGAGGACGCCATTGTTAGGACATTTGCGTAAACAAGCTGTGTGTTTCGGAAAGCCAGGGAAGATAATAATTATGGGTTTTAAATTACAGCATAGAGCATCATAATAAGCTCCTTAGAGTCAGCCCTGTCATATTTAACTATAAAAGGAGTAAAGGGACTTAAAAGAGTCATTCTGCATGGGAAATGTTTTGAAAGTGTGCCTGTAGCCTTAGAGTAGCTTAAACCCTAAAGTAATAGCATTTAAATACTATTCCCATCATTACACACACAAGTATAAACAACTCGGACAACAACGGTACGTTATGTGTTATGTGTGGATGTACTACCCCAGTCAGCTCTCATTGTAGACGGAAAATGCCCTGCAGTACAAACAATAGAAACTACTATATAAATTGCATATAAATTGTCTCATATTTGTGGACTTTCAAGAGAGGCAACCAGCATAACAACCATTACAATGCAAATACTTTCATTTCTTGATAAAAAACATTTTTGTTTCCTATTCAAAGCAAAACCAAGATAATTACACTACCCTGCTACTAATTGAGTCATTCCTACATGTGGTTAAAAAAATGCAGAAAGTTTTCCACGTGAGTACTTAAAAGTATATAAGCACGTCGTAGTGATAATCATAATAAAAATAACCATTAAAACCCTAGCACGTGTATTTTTTGCAGGCTTCAACGAGTCTTATCAAAAATTGGTTCCTCGCGTAAACAAATGTATACTGTAGTGTGTGTGTGTGTGTGTATTTTTTTAGTGTGTTTGTGGAGAGGGGGGTTAGGGAGTCGGTGTAGAGCCTCAGATTCTCAAGTCTCAGATCTTACGCATGTATGTATGTATGTTTCTCCTTTAATGCAAATTATCTCTAATGATGAAACGAATGAGACCACGAGTAGGCTGGTCTAAATTGAAAAGGAATTTGAGCATAATCGGGTTAGAGATTACAAGAGTATACTTGAACCAATATAATAAATGGAATGGACGTTCCTCCAAGTGCGGAATAAGCTTTTAAGTCATAAAATAACCACGTCTATTGCATTACACAGGGATCCTCCATGTGCTTTCCCTCGAAATCCTCTTATGAACCATGCTCCCATTTAAAAAGATTAAAAGCCAGCTTGATTGCATAAAAGCGTTAAGTATTCTCTTGGACGAACTCATTAACTTAAAACGAATTCCATGCTTCAATAATTATCACCTGGAAGTAACTACTATATACGTCAACCCAGGGAAATACTGAGCATTTACATACATCTATCACATGTGAATGTAGATATAAGATATACGACGTGCGTCAGAAATTAGAAAATAATTATCCTAATATATAATTATTCATAGACACCCATAATGTACATTGTAACAAGGAGTGCATGCATAATGTATGCTCTGTAGTGTGTTATCCCAATAATACCATTAACCAGAGCTTGGGAATGGTACGGTCAAGGGTAAAGTTTCAAGGTATGTGGAAGATAGGCAAAGGTGTTGTCAGCAGTGAGGAAGACAGATATGGCAGTAACAGCGATATTTGGCAATATGGAACAAACTTGTAAGTTATAAGTAGTAACTGCCAATATGAAATCACACACTGGAGTAGCCCATCGCCCAATGACACAGGATAATAAATGATGGGGATAATGGCTCGCAATAAATTAGACGAATATTTCCTTTGAT
The DNA here is from genome assembly GCA_947179485.1 of Allacma fusca. NCBI lineage: Eukaryota > Metazoa > Arthropoda > Collembola > Symphypleona > Sminthuridae > Allacma > Allacma fusca. Next base: position 20,508,577 of record OX359247.1, read on the forward strand.
TCTCAAATGTCCATTTGTTTGTCACTTGAAGTTACATTATATAGTTTAAGCACGAGGCATTCTGTAATATCCTATGAGTCTGCAGGGCTCAAGATACAGTGTTCCTTAGTGGAACCTTATTAGGAGTGTACTTCCTGCTAAATCTCGTGCTAATTGTACACGTAATTAGTGTGTTTGAAAGCCAAGAAGAAATTTCGCTCGTAACCATAATTATAGCAATGAGTTCATTTTCGAACAATCAAGTCACATTACAAATGCACTTTCGTATTTGATTCCACTGCAGTGTGCAGGCCGCAGCGTCCCAATTATTAAGAGGGAAAAGCTAAGCCATTATGACAGTTGTTATTAAATTATGTAAAATTAGTGTAAATGGAAGCGCTTGGCAAATTACTACTGGCTCAAACCAGCATGAACGAGCAAATAATGGCTTGGTTTGGAGCGTTAAGACAAAGTATTATTGGAATCTCTAGAATAGAGTTTACAGAGGTGTGCATACGTAAGGATTTCATTACTTATTTACATATGCGCTCCTCACAGGCAGACATATACATACATATGTGCGTTTGTATCTACGGTACGTGAAGGAGTCGTATTTTGTATAAGCCCAATTACGGAGCATTTCAATTAAAACACGTGTATTTGGGGAAAGGATGGAAATAATAAATCAGAAATTTGATGCAGGCCAATTAAAGTGTTGTCTAGAAATAAACCTTGCGGAGTGGCCGATATTGGTATATTTGGACTATGAGGGCATACTACAGATAATTGTCACAGAATCATGCCTCACTTCCTCATAACTGGCAAAATCAGTGGGTTTCCATTTACACGATCGTGATTCAAAGCTACCTAAATTAGACTGAAGACTGTATATGGCGGAGGAGTATTAATTAGTCCAAGTAATTATTGCACGTGTTATGGATACACTATCTGGGGAAGGCATCTCCCCCATCCCACATACTAGAAGCCTCCTTTGCATATTTGCTCATAATTATATAAATATGTGTTGTTAATTGAAATCGCGATCTAATAAAATTTCCAGAGGAAACAATTATTATGATGCGAGCATTGTCCCAGGGCTTCCTTGTTAATTTCCAAATGAAGCTTTAGGGAAAGGCGACATTCTGACATTTCGCTCGGGACACATTTTCACTGGAGACCTGACATTGAGAAGACATGATAAAGTGAGTTTGTGAATTCCTTTATGACTCCGCGGGTGTCAATAAGGATTTTGACAAGAACTGCTCATCAAGGAATTTAGCATCTTCCTACAGAAGGCTAAGTTGAAAAGAAAAACGGTGACGGAGTACAAACTAGGTTATGTTTTGGGAAGAACCTAATCCAGTTACGTGTAAATGAGACGACGCTGAAAGGAGACATGTTATAAAGGGTATTAATCACTGCCTACAGGGAGGTAGCATTCATTGGTAACATGTAACTACTGTATGCACTCAGTAGCGACATCAAGTAGCGTGCATATATTAATAACCGAAAGAAAAACAAGGGGTTGAATGATCACCACGGACAAAACACAGTCAGGAGCGTAATTACCATTTAAGGGTAACCGATTAGGGATATGCAATGTCACTTATCTCTACACCTCAACTTGCTTAATTTGCAAAAACGTTGCGCAATGAACACATCCTTGGGCAGACCCACTGACAAGAAAATAGAAATTGACGCTAAATCAAAACCTACGGCTTCATTTCTATTAAAAACACATCAAGTAAACTGTTAATTTAGCATTGGATGCTGCCGAGCTACGAGTTCGGTTACCATCTGGTTAGTTCCTATTACTTGACTTCTCTGCTAATTTAAATTTAATGTTTAAGTATGATTTTGATAAGCCTATGCTAATGGAAAGGCTTCCTTTATAGTTATACCCCCTCATATGTATTTGCATAGAAGTAGCAGAATTTAGTGGATCATACTGAATTGAGTGTACTACATATTTGAAAATACAGGAGTGTGAGCGTGGGATGATGCTGTAACCAGAATTTAATTTAAAGTAGTGTCTGTCTCCTGACTGTGAGTGAGGTTGGACAACAATGCTGAAACTTTCCGCTACTTCAAGTTTAAAGTACACTGTGTATCTGTAACTGCCTGCCTTCAATGTTTAGGTTACAGTGACTGCCTTTGGTCTTTAGAATTGTCTGTCATGTGTATGACCGAAACAAATTAAGCAAGGGAGAGAGAGAGAGAGAGAGAGAGAGAGAGAGATGAGAGGACAAGATACAGATACAACCATGCATAGAATTAAAATGAGTACGCATACAATTAAATGGATAGTAGCAAGAGAAATGTGCATATTTGGAATACCATGAAAAATTTCGAGGCGATTTTGAATTCTGCACAAGGCTAAATTTTTATCAATGAATGAAAATAGCATGTGGTCAACGACTGATAGAACAAGTTCAGACTATTGGACATGTCGTCCAATTCCGTCCGCTACTTGACGAACACCTGAATTTAAATCTCCCAGCACGTAGATATAGACGCATATGCCAGGATTAAAAAGAACTATTTCTAAATTGAAAAAATGTAAAATTATAATTAAAATGTCAAAGCTGGAAAATATAGATTGAATAACTACAGAATACTACAAGTATGTCTTATTATTAACACAGCAAAGAGTGTAAATGTACGAGTACTTACTTTCTCCTCGAATACGGCCACGTTGCAGTGGGCAGTTCTGCAGCAAAGTCGTAGGCAATCATCTCTAGAATTAAATCTCTGACCTAGGTCAGTCTCGTTCAAATATTTCGCCCCCAATTGTTGGGAGTCGTGAGTCCGGATTATACTTCCCTCACTCACGTCATAGCTTGCAAGACACATGTCGTCTTCGAGCAAGCTCACCTGTCGGTCATTTCGGTGACTCAAAGGCTCACTGGGTCGAGTATTTTCAGTCAAATGACATGAGCCGGACACGATGAGAAATTCAATTAAGAGGATATTTAAAAAGCCAAATAATCTCCTTCGATGACTGGCTTCTACGCAGGATGACATTCTCAAAACATTGTCAGCCTGGAACATTATTTCGTCAGCAATGGACGTCCCCGTTGGTTTTACCAAATTCTGGATTTCCCTTCGAACTTATACTTGCATGGGAGGGAGGATTCACAAGAAACTCAAAAAATACCTTTGGAAACTTTAATTTAATTAAGGAGTACCGAAAATCAATATTCGAATGATCTTAATGAGTACTTGTGAGTAATCAGGTTTCCTTGACGGTCTCCTCGATGCTACGATGTTCCGTTCTACGCAGTTCCTTTCCAATCAGTTCCAGGGACTTGTGTGTGGGATTTGGAAGGTAAATTTAAGCGTAATTATAATAATTTTTGACTTCAGGCGGAAGTTACACTCTAGGTAAAGTTTACCGTGCGACTAACCTCTGGGTAAACACAATAAGAACTGAAGAGGACGGTATCGTACGAGTTTTCACTCGTGCCAGCATGTTCCCTACTTTCTCCGTTCTTCTGCGTGCTCCTCATACGAGCGGGTATTTTCTCCAAATTGACTTTCCCGTCCTGTATGTTCAACCCGGCTCTGGTTTCTGCACAGGAGTGCTAGAGCACTAGTACACTTTCCGTACACTCACTCCTAGGGTGACTTACCAAAGAGGTACATACATGCATAGTGTGGAGTCCCTAGTATGGTACTAAAAACCGATACATTCTCTGAAACAAGGCTTCCATACATATGTTGTAACAGTAGAGACGAGCCAGCTGAACTCTGAAAGGCTCTCCCAGATCAGATTGCGAAAACTGGAGCGATCGATAAAACACCCGGGTTTCACGTTTTCGCTCCGAACACTTTCGACATCTTATGCTGTTTTGTGCCAACTCGACGCGAAAGTAATTTCAACCGTATCTACGGAGCTGAGTCCCGGTTGTCCCAATAGATTCACTTCCCATTCAGCCAGAACAAGTTTATCCAACTTTACTCACCCGTCCAGCAATAACTACTGACATAAGATCGCCTTCACTGATATATGACCCCCTGTAGCTATCAATAGTTTTCTTTTGTACTTTTTACTGCACAAGAAAAAACATTTATGTACTGAGCAACGACTATTGCATAAACTGTAGGAACAATACAATGGCAGGGCTCTTGAACACCTCCAGCTGGAAGGTTTACGGTGTGTATTATTTAGCATTGTATAGCCCAGCATTTTCCAGGTACTTTCTTTCCTCTTGAATAGAATTTTTATTACTACGATTTATCATGAGGATGTATCTAGTGTGTAAGTACATATGATCACTCTTTCCATCTGGTTTACGAAAACATTTGCATTTGATTTGAATCTGCTCTACTATAGATGCTGTATAAGCCGTGAGACTAAAATCAAGATATTTGACAGTTGGCATAAAGTGTGCATTTAATGCTCAGCAATAAAAGTAAGTAATGGAGCAGTAGCTGAGACCTGAGACAATAAAGGCCTAAAACTTTAGAACTGCTTTTGGAGATATCCGAATTTAAATAGGAGTACACGACATCAATATATCTTACGAACATGCCAGTGTCACTACACTCAATGGAATTCCAATTAACTTAGAAATTGATTTGAGTGACACAATATGGAATGCGGTTGGTTATATTGATGGATTGCAAACATTTATGTTTTGAGGTATAGAATTGTTTTGCAGTAATAGTACGTGGATGTATTAACTTTTATGTATGTACCTCATATGTGGAAGACTCAAGTTGGATGAACAATGAGGGATGAAAGGAAGCTGGATCATATAGGGATTGAGAGTAAATGTAACAATGAACGTGATACAGGAGAAAATCCACTATCTCTGACGGCTCTTGCTTGACTTGATTTAGTGAACCGGACAAGACAATCTGCTGACCCAGCTTGACAACCATGAGAATTATGGTTTGTTCTTAGAGCTCCTATTTAATTCTTGAGGCATGGCAGGTTAACGTATGGTTAACGTATGTATCTTTCTTCAGGGATTGTAGTAATTTGTAATCAGGTTCCTGTCCATTATCTCCTGTATGCTACATGAGACCTTATGTTTTCAGGTCTCAGCAATTATATATTAGTAGGTGTTGGTAGTCATATAACCGTAACCCGTTTGAAGAAAAATTGTTGTTTTCCAATCAAACACCAGTGCGATGTGGGTTGAATTATGATTTGACAAAGAGCGGTCCCTATACATCTTGAAGCATGTCACGTAGGTCGTAGGCCGCGTGTCATCATTTAGTAAATTATATTTATATATTACTCTCATTGCAATTTGCAACAATGTTTGCATTTTAATGGTCATAATTTATATTGTCATTCCGCGCGTCGAACCCTCACAAAACGTTAACGTGGGTCATTAAAAATAATGCTCTTTTTGGGAAAAAAGGTATGGGTATCTGGAACAAGTAGCAATCTAGTTATAATAGTAGACTCAACCATGTAGGCAAACATAAATGAGGCGGAGAAAATAATTTGTACTGATGAGGAAAATTGTACAGTTAATCTTTTTGAGTAAAGGTTGAATTAGTTGGAGAAGTGTAAAGACATTCCGTGATGCTCGAACAGCAAATAGATGGGTTTGTATTACCTACAGTTTTTTTTTCGTTGGGGAAGAAAAAAACTAAAGTCGAATGTTAATCGAGAATATGATCTCGCATCGTACGTGACAAATGAAAAAACTTGTTGGATTAGATTGAAAAGAACTGTCTCTGGATTTACAAGATCTCCACGGAACATTGTTCAATGGAGCATTGGCTGACAAGGCGGCTGAGTGAGAGATGTAACCAATGAGGGAGGTTATGTAAGTCAAAAATTACATGCATCGAGTATTACCACTTCGGCTCTCCTGCCGCCGGTGTGCACAAAACGTAGACAAACTTTGCAGTTTGCTATTACAAAGTAAACGTGATCTTGAAGAAAATGTGACATTATGATTAGCATTGTTGGATATATCTCCTTTCATTCTGCCCCCGCACAGTTAGCACCGGACGAGTTTTTGACACGAAAGAAGTTGCTCGACAATTTAAGGTAAGGACAGGATACATGATATCTTGTTCGATGTAGGGAAAGGTCGAGTGAATTATAATTTTATAATTACATTGTAGTTTTAAAGTCCGAGCCGATTTAATACAAATGATCTTGAGCAGCTGGGGAAAAGTTGGGCTGCAATTATATTCAAAGGTAAACGTTCTTAACTCTCAATGATTATTGTTATTAAAATGCTATTTTGGGCAAAAAGACGTAGACGCTCGAATGATGGATGAGAATTTGAGACGGGGCGATAAAGACTTGCCTTTTTAGGATTTTATTGGCAGTCCCAATCCCTTTCAATTACACTTCATCGTAAAGGCATCGTCTGAAGGCTTCTCTGAGGTGATAAGAAGGAACTATCCTCTACAACTTAAAGGACGATCAACATAATTTATATGCCTTTGAAATACTATTGTACAAATGAAGCGAGTATTACAAGATTTTTCTGAAGATTATCTTCAAATAAATGAAACGACTTAAAAATTAATTTCATATCTTACAGTCAACAACAATATTAGGAACAATAAAAACACCCTACTGATAACTACTTTAGTTTCAAGTAGAAACAACTATCTACATTATACTCACAATTTCATCAGCACCGTGTCTCCATAACAAGAAACGATCCATCAATTACCGATATTTTCTCACTTTCTACATTGGCTTCTTAAAAATACACTTCAAAGTCAGGTATCAGGCACATCCAGCTCTGTCCGTCCGCCTACGCCATGCAAGCCTCAAAATTTGTATCACTCAGTCCGTTTCTTTTGCTCTTTCTTGAAGACGCTGTTCCTTAGCAGATTTCGCCCCATATATTGTATTTTTTGAAGTAGCTGTAGCCAAAAGAACATTCGTAAACTGACCCGCAGCTTTCGCACGTCCTGGATCATGGTAGGCATATGCGTTGTTTTTACTCATCATATCCTGCAATATCAAGATCCCAACATTTAAAACTTTTATTAAAGCACAGCAAAATCCACTCTGTCACCAATCCTCTACATGTCCACATTACCTCTTATATACACTACTAAAAATTTGTAGTCCCACATAAATATCCTACACACAATATAAATTACTATCAACATGACATCACTCGCAAAACTTACCCGCTTCTTTTGCTCATCATCAGGAGCCATGGTCATTACAGCATACCCCCCTCCTCCGAATAATGTAATGTACACTAACGATTTCACGATTCTCGCCATATTCTACTTCTTAAAGTGGATTCCTTCCGTCCAGTTCCCCAACCCCCGCAAGCGTCCCGAAATTAACTCAAACTAAAATACAATCTAAAATACAAACTCTGTATGTAATTGCTTCTATCTTCAAATTCCCAAAGGATCCCCTGTTTCAGAAACTCCCGGTGTCATTTACTGCAAAGAAATACAATCCCTTGAAACATTATACACTCAATTCGCAAGTATATCACCTCAATCAAATTATACACAAATACAACATTTAACCTTAAACTACATCAGTGACTCCAACACAGATTAAGGCAGATTATACAATAATTATTTATTTGTCAGGTTATGCATATATCTAAACAATTCAGACAAAATATTTAACGCTACATTAATATAAATTAAAAATATAATGTGTTTAATAAATTACCTTTTGGTATTTTCGATTGTTTTTAATAAATAAAGTACACTAGTAATAATAACATGTAGAAGATAGAATAATTTATTCGAGCTTAGAAAAAAATCTGCAGTGGAGCAGGAACTTGCAAAAATAACCTCAAAGAATCAACGAACGTTTTTGAATGTCACCTGGAACAAAACTTGGCCGCCAATCGTGCAGCTGTGTTGGGGCAGCTTTTAGTTCTGCGCTAAGCTTAGTCTCAGCCGGTTGTTCTGCCGAGTGCTAAAAAGTTTAGCGTAGTACTATTTACTTACAAACAACTCACAAACAGTTCAGTAAAAAAAAGGAAGCAAAAAAGTAGGAATAAATTATTATTCCGAATAATTATTACTCCCCATCTAATTTGAATGAGTCATTGGAAAGTACCTTTTTAATGATACAGAGCTGATAGGTTGTCAGAAGCCTTGATGATTACACTTGCAAAAAATCAGTCCGCAGATAAATGTGTATATTTTGAGAGCAGTCAGGATGTAATCGCAAGTAATATGTACACACTTATTACCACTTGATAATTAAAAGAATTAAAGTTAACGTAAACATTCCCAGGAATTAATACCTGTCAAGAGCATTTAATTTGATTTTTAAATGCGAATGCACTTTTCCTAGGGGTGAGCTGCCCTGCTTAGCATTATTGATATTGACAAGCTGTGCTGGCATATTTAAACAAAAATTGTAGAGTACAATGTAATAGGGATATAAAAATAATCATTTGAAGAGGCTTTGATAGTGCATGATGCATATGTTGCTAACATGAGATCCTGACCTTTTATGACACTGGGGAATCTGTATGTAGGAGCGGGAGATGTAGGAATGTGTGGCAGGATAAAAAAAAAATAAAAAAAATGAATGCTAAAGTTAAGTGAGCGTAGATAAATGAATCCTGAGGACAATGAAATGCATTCCCGTCATTTATTTTTATTTATTTTGTAGCTGTATAAGCAATATAAACAGTTTAATAGTCCCGATGAAGTCATTATGTAGGCTTTAATTTAATACAAAATAGGGTAATTGTATATGGGACTCTTTGCCTCAGGCTCTGGCCGTGGGTGATGACTGATGATCTAGAAATTGAAAACCACGAAAGTTCGACATTTTAATCCAGGGTCGTGATATGATATAAGACTTGATAGTATTTGAATCCCATTTGCAATTATGCTCCTGTTATTTTTAAAAATGAAATCATTTCTTTCTATTTTCTGAATAAATTGCTTTGAGGTTCAAGCTGTGGTGAGCAATTTATTTCCTTATGGTATTGTGAAGTCCATGACTTCGTCGTCCCATAAGTTGTTACAATTCTGCATGAATTTACAATCACGTTTCAATTCCTATGAAAGAAACTCAACCAGCTTGTCATAAATTATGTCTTGGAAATAAATTTTAGTAACAATGCTTGGACTTTTAAAGTTTCAGGACGGCCGGATACTTGTACTATTGACAAAGAACTCTGAACTTGAAATGTTTGAAAGGGGTCTAAAAAAACTTTCAAAATGAATAGTGGGATTCCTCCGGCGTATGCAAATGTAGGATTTTTCTTTTGTTGTGGCAATACTCATTACAACTCCTGTACTTCTCCTACGGACAAAAGAAAACAAGGTCTGAAACCCCAATCTAGTTAATAGCAAGTTAATCGAATCAGTTCGACAGGACTAACGACAAGCTATTATTTATTTCCGAAACTTTACGGCTCAAAACTAAAGCTGTCCCGCTCATTGATTGTTAGTATAAAAAAAAGTATGTAGGACAGATTTATGTATATCGTTACATGCGATACCTACGTAAGAAATTTCATTCCCCGCAACTGTCTGAGAGTCAGCTGAAAAAGCGTCTGCAGTAGGATTTGTTCCATCTGTATTACTAAATATCAGATGAGTAAATTAAGCCCGGTGGAAGTACATACACAGAGAATCCTATAAAAGGGTGTTAGGCAATGAGTACTAAAACTTGTTCCTTATCTTAACTTGTTGTCCCCAGTTTGTATTAGAGGAATATAAAATTTGCAAATAAAATCGCAAATTGGTGTCTCGAGACAATTGTTCCAAGCTCAATGGAGCCAGACTTGCAGAGAGGCAATAAAGCAGGAGATATCCCTCATAAAAATCCTTTTTTGTACAGTGTATAGACGACTATAAAAAATCCTATTGGTATAGCAATATACACAGGGGGTGTTAGCTCCAGCACATGCACAAATGTATGCGTAATAAGCGTAGACCCGCCTTGATGCTCTGTATCTACATATATGTAATTATATTAATCCTATCAACCAATAAACTAAACTATATTGTTTTTATTCCTTTTTATATTATAAAAAACAATAAACAAAGCGGCACAAACTTTTGCCATCGGGTTTCCGAAGATCCATACATACCTATAGGACATCTACATATACAGTGCACCACACTGAGATGCATACTCTCTCTCTCTCTCTCTTTTTCCCTCAGCATTGCGGAAATTGCAGTCACACGAAGCCCTTTAGCCCGTACACTGGTTAGAGGAGCTTCAGCTTTCTCCGGTCTTCCATTTAGTAGAAAAAGATTACAGTTCTAAAACTCATCCTGTAAAAAAGGAATGTATAGAACCTCCTCGGGGAAGTAGTGAAATTGTTTTTCTCACATTGTCCACTGCACTACGTTACAGAGGAGATGAGAGCATCAAGAGCAGATCCTACATAAGATAACAAGCGGAGTGTCAAGGTCGGGGAGTGCAAAAATTCTGCAGTGCATTAATAGGAGAGCATATTTCAGGGAAACTTTTAATCTCCATGGAAATGAGCTAACCATGGATTCTACATAAGCTGTGACATTTAATACTGCATAGTATGCTCATTTCCCTCACAGTCACTTTCACTGGCATTACTCCGCAATTTGGTCGCATTTCCAAACATTTTGTACTGAGCAGACCCCACAGAAATTGGTTTAGGTCAGCGTGAGAGGTAGTAAGTCGGGAAACTTAATTTTGTGCTTAACTAACTAGAGGGGCTCACAGTCACAATAGGATTTCAATGAGGAAACAAGTGTTGATGCCACTCGACCGTGGATCTCCTATGTACGTGGATCTCTCTCTCTCTCTCTCTCTCTCTCTCTCTCTCTCTCTCTCTGTATGTCTGCATTTGGTTGGACTATACGGACGATGATGTTTTGGTGTGAGATGGTCGAGACTCTCAAGTTGAACCGCTGCCTGACACAATCTCAACTTTTTAGACAACTCATCGTCAGTTCAGTGTCTCTCACACATGCACTGCCAGTTGCCAGTGTGTATACACACCTTACATACCCCAAACACTTGAATTTGGGTATGCACATATGGATTAACTTGGAACGAGACTCACAAGAGTATACGGATATGTTATGAGTACATATCTTTGAGAGTAGGAGAGCTGAGCCAACAGAAGGTCCAAGGATATTCTCTCCGATATTCTTTTTCATTGAAGGGGGGTAGCAGCAGTAGCTTGATGTAGTATGTCTGTGCATATTCCATTTATGTATTCCACTAAAACTATCAGAAAGGACTGCCTGACTGATAAACTCCTTCCAACTGACTATATAGAATTTTACAGCAGAACCATGCAGACCTAGTGAAATGGTGCTGGCTCTGGGTTTTTACACGGATAACCTCATTCACAGAACAGTTCTCTCTGGATACGGCAGTAGGAACGTCACTGACAAAACTCGGTGTTCATTCTTCTTCTTTCTGTTCCTATAAACGGTTCCAGTCACGACACCCATGCATTTCGGATTCTCAAACCGTCTCTACTAAAAGAATTTTTTTTTCTCGCTGTATACCTCTTGTGTCCAAGCTTGTTCCCCGGGTTATAGTCTTTTTTTTCTGCCTTAACTACCGTGAATATCTCAAGCATACATAGTTAAACTGATTCTGAACAGATTTTGTCTCTTAAATTAAACTCTCTTCATCTAATCTATATTTAGTTTTTTTGGAGTCTTGCCGTGAGAAATTCTTTTTCTCATCAATATTTTTCCCCACAGTCCATATTTTGGTTTCCTGTATTTTAAGAACAGGGAAGTTACTCACGAATACTCCACGAATCCACCTCTGTTTCTCTCCCATTCATCATTGTTGTTTCTCCAGAAACTGTGTAATCAGTGGTTTTTTTGTGTGCTACAAAATCTTTTTGTATAAATATTGAAGGAAGGGAGTTAAATTTCCCCGTTGTTTTTTTTTCTCTACGTGAAGTGTTCCATACTATCCTGAACGGGAAACAAAAATATCGCACCGGTTTGTGGTTTAAAAATATCCGAGGGATTTTTTTGTGATTTTGTGCTCTCCAAGGGGTTTTCCTTTCTGAATTGTTTAAAATAATATTTATTTATTTGTGGAAATAATGACCACTTGACGTTCAAGTCCTTAATTACTACTCAAGTTAAAGTCTGCTGTAAGTAAATGCAAGTTTCAGTGATTATCTTAATTACAATTAGTCTTATTGGTATCTCTATAATGTATGTATTTACACACCATTAGGAGTGCATGGGTATGTACATAGGCGGTCATTAGAAGTTAATTTACATGGGGTTACTGGCATTTGGATCAAGTCACATCTCGTAACTGTACGCGAGATAATTTTTTCTCATTTCTTTCAAACCAAGTTAACTTGTCCTAAGAAGCTGTAACATTTTTTTTTCAGGGAAGTACACTGTATTTAAGCTGATAGCGAGGAATCTTGTTGAATTTGTACGTGGTGAGGAGGCCGTTATAATTCTTATTTTATAGATTTCCCAACACGGTCAAAGAAAAGCTACTTTAATTCCTTTGAATCTTGTAAAAGCAAATCATGACATTTGTGTATATTTGTTTAAGCTAGGAGCTACAACAAATATTGATACTCTTGGGGATCAAAGGTGATCATAAGTAGCCATAAAATATAAACAGCAGTATAATTTATGAATGAGAGAATTATAACTTGGAATGATTTAAACCACAGGTTATTATGGTTACAACATGATGACTTCTTATATTACAGTATACTCACTTTTGCTATTTGCATAATTTAAATCATGAAAACATGTATAAAGTCAAACATTGACTCAAAGATAGACTGTCGGAGAATAAATACTTGGTATAGTACCTCGAAAATGATTTGGGATTGGGAAATGTACCTGTATATATGTACGCACAAAGAAACACATATACTTGAGAAGTTCCTGAAGCGTGCTTCTGATAGCTTTAAATATCGATTGAGTTGTCAGGTTAGAGAACCGATAAATTAGCATAAACTCTCCATTAAAAGTTTTTGTACTTGGAGTAATGTACACCTGGGTGGAACGGAAGCTTCATTGAATTTCGTGGTGCAGACGGTGTATATTGGGAAAAGAGAGTGATAAAAACTAAAATGATTCCTAGTTACATATTTATAACGTACATGCGATTCGGTGAAAATTGACAGGATGGAAACTAATGCAAGATTTTATGACCCCATGGTGTGTATGTATCAGTCTATTGGAAGGTGCTCAAGGAGTCATGAACGTAAAAATTACATTATATTTTTTATGGCAGACTAAATTCAATGTACTGTTCCAATTTGCTACTGGTCTACAGTGGAGTTACATACGTGAAAATGTACACATACATATATGGCCATCTCCTGTCAGGTCAGGTTGCAGGCGCATAAATCCCGGCGATACACTCCACAATTTAGAGGCAAGAAATTTTATCTCTTTTGAGAGTATTGCATATTGGGAAATTAAGAGTGAATGTTTACCTCTGGCCATGTCTGCTGTACTACAGATACAAATAGTATAGCTGAGCACGGCATGTACTTTGTAGTTTGGAGGACCTCATTGTCAGTTGACTGGGGTCTCCGTTGTTGCTGAAATGACATTAAATGTTACAGCTCATGGATATCGGGCTGATCGGGGCGGGCTGAAAGGGTTTGTGTACATTCAGCTTTTATACAAAACTGATATGACAAGCCAATAAATTTATTGGGAAGGAAATCGCTTATGTCAATATCTTTTATTCCAGTATCACTAGAGGATTCACAAAGTTAGGGCCTCGTGTACAAAGAACCAGCAATAACAGCATGGTCTCAGTTGACACTGTTGACAGGAGATCGATTTCCCTTTACTGAAATATCCGTCTTTTCGGAGATCAAGCACGATTCCTCCTGGGTGTCTTGTTCAATCAAGCCCTTGCTTGACATTTGATCAATAGTTTATGTACCTCATTAGAATACCACTTTTGACTGCCCGGCAGGGCTGGAGGAAGCATTGTAACAGGATTTGTGACCACAGACCACAAAAGTTTCAAGTCATGTGAGTCATGCCTATTAAATCAATGTGTAACTAACCACCTCACCGTTGGTGGAGGTACAATTTGACATGAAATGACGGGGATTCTTAACACTGGCAATGTTGCTCCTTTACGAGAGTGTTAAAAAAAGCTGTCGCGCTTACTTCGGACTTATAAGCCGTATTTACTGTGCAAACACCCATTCGAGCGTGTTTTCCCTTTTAATTGTTTTCTTTCCCAAGATCCATGTGCATATATACAGTCCTGATATAAAAGTCGCCGAGAAATAATAGCACTGACAAACAGACCGAATGATACACGAAGTTGTAATATTTGATTTTTTTGTAATAAAATCTGAGACTCCCAACGCCTGATGCTGGTACATATAAAAGTTTATTCACTTAGGTTGTCATGCAGGTTTGGCTTCTGTTAAGAATGCGCAATTGGTGGGGATAAAATCAACAGTGTGAGTTTCGAAGCTTATCAGAGTTGTAGAAGGGCAGGACGGAATTCCTATAGTGTAGAAGAGTTTAATTAGCGATCAAGTTAAAAACGTCTGGTTTAATTTCTTGTAAAAACTTTTTGTGCAAACACATTATCATTGGATTAAGTACAGTTCCTAGGGGGGTTTTTAAGGTTGATGAATTGTGTCTGCCTGGGAATCTTTTACCGGCTACCAGTTTATCTATGTATTGATTACGTACATATACTGGGAAATAACGAGCAAAATTCCTTGATCAGTTCTGGTTTACAAAGTCTTGGACATGTGTCGAAACACTTGCCGTGAGCTGTGTGACTTGCCTCTTGATGTCAACTTGTTGGATTTTTTATATTGCATTTATGACCGTTGTACTGTAGGATGTCCCGGGCTATATAACACTTGACATTTTTATCTCACAGACATATGTGACAATGACGGGAGAGGCAGTTTGATAATAATTTTTCCTGTTTATTTTGTTATTTCCACAGAGCAAAGGAGTTTTTAAGATGGAGTGTGAAGTGACTTCATCGCCGTCCGCTTACGGAAGTAGCCGGACCAATGGTGGGAGTCCGGGATCGGGAACCAATGCATCTTCAAGGAGCAGCACGGGCAGTGCAAAATCTCAACTTCATGTTGATTTTCTTGATAATGGGGAGGTGAAGGAAAAAAGGGAGAAGTACCTTACTGCCAAGTATGGAAGTCATCAGATGAGCCTCATCCGAAAGCGATTATCCGTCGAAATGTGGCTCTACGATGAGCTCCAGAAACTTTTCGAAGAGGTTAGTATCAATTTTTTATTCCATTAAAGTCCTATAGTTTTGTTGTGTTAGGATTTATGTCCGTCCCTGGACTAATGTATTATCAATACTAGCCCACTGTCTTGTAGTATACACATGCCCATTATGAATTTACTAGTTCTAAACCTTCCCTCGATTCTCAAGATGAGGGTCTTCGCCTTTAAGTTGTACATATAGAAAGTGTGACTCCAGCCTTTTTTTTCCCCCTACCATGTCCTACCATACATTCATCACCAGTTCGAGAAACTTGAAACTCTCACACACAAAGACGGAGTTATCTTAAAACCCAGCTGTTTTGGCATTGTCCCCAAAATATATTGGCATTCATAATTGACAAGGCGTGTATGCGGCGTGGCTATTTGCAAGTTTTGGCCAGCGATTTCTTTCTTCGTGTGGACCACCTCCAAATCAATCGATTACATCGGGGACTCTTAGCATTGTCATAGGATGTTTGTCAGTGACATATAGTGCTGTGGACCTTATGCAAATTGCCTTGTCTGAGAATTGTCAAAGGCAACGAGCACAAACTCATTTATTTGCAATTGTCTTGACGACAACCATGAGGTTTCGAGACTTAATCTCCAGCCTGCTCCTATCCCCATACACGGGCTAGACAATCTGAGGTAATATCATTACTGTATACCGGCATATCTCTCTCCTTGTAGTCCTGTTCTACTGTGTATGACACCAAAGACAGCCAGGACGATTGTGTTGTACCGCGATATCCACTATTGTTCCCCACAAAAGTAACAGATGAAGCAGTCTGCTCTGGGAGAGTAATTTGCATTCATATTAATTCACTTTATAAACATTTTGCTAATGCAAAAGATATATACTGTTGTTGGTGGTGGTGAGGGTTCCTCATAGAGTAGCCATTTACAACCCGGCATCATCGATCCTCCGTCCACAACGCTTGTATTCTATTCACAGGCCCAAAGCCTTATATATGTACATTGGAGATACACATAAAGAATCGGAAATTTCTCTTGAAATCCATTCATCCGTCAATCCTATTATTGAATTCAGGCACGAGCATTATATTCCTCTTACTCCAAAGTTTTTCATGTTATAATCTCCCAAGTATTCTATATATGTATGTAATTATGCTTTGGATAATTTTCGTTCCCACTCCACTCACAATCAGGGGAAGGTTACAAATAACAACAGTCCCCTTGCGCTGTAATGCATACATAGATACATACGTGCTTATAATCAGCACACACACATAAAAGGTAACACACTATTTTAGCATCAATTCTCCGTAACGCATACCAAGTGATATTGATGGGAATAATTATTATTAGCAATTCTCACAATCAGCCCTGTTTCTATCGAGGCGAAAACGAACACCTAAATACAATCGATCCAACAACCTCTCGCTCTTATCTCTCCCGTACCTCCCTGAATACCAAACAGGAACAGTTTTTTTTATTATCCTGAAATAGGAGGATATGTTATCCTGTGATCCTCAATCCTCAGGAATGGTATTATGACTGAAGAGGAGCTTGAAGTTTTTCATGTATCGATGCACAGCATTCGCCCCTCTCTCGTTCATTCCGTAACACTGTTTACGAAAGGATTTTGTCTCAAAATCCTCATTAGTCTTCTGTTTAGCTCAACAAACTGCGTGTAGCAAGTGAGCCCTCGGATTGTGCATGTGACCATTTACCAATACTTTGAAGTTAACATACTCTTTTAGGCATGTCCTGCTTATGACATAGATGTAGGTGATTGAAAAGAAAACGTTGAGAACAGAACAGAGACAGAGAGAGAGAGAGAGAGAGACCTGATCCTGTTTTGGTAATTACGGTCTCCTCCCTATGTATCATACACGCCAAGTGATGTAAGCGTGTGTGTAAGGAGGACCACGCAGCAGTAATGGGTGTTGAAATTGTTGATTTTTCTGAAAAAAAAAAACAGTCTGCAGAGATATACTATTTCACTGTAATAGTTTACTTCCAGGACAAAAACGTGAGTAAAAAATCATTGCATGCAACACACATTTGACTTGTACGGTCTTTATGCTCTGAAGTAGCTCTTTGGCGTGGTGGAGTGGAGAAGTTTTGAGAAATGGAGGAATTTGTGAGGAGAAAAAGCCGTTGAAGAGGAGAACCTTTTTTCTTGCCAGAAAATATACTGACACTGAGAGAGTAGAGAGTTGAGGGGAAAAGTTGTAACTTAACTTAGAATGGCTCTGCTCCATAAAATATTCACTCCTCCGGCCTTTCCACTACTCCTGCTTATGCTTCCCTGGAGACCTAATGATTACAATACGAGAGACTTTAATGTTACAGTGGAGTCAAATTTTTAGGGCAAAAGTTGTTTCCCGAAGGGGCTACCGTGGTATTCCCCAGAACTCGGCACTCCAGTAGTGGTACCTGGCTCCTCTCCTGCATGTCAGTAACTTTAGTCTGTTCTACTGTCAGCATTAAAGGGAAACGAGTAAAATAAAAAGCCACTGAAGTAATAAGCTTGTTGTCAATTTAAAATCTTGAGGGCTGAAAATAGAGGACAAAATACATACAATATGTATTCTCGATCGTACAAATTCGACTACTCAGCTCTCCGCCATACAGTGTGGACACGGATGTATGTATAGGTATACATCGTGTATGAGACTGGGTAACTATAAAGGGACTTTTAATTGTTAATTTGAAATAATTTTAAAATGATACTTTGTACTACTATTTTTGTGCGGTTCATCAAAGAACTGGATGAAAGCTGGAATCATTTCAACAGACTTTTGGGTACACAATTTACAGCACTGTTGTTATGATACTTTTAGTCGTTTTATGTACGTAGCTACAGTATACTATTTATCTATGTATAGATACTAACATGCATATGTCTGATACTTGAGGCTAGAACTGGCAAAAGTCTATGGTTTTAAATGTATAGGTACATATATCCATTAATATCGATTATTCTATAAAGCTCACTCAGCTGGTCCCGAATTGCGAATTGCTGCCCGTCCTGTACGGAGCATATTGAAGCCAGAAAAATGTCAACTGGCTCCATGGTTATAAATTGCATTTGGAATTCAAACTGACAAGTGTATGGTCACTAGTCACTACACTGTCTCTGCAGTAGTGGGTTGCATTTATGTAATTTCAATTCCAGGGTTCTGTGGTTTCTGCAGCAATTTTCATTTACTTTCTGTTTCTCTTGTAGAACAATGTACAATGACATGGTAAATTGTAAGTCAATGGATGTACTCTCTGAAGGTTCCGTACTCATGTACATATGTATATAGGACTCTGCACATTTATTTTCCAGGGAGAGGAAATTTCGATTGACGTATATTCTGAGCGGAAAATAGACTCTAGAAAAGAGCTGAAGGAAGAGCTAGTGGATTATTGGACTGTACGTAAATGGCTAATCTATGACTCTGTAGGCATAGTTACTCATACATAAATACGCAGGTCATAGTTCATAATCATATGCGGCGCTCCTCAGGCATTCCAGGGACTCATTAATCTTCCAAATGGCTTTTAATCATTGTAATTTAAACTAATGTGTCTATTCCATAGTGCGATGATTAGTACTTGCCATTGCCAGGCTAGGGGAATTTCTTTGAAAACTCATGATTTAAGTGAGAAAAGGCAATAAGTAAAAACTCAACCTAGGTTGGCTTTTTGATTACGTGGCGCTGCTTTATTAGCATCCGGCATTTCCGCAGCCAAGTGTTTATGGATATGCATAACCATATGTCCATATAGACTTGTATAATTTTCAGATTGTAATGACAGTATACTAGAACTCTCCCACGTTTCCCGGGTGAGCAGATCTACAATTTATTCTTAAAATTTGTTAATGTAATAGTAGATATATAGATACTAACCACTCAGTGGATTTTTTTCAGGAATATTATTTTATTATCTAATTTAATGACCAGGTATATACCCCTTTATGAGAGAAACACACCTTATTACCATGGAGTAAGTATGGGGATGATGTACTAGTGATACTTACTTACTACGACTGTGAGCAAAGTGTAAGTTTGAAATATGGAATGTACTGCAGATGTTGGGATTCGTAAAAAAAATGTCCGGTATGTCAGCACCAGCATTAGGGATACCTTCCATGAGTTTCTTACTATTATTTACGGGAAGAGTAATGTTTACCATTTGCTCAGATTGCCAGCTACAGGATTATGCTCTAGGATTGTCCTGGGGTGGGTCTATTGTGTGTAGGGAGATGCATTTGAAAAATCTTGAGAATTTATGATGGAAACATCAGCACAAAATCTCATGCGGGTTTCTTTCCTAAAGTGCAAATATGTATTTGTAAATTATAGAGAGGATTCCCCTTTAGCTTGGCTTTCCGTGTGTGTGTGTGTGTGTGTGTGTGTTTGTGTGTGTACTTTGCCATTGCATATTCATGTACCTACATATGTGTAGGCACTGATTGTGTGAGTGTGAGCTCACTCACAATCAGACAACCATATGCATATTTAATTACAGGTGTACCTTTAGGGAAGTGTAAGCCTTGCACCTAATATTGATCCTACTGTACGGCTCGTACTCTTCCAGCCTCGCTAGTACAGAGTGGTGAGAATTCAAGTTTTTGCATTTATCCGAGCCATTATATGTAGTGGCTTGGGGTTAGGTAATCATTAAGTTTTATGCCTGTTCCGAACGCTTTCGCGGGATCTGCGTGAGGTACTCTCCATGTTCTGGGAGTATTAGTACCCTGCTCAAAACTAATATATTTATTGTCAGTTGGAAACATTGCCCTTCTCGTGTACAGTTTGTCGACAACTGGGATTGAATCGCACGAAATTCCCTCTCTGATTTTATGTTTACTTTCGACGTCCATTGTAGCACACAAGCCACTTATTTGACTTCATCCTCATCGCCTCATGGTAGTCATAATTTCCTTGATACCTGCATATCTGCAAGAGCCATGGCACAGAACAATCCGACTGTAATATATCAACAGTTTTGCTGGGTAGTGGAAATTTAAATAAACTCAAGGTTGGTAATGTTTCGGGACGGCAGGGATCTACACACTCACACTAGTACTACTATGTATGTACATATATGTCTTCCTACAAGGCACATGTGCTCCTGAAATACAATACGATCACTGGGTATACTTACATATCTATGTATAAGCTGTACTTTTGAAATTTATGAAACTCCTTCTACATTTGTAGTGGCAGCTTTGTTACTGCAAATTACAACTCTATTGCAGTTAATGGAGCACCGGCTGTTTTCTCAGGATTAGTTTTCATTGTATTTACATAACTTGCATAACTCATATTTGTTTGAAAGGCTCTGAATCAAATTTTACATAGTTGGGGGGTTGGATGAAGCATGAAGCTACGCGTGTGTACAAATCCGGCTGAGCAATTTCTTCAGAATATGTTCTAATATTTAGGGCAGTTTTTATGCCCGAGGATTAAAAATTACTCCAAAATAGCTATTTCAGACCCACAGTGACGACTGATTTATTTACACCACCGTATTTACAAATCCATAGCCTATCTTTCCACCACTCTGAACGGTTCATATTACACCGGAAAAAAATACTTGCAAAAATATTTTATATGTAAGACCTAGTATCATGCGCGTGTTGTCAGCTACAGGGGTTCTGCATGTAAGCATCAAGTTTTACCCCCATTTGTAATCAATTTGAAACGCTACAAAAGAAATGCCATATAGATATTCCAAATCATTTTCCTCACTTTTCCCTTTTAACAATTTAACTCGTTGAACGTATTTTGAATTCAAATTATTACTTCCTTGGAGCTTGTTTGTATCTCCGCATAGTTTATCTCTGGGCCGAAATAAGGCTCATGCCAAACAATTGTTGTGACAGATAGGATGTACTTAATGGGTACTTGTTACTCATGTAGGATGTACCTACAGTAAATGGCAATACGTGAAATTGTGAAATGTGTATAAAATGGTATAGCTTATATTTTGCACACTCTTGTTTAATAGAGCGGATTTGTTGTTTTTGAAGACACGTATCCGTGAAAGACAGAGTACGTACATACATACAATCATATCTACCTATAGCTACACATTTGTACTAAAATCCTATAAAATTCCCATTGGCACCCGTATGTCCTTGTTTGTAGAGCGGATATAGAGTTTCACTGATTTTTATCACTTAGCCCTCTGACTAAATATGGAACTTCTGACAAGTGCCAGTGAGTACGGAATAAATTGACTCGTGCTCGTGCTTCGTCAGGTCAGAAGTGTTGACGTCTAAATGAAATGCGTGAGGGAAGTTTGCATATGTCACTTTAGGGAAGGCAGACAAACTGCAAATAGCGCTGCTTCAAAGCAAATTCACATGAGGTACACACACACACAGGGTTTATGGTGCTCTGTGCACATGATGCTCTGCAAATTGTTCTCAAATGGACAATAGTAATTGAATTGTGGCAAATCAAGCAAAGTAAGCGCACTAGACATGAGACTGACAGAGAGCTAATGAAATGTTCATTATTTCCCTGACGTGATATGAGCCCTCGAATTTGAGAGAGTGGCCTCACCATGAGTAGATGTACATATGTATGTGTGTATCTATGGGCAATTAATTTTACATGTATTTTTTTCATTGATGTCATGTACACAGTCGAATCCTCATTGCTTAAAAGATTGTAAGAGAGGTGTAATAATAATATTTTAGTTTCTTTCAACGCTAGAGCTCCCAAAAAAAACATTTTGCTGTGGTAGACTTTTACCTTTAATTAAAGGCTCGCACATGGTTTACGAGATTATCTTTTGAGCTGTACTCACGAGTGGATGTGCTTATTTGGCCAGGGTCTGTTCTCGTCATGGACGTTACTAAAAGCAAGTGCTGATTGCTATCATTGAGGGATTATAATTACTCGAATTATTCCGACTGATAAACCATGTGCTCTAAAAAATTGCACAAATAATTCAATTAAGTGCATATTGCATCACTTTTAAATTTAGGAGACTTGGACAGTCTTCCGTACATTGAATAAATCATTTTAGTATGTGTGGAGAGATGTGTGTTGAGATAAAATACTTGCATTTGTTGACAATGTACCTCTAAGGACGTGCTATTTTCAATTCTACTGATAACACCCTCTTGAGTATTCGAGGTAGGACATGAAATGTTATTATGAAGTGACAACAGCATGTTACTAAATTTTAAGGCTACATGATACACGTCTACTCAAAGTCAGACTGTATTGTCTACATGAACGACGGTGTATAAGTTATTACTAAAAATTGTCACATGGGGAAAACTTTCATGGAAATCATAATTCATAGGAGCTCTATGAGCACTGTGTGGTTCCTGTAATTTGTCCGCTGTGCAACACACATTCCCTAGCTAACTGTTTCAGTAGAACAAAAGCCCGGATATTCTATTTAAAGATTATTGTATCTTATGCATTATTAATACAGAATTTAAATTCATGACAAGTGGGGAGGAGGGAAAGCTGTAATGTTACACACTACACCAGCAAAATCTTACATACAATCAGTGTCTCTGATCAGATTAAAAGTTTTTACGTTAGTTTTTCTCCTGTGTATGGATGTACATTCATAAGTACATATGAACAAGAGTACAAAAGAAATACTACGTTATCAAGAGCCATTTATGTAAGCTTTTAATCGTACAGCTTGGGTAGGCTGGTAGACGTTCCTGGGTATGTATCCTTGTGGTTCTGGATGTTATCAGCATTACAGATTTTTCATTCCTAAAAACACAACTGAGATTTTCAGAGTGTGCAATTTAATTCAAATCCTTCCCAACACCATGTAATTTATTAAAAGATCGTGTATTATTTAAATGAACACTGGAATATTTTAACCGCACAGATTACTCTGTATCAAGGTCTGGTTGAACGGTAACACATGTGGCTACACGTGTCTACAAGTATATTCTATCTGTATGTATGTATGTAATTATATTTTGTGGAAGTACATTACATATGTACATAATATGGCTCACTGGCAAATCAGGGATTTTAGAGTCAAGATTCGGGATATTTATTATCGTAATCACCCATGCCGTGTACCTAATTCCATTAAGCTATGACTTATTGTTAGTGTGTTCATATATGGTTACCCTTGTACCTCCTGATATCTTGACATACATACTTAGGAAATTACACCTTATAAGTAGAATATTTATGTAAAGTCCTTTAATTGAGTCTTCAAACTTGGGAGGGAGCATTTTGATAGTTTGTCAAGCCAATGAAAATAAAATGTCTCTCGGAGCAATGGAGAAAGGAAAACAGTTTCCGGACGATCTCATCTTGTGCAAGCATTTTTGGAAATCTTATTGACATTCCTTGTCAGAGACTCACTACTACACTATTACTGCACTTATTGCTGCAATGTGTTTCACACGTGTTAATTACTCACTGGAAATTAAATATGTGGGGAAGGAAACTGTTTCTGGAGGGAGAGTGAAGTGCAGCATTTTAGGATAATGATAACAACTCGGGGAGGAAAAAAAATTAAGATAAGGCGAGTGTGTTTATACAAAGTTAAATGCACTCACGGATACTTTAGATGAACTTAAATTATAGGAGAAGTTTTTATTCCTCCTACTAATGTAATCGCCATACAGGAATATTTGTATGTAACACATCCAAATAACTTCCAATACAAGTGGAAAGTTACCATCTGATTTGCATTTTCTGTACGGAAGCCCAGGACACACGTACTTGCTCTCCGAGCGTATGCTAATATTATAGCGTAACACTGTCTATGAAGCCTCTTATGTCTGATATGTAAGTTTCCTCATTAAACCCCTGCTTGATTTTGATCACTGCCGGGATTGTTGGAATTCCAGGAAAATGGAATTACTTTTGGAAACGAACTCTCCACAATGAGTTTTATCTTTTGATGTGCCTGTTGAGTTTTTCTGTACCAGAAATTCTACACACGACAAGAGATTAGTAGCTACTAAACACAGAATGGTAGAGTGTACAATGTATAGGTATACATAGCTGCCATTCTCTCGGGCACAGCCTCACTGTGACCATAAGACCATAACCAACGCTGGAGTTGGAGCGGGGTGTGCTTGACGTGATAATCTGAATAAATTTTATTGCTCTTACGTGCACTTGGCGCTGTCAAGTTCCATCGAGGTTTTTTTCATTAATCTGTTACCACTTGCCATTCATTACTACCTCCTACAACAGAGCTCAAATTGTATCAGACACAAAGACCAAAGATTAAATTTTAATGCTTCAAGTATACACACACTTAAATGATTCCTGCTAAACCGAGCGCTACTACAGCACATCAAATCGTACAATTTACGACAATAAAAATGTCAGACTGGGAGACAAATTTTAATTACTTTTAATTTATTCCGACTCTCTCGCAAGTTTGGTTAAGTTTGTGTTTGCATAATGGGAGATTTGGTTCCGCAAAAGCAGTTGGAAGGAAAATGTCCAAAGCACACACAAAAAAAAACATTTAACTTTAGGACATGACCATCCTTACCGTAGTGTGTGGTACCTGTACACACAGAGAGCTATTAAAATTAATTTTTACAAAATGTAGGTATGCAAAAGGTCGGGGGAGGTGAGCGTCCGCAATAGTTTTTCCTCCACTGGATCAGTTTTTGTACAAGACAGATACGTAGATACGGATAGATGTGTAATTATAAACCGCAGCATGTAAACTAAACATATTATATAAGCATGCAAGTAATTATTTTTTGTGATGAATCTAATTTAAGAGTTCCATGTACACATACATAGAATGCACTCCATATACACAGATACATATTGTACATTTCCCCTCACGTTTAAATTACAGTTTCTGGGATGAAACACCTCCGAGTGGAGCTGCAGGAGTTGGAGTAATAATAATTAGATATAGATGAACTCTTAAAAATCGACGCGGCTGAGCTCCCCTCCATCCCTAGACCAACCACTTGGTCACAAATGATGAAACACACTAAATAACTTTTCGTGCCGTCTTCATTTTTTATGCATTAATTCATCATCATTGAATATTTTTCCTCCACACTGGGAAAAAATGGAGTTGAAACTCTTGAAAAAGGTTCGAACGTGACTGTAAAAACTCTGTCGGGTATATAGCTACTACTATTTTTACTATATATAGTTGTCTCCCATATATGAAGAGGCAATTATAACTCGTTATATCTATTATCTATAGCAGACTAAAAAGTATTTATACATAGCTGTTGATCATGCATGCATATCAACTCATACTGGTGGAATTTGAGACTATAAGAACAAATGTTTTGGTATTAAAAAGTGTAAGGTTAAATAAATGCAAGGAAAGGTCTGAGTGGAAAAATGACTAATGACAGGAACTGAAGGAATAACATTTACTTGGGCTCTTTTTAGCCATGCAAGCTTATTGCCTTGAGAGGGAGATAGAGATAGATAGAGTACCTCCTGTGAAGAGTCTCATTTAAGTATATAGTGTGTTGTTCCTGTTATAAAAATATTTAAGCATACGCTATGTGGATCTATGTACAAATACGGTGTACATAATTACTACAGGCATCTCTCTACTATGAAAGAGTGTTGTCAAGGAACGAGTTACGCCAGTGATAAACTTGAGTAATTCCAGCATTTATAGGTGCATCAAGGAGGACTAAAAAGTCTTGGGAATGCTAAATTATGAAAATAGTATGTGTGCATCAAGCATAAAAGTAGCTTGCCCACTCGGTCCCTATTATCCGAGAGGATAGAGTGCGTATTTTAATTATTCTAATGTGTTAGGTTATAGTAACTTATTTGAGATTCGTAATTAATCATCTCAGAGTATGGGCTTACATAAGCTCCATCTCGGAGACCCAACTCGGGGGAAAATCCATCTTCAAAGATCTTTTCCCTTTACTTTGTATTTCACACAGATGCTCAGATGGACTGTATCTTACCTACAGCCATACTAAGCCTATTCATCCTGCTCACAACATTTTTAATATGCTCTGTCAACATTATACATCCATACTGTAGAATCTCATGCAGACATGTCCCCCGGTGGTAATCCGACATGCCACTATTCTCAAGCTTGTTTGCATTTCCTAAAGACATCTGCCCAGTTCAAGTCTTGGGGCAGACAATGTGCATGGTTAACCTTTCCTCACGGAGTGTGAGCTGTGGGAAGTGTGAGCATACATATGTTGAGTGCTTTACGTAATCATGTAAAATTTCTCTTGGGGTTAAGATATGAATATCTATATGTTATGAAAATTCCTATGGAAAAGTAATGAGGAAGCGTGCACATGGATGTGCTTAATACATAATTACACTGCGCTTTTGGAAGTCTGAGCAGAAGCTGGTTTTTGCACTCGTATTTTGAAACCGACGAATTTCTCGTTAAACTTGAAATTTTAATGATTTATTATGGATGAATAAATTCTTGCCTCTTGATGAGAATCATGAAATGGAATATCTGTTTTGGAGTGTCAGGATACGTATGTATGTATGTATCTACTGTGGTATGATATTACCCACTCCTCGGCTGATAAGCTGCTTATGGTTTCCCTCAAGAGTATAAGTTTTTCCTAATACTTCGATATCCTCCTATCTCCCAAAAATGTTTTGGTGTCTCTCAAGATTTTACATTTCACTCCCATCGTATCATAGTGTAAAGAAAGATAATCGCCAGCCGCTCAGTCTCAACTTTGTTTTGAACCCTTTGATCTTGAGAATTTGTCAAGTGGAAAGAGTTTGTTATATTTGAACAATCTTCAAGTATAAACTGAATCAAGAGCAATGTGGGGCCACATATTATGCAAGGAGTAAAGGCCATAAATCCCTTAAACATAGTGTGTGTGTGTGTGTGTGTGTTCAGAGAACGAGTAGTTTCCATTATTTCATTTCATGCATTAGTAGCCATAGCAAGAGCCCCTATAGCTCTGCTCGTGTATTTCCCTCCGTGGTTTTATCACTTTATTGAATTATTGTTACGCCAGCTTTAACAGAGAGACGTGTAGATATACACAAGAGCCGAACTGTATAATTACAAAAGGAGCGTTGAATCAGATTCTGAGCAGAGGGAAAAACTCCAAAGCATACATATGACTCCACACAATGCGTTCCTGTATTTTAGAGCTTTTATAATAAGCCTCGTGTATTCTCAATGATGGAACGCATTTTTTTTTCAAAGTAAAATTATGAAAATTCTTTGTCATAAATTCTATCAAGTGCTCACAACAGAAGCGGTACTCTTTTCTTGTACCATATTCGTATTCGACGTTCAGTTCCCCGTTGGAATTTTGAATTAGTTATTCATACAGGATTCTATGTCTGAGTATGAGGCATCATTTAGATTTCTTTCTCCTGAAACTTTCTGTGAGTGCGTTTTTGCCGTAGCTACAGTATTATTTAGTCATAAGAGGAATTTTCCCTAAAGAAGTATATATTCAGCCCTCTTTGATATTTGGACTTGAACGTGGAACTTATTGATAAATCCAGTCAAGTTTACTTTTCGTAGGGAGAAAAGGGCAAGTGAATGTGAAATCACGCCCACAGTCTCACATCAAACGATAAGAGAATATTTGAAATGGAAACGTGTAGACATTAAACTTGAGCATGACATCCCATTTCATGGATGTTGAGATGAGACCCAAAAGTAACCCAACATGAAAGTAAATGTTGAAGTATTTTGGTTTTATATTGATTTCAATGTACAAGGCTCTTAATCGAATTTGATCATATTTTTTCTCCCCGTGTCTTTGAGTTTAAACTCCAAGAATTTACTCCAGGCATGGGATCAGTTAAAAAGGAATTGACATTTCCGGAAATGTCTGTATCTCCTTGGAAGTCAGTCCGTGTGGCAGTCCCTGCATATTACTTTATACGGTCGAGTGACTCTCCTTGATTCTGGCATAAACGCCAAGAAATATTTCACTTCTCCCGTCTTTCCAAACCTATTTTTCTTTACTTGATGCGATCTGTCTGTTCCTCTTCTCTCATCTCTCACAATTTTTTAAGGTACGGGGCTTAAATGCCATTTCTTTCAGAAAACTCTGATGGAATGAATAATTATACATACGATGGATGTTTAAATAATTCTGGGCCTTGACTCCCAAGTTCGAAGATAAAGTTCTTCTTTAATTTTGAGCTCTTCATTGTTTGCTGTATAATTTGCAAAGGTATACTCCATTGATTGTGTGTAATTTACATATGTACATACATAGGTGTACAGACACATGCACAAGGACGACATCAGTACAGTAAAACGGATTCAGTATAGATCCATTTAGGAGGGCATAATCAAGTAATGAGCAAAAAAATTACAAGGAATGAACTTCATCCATCGAAATAGTATCTCGAGTCAAAAAGTAAAAGTTTGGTGGATTCAGGAATATTTTATTTAGTTATGAAATGTGTAATAAAGCCTTGGAAAAAGATTCCTTTGAGAAGTTGGTTAAAGAAATTCTGATGAAATAATTCCTCAAGTTCTGTTTTGAAGAATACTTAATGTACGTAATGTATGTACAGGATATGAAACGGCTCGTGAGTAATGGCTCTTGAGTCTATACTAGCTTCACAGTATTTGATGACCTCCTGTTTCTTTTAAAATTAAACAAGTGCTCTTTATTGCCATAGTTTCTATTAAATTCTCGACGGGCTCAAAAAGAATTTGTTTGTGGCTTCTCGTTTAAACCTGAGGCAGTCTAATTGTTAATAAAAAAAACTAGATATATTCCTTCTTGAGTCTCAAGAGAGCTAATTTATGGATACGAAAAAGAAATAAGTATAGATATATATTCTCTGCCCTAATCTCAACTCAAGCAGCCGGAAATTGGATTCTACTTCAAAAATAACTAGTCCATGAAAATTATGCAGATATAATAGAGATTGTATTCTGATATACTTCCTCCAGATTTAAGGGGATCCATCTTCTTACGTACATACATCACATATCTCAACAATTTTGCATTCTACATCAAATAATAATTACCTTTTGTGCAAGGGTAGCGAAATCCCCCCTCCGGTTATGTTGTCTTTGGCTGTACTCATTATCATCCTCAAGAACTCAAGATCATAGTTATCTCTCCTTTTTGCAAGCCAATCTACATATAGTTAGTGAATTTTTGAAGGGATAGAAAAATAGAATCGACTGCGCAGTGAGTCAGTCCCAAGGTATGTAGTTACTTTAAATTAGACTATATTCCTTGCTCCAGGCATAATTATAATAATTACTGGTATCTATTAGCGTTTGCATTAAGTAATAATTATGTGGGTGGATGCATCAAGGAATATTATTCCTATGTGTGGAATAAGGGCACATGAATAGCTCCCGACATGAAAATAGTCATTAGGAACACCTTATAACCTTATGTATGTACGCACTTTTGAGCTCAAGATTCTCATCTCATGCTTAACATTTACTGCTCATTAATTACAAGTGCAAAAGGAAATGGACCCGTACCATTTTATATGCACATAAAAACATGCGTCCGAAGGAGTAGAAACATTTAACTTCTACAGCCCTTTTCTGCTCTTTACGGTACAACTTTGCCTTCTGTGTACCCCACAACCTACAAGAGTCATAGTCCTACCCCCAATTAAAGAATCCAATTACAATATAATAAGCTCCACTTCCACGGATTATTGCGACTGCTAATTACGTATGCTTGTAAGAGCACGCTGGAGGTATGTACAAATTATTATACTAGTACTATATAGGCATATAGGCAGTAGGTGTGAAACTCTCAGCTTGATATGAGAGTCCACAAATATATTCTGCGTTTGTACTGATATTCATGGTAGGATTGCCTTGTGTGACAGGAAAACATACACGCATGTATGCATGTATGTATGTAGGTGTTGGTTAAATATTATTATAGCTCTTGAAGTGAGTTATTGGCTTCTCAATCACCGTCGATGAATCATCCCAAAGCCTTCTTATGAGGTCTGGACTGTGTAGTCATAGTTCAAATAGATTAGTGGCAATTGCACAAAAGGGAGAAACTTATGGTACTTGAATAATCTTCCTTGCTCACATCAGCACAAGGTACATTACTACCCTTAAGGAGGTAACCTTACAATGAGGTACATATGGATTGTACACGTACGAGATTATTAAAGGAAGTCTATAGATTCCCATGTCTTTGCTCTCTGCAAGAGCAAAGGACGGGAACGAGCAGTGTTAAGAATAGTAGTACAAGAGGGAAGCAAGTGGAGTGAGACAAATTATTTCCAAGGGCTTAAAGATACTTATATTAAAGCTAGCTCCTTCATGCTAGCCCAAACATGTATGTACGTATCTATACATTCATGAAAAATCTATTCCTTAGTAACATGAGACAGTCGTGATTGTGTCGGATGCTCATTCATTAAATTCTGTGATTTTCCGTGCACTGTTGATGTATCTATAGGTGTAGTACCTATATCTACTTGTGTGTATTATACCATGTTGAGGATACTTATTACAGAGGAGGCTGCGTACTTGTAGGGCTATGTAGGTATAGGTATAGTTGAGAGGCAGGGATAAGAACTAGGAGAAAAAGGAGAATCTTTTAAGGGTAGTTAATCGGGCGATTCCGGCCAGAATGCCCTACACATGTTCTTTCTTGGGAGATCGATAATAAATTTGATAAGAATATGGTCATTACGGCTTATAACAAGATGAGATTGGAAGTGGAGGAGAGAATGGAGTAGGTGTGGGAATGGCGGTTTATCCCCATATTTGTGCTAATAATTATTTTTATTTGCGGGGAAAATACGGTCTAGTGCCGCGGTTCCGTCTGTTTGCATGGATGCTTGTATGCATGTATATGGGGTTGTGTGCGGGTATATTTATATGTACAAAATAATCCTTTCTTTCATCAAGTTGTTGGCTCTCCTTTTTTTTTATTCTCCACTGTGTGCAGTTATAGGATTTTTGATGGGACACACATAATACTTAAGTCCAGGGTTCCACAAAATATTTCTCCTTACGTATGTAACTCAGTCAGAATGGTATGACAGAGTTCCCCAGTTCATTTGCAAATTTTCCTCCAGATTTTTGTTTTTGAAAATTAATTCCCTGACCTGCAGCTCAATAGCTTTTATAGCAATATAGAGATAAGCGCAGAATTTTTAGCGGAAAAAGAGGGAGTTGCGAAGGAGTGCCCAAGATGCTGTAAGTTTCTAACAACTTCGAAGAATATTCAATGCGTGTCGCTTGGAAAATGCTTAAAAATTTATACTTTAATTCTGGATCAATACTTTCCGGAATTTTGTTCCATTAAATCCCAAGTTTTTGCAACTTCTCAAGGAAATCATCCGACTGACGCATTTGTGGCGTTTGTAACCTGCAGTGATCTGTGGATGAGTGATAGAGGAGATTGGAGATAAAATTTTGAGCTTTTAAAGACCTGCCGAAAAAGGATAATTGGAAGTGTGAATTTAACTCTTCCAGAAAAAGTCTTGAGTGCAGATAAGTCCGCGAGAGTGAACTTACATCAGGGAAATATTTTTTATGTCTTTAGAAAAAATATAAAATTAGCTATCAAATGAAAGATCACATTTTTTTTCAAGCATGCTTAAGTAAAAATGTTATAAGAGGCCCTGGGAGTAATATTTTGCGGGAACTCCTGTACACTGTACGTACAAGGCAGTGGTGACAGAATCGACTGGTCATTCACGCCCCATAGACTTTTCGGGCAGTGTTTAATATAGCGTGAGACCGAGACGGCGAGACGAAAGGAAAGAATCTCCCAATGCTTTTTCCCCCACTTACATAACAGAAATAAAATGAAAATCGGTAACCATAGTTTTACTTCTAGTGATATTATGTCGGAGTGTAGCATTGAAAAGGCTGCACATGTGATGCTATATGGAAATCGAATTACTCTCTGCCGCATGCCTTTCATTACAATGACTATGCGAGAGCTCTTTCGGTCCCTACAATTCACAAAAGACTTTTTTTTTCCAGTTCTATATATTATACGAAACTGCTGCTCATAACCGTGGAGCCTTAAAAACACCAACGCAATTTTTACTCCGTGCGCACACTGCACACGTGAGGGAAATTACACCTTAAATTTTAGATATAAATTGGTATACGAAGGTATAGGTGTGTGTACACGTACATGGAACGTTGCTTCCACACACGTGCTACGTATTCAAAATGGATACTCAGGAACTCATGCATTTACCATATGGTATTAGGAGATATTTACTAGAGATTTCTTGAACTAGAAATTTTTGAAATTTAGCCTCACTTTATTTAAGCCCAGTCCGTAATAATTTTCATTGTTAATAAGCCGGCAAAGAAATGTATGTATCCTCCATGGAATTTTTACTTGAGATGGTAAACATCTACCGTGTACTTACTATAAGCAGTGTCGGATGTCAGAAAGAGAATTTTTAAAAGCTAAATAGCTACTTTTAAGTCCTTATTTAATTCGCCTCGTCAGTTGCCATCAGCGCTGATGCTTTCGTAATATCCCCGAGGAGACGAACTCAAAGAGATTACTATTACCCGTCCTGGCACTACGGCGGGACGAGAGGCTCAGTGAAAAATTCAAGTCTTCAATGAAAATTCAGTCCTGCCTTTCTCCCTTGTGGAAGAAGACTTCTCCCTGTTGTTCCTATCTTTGAAATGGACCCATGAATGTACATGTATAAATAAATCCCTCACAATTGCTAGTGACTTTTACACTTCAGTTTTATGAGCGTTTTTGAACAGTAATGAAGTTACCTGCTTCAAAATTGTTTCCCCAGCTCTGAAGCTCTACATATAGATGGGGAAAGGGATCTCAAAAGGAGGGAGCAGTTTTTAAATAAATACTGAAGGGCTTCACATTTATATTCTATATATGTGGGTTGATCTCAAATAGTTAGAGAATGAAATGTGTTAGGGATGTTCCATTGGAAAAATATGTTTTGTTTTTGTTCTCTCTTTTTTTTTACTCGAATAGGATCATTTTTTCATTGTAAATAAATTCTGCTCTCACATGTGTGTGCTTCCTAGAACTCGTCGAGAGTAATATTTGTCAGCATTACAGTTATGTGCGGGAGAGCACTTGAGACTTGTAGTCTCCTTGGGTTCACATTTCAGCTGATGTCAGTAGGATGTTTCGGGAGCAGAATGTACATTACATGAATGGGATGAGTACATAGAGGTACATATGTATACTGTAAACTTTCACGTAGATACTGGAATCTTCTATGCATGAATAATTCATGTGGGTGAATGATATTGGCCCTTTTTCGCACCAGTCCAGTAGTGTTCCAGCTCCTAAAACGTGTGCATTCTCTTATTCTTGGGAAGAATCTTGAGCGGGAGGCTTATTGTGATGGGGATAAGAAAATCCATTATGTGTGCATATACTTATTATGTCTATTAGTGTAAGTATATGTAGACTTCGTGTGGAAAGGGCTTGACAAGTCCCAGCGTCCCAAGTTTAAAAAAAAAAACTCAACATCCCCCTAAAATGAATGAGACTTGAATTCATTCTTTGATGACTATATCTATACAATACTTTAACTTCCCTACAATTATTTTGTGTATGTAATGGATGTAGATACATATAATTAGGTATATGCATGACAAGTAATTGAAACAAATTTTGCACAAGGTACGTCTCAGTTTGCTTTCCAAAATAAATGCGAAAGGAGTGTACTATCCTCGGTGCAATGTGTACACAAGGGATTTCCAAATGTGTTGGGCTGGAAAATCATAATAAAGCTGGCTCAAGTATTTTTTTTATCGCTTGTGCCATAATAGTCAGGAGCCAGGGAAATTCGCAACTATAAGGAGGGGAATTTTTCCACGTTTCTTTACATAATAATTAAAAAACGTACGCGTATGAAAAATGTATGGGGGTACATGGGGGAATATCAGTATCGTATATATTTCTGCCAGTAGACGAGCCTTTCAATGAAATTCAGCAGGGTTGGGGAAGCTCTAAGGGCATCTGTTTCGGTACGGAATCCTCAAAAGGCTTCACGATATATGGAATAACTACCATAGATGGGCGTTTTTCTCCCCCTCTCCCTCATTGTGCGAGGGATGGAATATAACCTGCTCGCACTCTCCCTCGTCATCAATCGAGCAACACGTTACGGGTTGTCCTCGCCCTCGCCCTCGTGAGGGGCTACTTTTAAAACACATCCCTCTCCCTCGCACTCATGAGGGCCCTCGTTATTTTATATTACACGTAAATAATCCCCCTACAATTTACTACAATACCTTTGCCTTCAAATAATTTTTTCGCTGACACTTGGTTAAAATATGACAACTTCAATATGTGTCGACATTCCCCCCAGTTCTGAACGTACGGAACTTTTGGATAGCTTACAAAGTTTATAAAATTTTCTACAACCTAGCGTTCAAAACAAATTTTTAAAAAATTGTTGTTGAAATAAACTACTGTATTCAAAATAGTGCCCTTTATTGGTGCAGGTTATACACAGGTATTAGGGTACAGGTACATACTAGGTTTCGTGATTGACATAATTGTAAAAAGTATAAAAAACTTGAAAATTTTACAATGTTCTTTCGATTTTGTCTTGAAAATAACGTGAAAAACAAGTTTAAAATTCTAATTCATCGGTACAAAGTGCATAACTTCCTTATATTTTAATTGTCGCGAAAATGGAAAACATTCAGTAGTCAAACTACTATATTTTGTTATAAAAAACATTTTTGTTGGTCTATGACAATAATTCTTCATTATAATCGATTCAGTAGCTCAGAAAATGACTATTATTGATCAAAGCTGTTTTCTACGTCTTTGGTTAATAAAGATTAGTCACAAATAGGTTCTATAACCGCATACCAGTAATATTCAATAGTAGGGTCTGAAAACAGCATTTATCAAATATAAAGCCCAGGTGCCCTTGTTTATAAATGATCATGTCTCCCCGACATCCTAAAATGATTTTTTTTTCTGGAGTTTAATATGAGAAATTTTAACCTAAACAAGAGGACCTTTTACTTTTACAAATTAAAACTGGGATTTTTGCACAGGGCCATAAACCAGGTACCTAAGACGGTATGAAGTTGGTCTTGCTACAGAAAAATATGTATATGTATGATTTTCGCATAACGATTAAGGTAAGAGAAGTTCACGAGGGCTTATATATGTACTCTGCCTCCCCCTCTTTCGTTCACATCCTATTCATAGGTCCTCTCCCTCATGTTCATGAGGGCGCCTAAAATCAACGTGTACTCGGCATCACCCTCGCAGTTTGTGAGGGCGAGGACGAGGGAGAGGGCGAGGCATCCCTCAATCCCTCGTGAGGGTGCCCATGTATGATAACTACTAAGAGTTTCTAACTTCCTCTCCTTTCGACCGCTCTCAAAGGAGCCGCCGTGCCGGTGAGTGTGAGTAGGAGGATTTATTTTCCATATGACTTTGTATACAAGCACATACAAAAGTATCTGGAAAGATGGAGTGGGGTTAAAAATATCATTTGCACTGGATATAGTATTTATAGCTTATATAGAGCCACCCATTCCTATAACCATGATCATTTTATATGCTCCAGGTTATAACACCCTTGAATGAAGAAGTTTGATTGCGACAGAAACCTATGCGCTTTTGCAAACAGGTTCTTCAAACCGGGAGTCCTGGAGAGATCCAGAAATCTCAAACACGTTCCTGTCACTCTCCACAGAGAGGTTCCTTTTCCTAAAGACTCCGGGAGGCTTCCCGGAAATTTCCCTTTTGAGATAATTTGTTGCTCTCAGTAAATATCTATGTGTAGTTAAGTTTTGTCATAAATTCTAAGGAGTAAAGCGCGGGACTCAGACCGCCTCAGTAATGAGTAATTACATGTAGCTTACGAGCCCAATGAGTAACTACAGGAATGTTCATGAGTTGGCTTTGCATGTGTGGAAGTTCAGAGGATGGGATGGGAACCTCAAGGTCGGTATTAGCAGAGCGGAACTGAAAAAAATTGAGGGGATTCGACTTGATTTCTAGAGGACGTGGAGTCATTTGGCAGACCTAGGCCTGGTACTTCTCTTTTTCGCGCAGGCTATTTTCCTGTGCCTGTGCCTGCGTTTGTGTGTGTATGTGTGTGTACATTTTTTTTCGTTGGTTACATATGGCGTAAATAACTCCTTTTGGCTCCATGTCAGCCACAGAATTTATGAAGTAGTCATCACATCACCAACATACAGTATAATGGGGGTTTTACGATGTGAAATGGCGTTTGTTGTAGATGTTTGTTCTTAATTTACATGGACACTGCCTCCACTATGCAGTTTTATTACGGGAATGTAAAACTTTTGTATTTGGGTTCATTTGTAAGTACATGCTTTTTTTTGTTGTGGGGGTCTCCAACTCTCGTAGAATTCAGCCCTCCTTGGCACATCATGTTAAAAGTGTGCATGTGTGAGAGATAGACGTTGGTGGACGGACACGGCGATCCAAGTTTTCCTGAGACCAATTAATAATTGTATGGAAGTTCAGTTTTTTATATGTTCTTTTTAGGGAATAATAGTCACGGATGTACATAGGAATATAAAGGTCACGGAGTACGTAACAAGACCAAGATGATGGCATGTGTAGTACGAAGTACATTACACATCTACTACTTACTGCTACTACTACTACAGATACTACTACAGTCAAACTGAAAAACAAGCCAAGTCATTGTCCACTAATAAAGTTCTCACTGTAATTTTTTATACCATGACTTTCTTATGGGTGGTTTTAGTGAATACGGTGAAGGATGAAGAAGCAACTCGTATCCATGACGAGACAACAGATCTATTCCAAGATTCTTGCGCTTTGATGTCCCTTTCAAGCGAGTAATAGAATAGCATGGAAAATTTCTTTTCCATGCATACAGACACACATATGAGATGACAATTTCATATCGTTTTATTTTTCCTCAAGGAAATACAATTCTGGCTCTTGGCTGGCTCTGATAAATATACATGCTCAGGAGGAGAACCATGCATAAAACATATCTCAGACGTCAGAGTGCTTTTCCGGGTATCAGCACAAGAAAGCGGAGTAAACAGAATTATTTATTGTTTAGAATGAATCGATTTCGACGGCTTCAAAAAAAAATGGGAATTATATAGTAGACTATGAGGATGGCTCCAAGGGAGGGAAAATTTTCAAAAGAGCATAAACATGAAAAGATACAGTAAAACAAGGAATAGGACATTGACAGTATCCGGTCACACCACATTATTTGTATTGTTTGAAAGAAATTGGTTGTTCTTTGGGAAGATAAGGAGAAGTAGCGCCAGGAGGAGAGTATTACCGATGCCAAAAGACAATACTTGGAGGTCAAGGGCTGTAAATGTTTCTGTGTTACTGATGATGCATCGTTAGTCATCCGACACCGTTGGATCCTTTTGGTATCATGGGAAATACCATATAGTAGTCAATGGAGTCATAATTATTGACGAAGTTTTTTTTTTGTGGTTTACCAGGTTGGGATTCATCATCACTGAATATTTATGTTCACTGAAGGCATAAGACTAAAAGACCATAAGTATGATTTGAAGTCGTTAAAAGGCTGGTTTAGTGGGACATTATCTGATACGTACATACATACGTGCAGAGAGGTGTCGAGACAAATAATAGCCCAACCTGAATGTGTGGAGGCTTTAGAGGGTATAGAATCTACGCTGCACATTTTTGGCACAGTGCACTCAACTGCATAAACCAAACCCTAGAGATGGATAATAATGTGTGCTTGTCACGACAGGACATCTATATTAAGAGGGAGATTGAAGGAAAATGTAATTTGTTCGCTTTTGCTGTTATTTTTTCCGATTTCTTTGTGGGGGTAGGGGATGGAAGATGACAAATGCTGATGAAGAGATTTTTTTTTACAAAGTCGTTACTCGTCGGTAAGGTTTCGTCGACATGGGTAATTAAAAAGTGAATTCAGCTATTTATGCATTTGTAACTCTCAGATTCTTTCAGAGAGTTGAAGGCTTCAAGAGCAATAGAGTTGCTTGTAATTTCGTTCAGGGACAAGTGAAGTCTTTAAAACTGACAATGGTAGAAGAGAGTTGACATATCGAGCCTCTCTCTACTACAGTATGCTATAAACTGATGCAAATCTTGATCCTGGTTTACTTCCGAAGTTAAGTATAAAAAAATAGTCTAGTCTGGTGGGTTGACGATTTTATGGGACTCCTGCGCTTGGCTGTGAAGAATTCGTCGGGCTTTCTAATTTTTTTTCACACGGTTCTGATTTCCCGATAAGTGCGGCTTTTATTCCTAAGTGGGTCCAAGTATCTTATATAAGTATGTAAATACTCTGCAGTTGTGTGCGGTTGGCGCATTAAAGGCGTACGGTTCTAGAATCAAATATTTGTTCACTGAGGGTAAACATAAGCTCCAACCTGCTACAATTCCTACTACATACAGATACAGCTCCTGTACTCCAAATTTGTTTAAATGCAGATCCTTCTCCTGATTTTTCAAAGGATTTCTTTACAATGGAAAACATCAAATTTGAAAGTTATGTATCTATTCCATGTATTTTTTTAAAATGTTAACCCTGGAGTGGTTGTTTCCTACAGTTTTAATGTGTGACTTTCTGATTCCATGAAAATACTTGTGTCCAAAAAATGCCCTACGTATGTATGTTTGAGCCTGAAGGGGTACAAAGTTGTTATCTTAACTCATGGACTATCTGAATTGGTAGGTTATAAAGGTGGAAATTTTTGGGTTACGGGAGTAAAACACATGTACAATCAAAAAAACAGTAAGGTAATGGCTGATAAGATTTTTGGCATGGGAAATCAATAAATTTCCTTTAGCATTCTGCCAAGAGCTGAAAACATATTGAAAGTCACGAAAGGATTTTTCTTTGGGAATCGTCCTCGTGTGCGAAACTACTACAAGACATTGATCCGACTTTTATGGCAGCCTTAACCTATTCCCATGTAGTTTTGAGGTTGGGCTTTAAATTTTTATTCCGGAGTGGTTCCAATGTCTAGCTATTATCAGCACTTGTAGCGGCATTTGGTCCGGTCTGAAAAGTGAGAGATGGGAAAGAGTACCTCAGATCCTAAAAACTTAATTGTCCTTCCACTGCCAGTCCGCCTCCCCGCACACTAAATACATCCTTTTGAGAAGAAAAGATCAGATTTAGATTCCTTCCCCGTAGTTGGTTGGGGTTGAGGCTTTCCTTTCCTATTGTAAATTTGATCCTCTTGATTTTATATTATGAGGGAGAAGATTCAAAATTCTGGGTGAATTGGCTTCGCAGAAGTTTGGGAGTTTATGGTCCTCTTCTTTGAAAAGGGCCTTTTGTATTAAGGAGTTACATGTACGCACACGAAATCTTCCTGCCCTGAAATCTTATCCTATGAAAAACGATGTTCGGGGGATATAGATTTACTGTAACTTTATATAAGTAC
Organism: Allacma fusca; assembly: GCA_947179485.1. NCBI lineage: Eukaryota > Metazoa > Arthropoda > Collembola > Symphypleona > Sminthuridae > Allacma > Allacma fusca. The sequence goes on from OX359247.1 coordinate 20,548,015, forward strand.
AATGAGGTTGTGAGTCACAAATTTTTGAGGAAAAACATTTCTGCACTGAAAACAACAAGATTTTTTTAATTTGATTTATTACCTCGGGGACTCTGCATACACACTGAGGCTTATTATAATAAGACCTCTGCTTGGAAACTTATCTCCCCCCATTCATTTTCGTTAGGATCTGTCTGAAATATGATTTTTTCATAGATAATCTTCCGGTCGTCGGTGAGGTTCTTGTACAGTTCTGGGAGCTGAGGTACACACACATACAGTCTATTGTACAGAAGGCCCAGAATCTAGACCAGGAGCTTGTTTGATTTAGATGATTACATAGGTCTGCAGATTATATGTAATTATGCAACTTTCTTTCATACAACTGCATGCTGTAATTATCTCCACGCTATACACTCGAAAAACTTTGTCGTTTAAGGCTGGCTTTTCCCGGTATGATTGCAGTAACTAATGGTAGAGGTGGCTGAAAATTGGGTCTGGTAGCCTTATGATCTACACTTGTGTTGTTAGAGAAACATTCTCTCTCCCTTGGAAATCTATACGCTACATGTTTACACAAAGTTTCCCCGTTTATTTTCCTTGTCAGCTGGAATTGTTTTTCGGAAGGGTTAAATTTTCTCCCTGACTCCATTGACTACTGTGTGTACTCAGTCGGAGTCACGGAAGAACTCCACATCCCAGCAAAATGTGATTTTAATGAATGTACAAACTCATAACTTGGAGAGAGAGGAGAATTGAGGAAATAGGACGCAAAGTGTTATACTGTCTTGGCTTGAAGAACATGCGGTTCTCCTCACTAGTCTGTTTAGCATGTCAATAAGTTAAATGATGCGGATTCTCGCTAATTTTCAACACCTCATAAATATAATGGGAAAAAGTATTCATTTAAATTTTCGGTAAGGGGTGATACATTTTAGACTCTTATAGGCAATATACAGGAGGGCTTGAGTAAATAGACGAATTAGGTGATGAGTGTTTGGAAACAAATGAGATCTCTAAGGCTCTTCTGGTAGTATCTACATTATGTACTTGAGGATTGAGTTCTGGACAGTAAGCGTGCAGTTTGACTGGAAGGGAGAGTAAGACTTTAATAAAACTGGAATGTTGCTTTATCTTTTAGGATGGTTCGTCGACAACCCATGACGTGGAAATCGATTTGGATGAAGTTCTCGACCTGGATGGAGATGCGGAACGTCGCAAGTTCCTCCAGTCGTTGTTGACTGATGCAAAGAAGTCTCAAGATGTAGTCAATGTGAGTCCTCCCATTATTTTGTAATCCTGCGTTAAATTATACAGATAATTCAATGAGTTTTATTGGACTGGCGGGCTCAAAATTGCTCAGGTATACCAAGAACCTATGTAGAGATTGGTCCATTTCCCTTTTATTTAGGTATACCAAGAACGTATAGAGATTAGCCCATTTTTCCAGGAAATTTATTTTCTCTCATAACTATGGAAATTATTCATTGGTAATACCTTGAGCTTAAAATGTCGAGCATCACCCAAGGCTTATATATGTGAGGATAATGAAAAGTGTCCTATTTTCGCAATCTTTGAACAGTGACACTCTCAAATGGTACAATACTGTCACTATTACTGTAATTTCATAAAAGAAAAGGGGTGCTGACTTGGGAGAGTGGGCATTTTGTTGGGGAGTGGAGATACAATGATCCTAATGATTCCAAAGGACGGAATATGAAATAAACAAGACGAGATGAAATTCGATTTGGATTAGTACGTGTGATAATCACACGTATGAATTTAAATCGTGACTTTTCAATAATTATGACAAACTAAATCCTTGTATCAGTCAAGTATTTGAGGCTGGCATGTAAATGATTACCATTATTCTATTAATTTGGAAGCCAGTTCACACTTTTTGAAAGTAAGATGATTAAAATGTCATTGAGTTTTCCCTTTCTGCTTGTTTGTGCTACCGTGTATAGTATACTAGTAGACCCTTTCATGTATATTTTTAGACAAGCTTGTTTTGATTTGATTATTATTACGTGTCTTACGCAACGTTTGAGTTCCCTCTCATTCTGAGAAAACAAAATTAGAGTAGGACTTGTACTTTGGGCTATCTCATTCCTGGTGAGTTTTAAGGCTTCTCTCGAAAGTAATCCTTTTCTGAGCTTTATCGTACAATTGGGAAGGCGTTCATGTGTAGTCTGTACAATTCTGTGTACTACTTTTATTTCAATAATGCGATGTAAACAAAAACAGCCGAAATGGTACATGACGGTTGGTTGTCAGCTGCGAGGGTTACGTCATGTACCACTTCCAGGGATCATAATTTTGAGAAGTACCAGGTCGCCCCAAATTTAATTTCTAAAGCTAAAAAGTACCTCTTGACTTTAATATCCCTGTAAGATTCAGCTCCTCTTTGAAGGACTCTAATAATTGTAAACAAAAGCTTCACTTTTAGATTTAACTGCAGCACAAGTTAACACTTTCCCAAGTTGAGCATTTTTCCAAGTGGCACTACTAAAATTTTTAAGAATAAAATCCTCTTTCATGCACGCAAACAGTGATTACTGTATGATACTCAAAATGTTATGAGTTGACTATTTGTTTTTTTGTACAAACAGTTTGTATGATATCAAGTTGATCGGGCTTTACTTGTTTTTATACAGAAAGTTTGTATTGCGTAGGTCTCCCAAAATTTACAGAAGGTTCACAAATAATGTTCCAAAAATAAAGAGCTCAGAGTGAAAACATGGTCTTGTAAACATGAGAGTGTACAAAATAATGCGTAGGATCGTTGGAAGTCATACAAGTAAAATATTTTGTTTGATGTGGACCTAATGTATGTGTTTGTATTTCTTTCAGAAATTTATTGATGACGTGATTGAGAAAGCCAAAACTTTGTAATACCTTCGTTTCGTATTTGTACAAGAAGAAAAACACTACGTTAACTACTACTTACCACGTTCGACAGTACTACAGAGTCCCTCAGATCAAAAAAAAATGTCCGTAGTTTTAAATCAAAACTATACATTTAGAGTTGGGTCAAAACCACGAGAAAACTACGTTGCGTCAAGTCATGGATTTTCCGAAATAACTTCCAATCTAATCTGAATACACATTGATCTATGTACATGCTCTAGCTGGTACTTTGATGTCTCCGGTGTTAATAGTGACAGTCATATTAATTATGGATTATTTTACCTTCCTCCGAAAGAACAGTGAATTATTCCTACAGGAACCGTCAATAGATTGTACAGTACATGATGTCTGTCTTCTATGAAAATAACAGTTTGGTTAAAAAACATAACCGGAAATGTTACCGCTTGCAATTAAAGAATAATAAACGTTAAGTCATGTTCAGTGAATGAATTTCAGGCGCATTTACTGGCTAAAGCTGCGCTTTTCATGTAAACTGTATAGAAAACAGATTTCTTCCTTTATTAGTCACGAGAATTGACAGTAATAGCTCTGGTGAACAATATGATTGTATTCAAGGATGTGTCCATCTGTTCTAACAAAAACCATGGTTATGGTTCAAGTGTAAAAAAAAATCTCATTCAATTCCAGATTTATTGTAAACTGGGGATACAGTCTGAAAGCAGCCAACACAACGTATACGTTTGTTTTCCCATGCTTGCAATCATAGTTTTGTTTATGAAGTTACCCCTTATAGCAAGACCTTTGACCTGACGCTATTGACAGTAGGATACTAGTTAATATAAATATGTAAAACTCGTTGAAGCCCACCCTTACCATTGTAATTGTAATGTTATATTTTCAGATGTAAGTTTATTATTATTATTTTCATTTTATTTCCTAAAAAAAATCATAACTAGGGTAAAAATTGATGCATTGTGCTGCTTACTTTTCATTTTTTGATACATCAATATTTTCAGCCGTGCAGCACAGTAGGGTGATGTGTCATCTCACAAATCTGGAAACTTGAGGTTAATGATAATCATTAGGTAAAATAACATATGTACATGTGTATGTATGTTACACGTAATATTTACATGCATATGTACTAAAAAAGGTAACATAGAATAATCATTTGTAAACATGAAGTTGATTTGAAGTTGTGTTTTGTCAGTTCGAACCCGTAATAATAATTGTAATTATCTAAACTAAAGCGTTTACGGTATATGCGATTCTACACTGTAACACTGTAGGTTTGTAGGATAGCAATTTTATGTAAGCTATCCTTAAGCATAATCTGTAGATTTACTAAAGGGGTCTGTTGGCTAAATCGTGTAATGTACTATGTATTTGTATTGTATTTACTTAATTCATGTGTATGCTTGTTTTCACTCAGATCACATTTGCATGCTAATTTCATATGTGTTTTGGAAATAATGTCGTTGCCGTTTTTGGAACAAGAACAGTGTGATTTGTATGAAAGTTATGCTGCGGTTCTAAAAACTGTAAGGTTAATAGTAATATTATTATTGTAATTAATTATTACAAACCCCTGAAAGCAGAAAGAATAGTTACGCTGATTTCAAAGATGCTCGTGTAAATGAAACTTGAAATGAATATTTAGTGAAAACAAGAATTTACTACTCAGGTTCCCAAAAATATCCGAGAAAAACATTAAAAAACTCTAAAAGTGAAGTAAACATAAACATAAACATACTTTGTAGAATTTCGTTTTTATTACTGAATAAAACAACTCTGTTGTACAAACATGTACTTTCTGATGGTATATTTCAACCTTGGATAATTTTTTCATCAATCAGTACACGAGTGTACTTACGAATCATTCATCATAAGCACAGCGTTGATCATTCAGGCAATCCGTTCGGGAAACAATAAATATTGAATATCTAAAGTGAACATTAGTTCTGGTAAGATGAAGATAGTAAATGGACATACATTATAGGCAGGCGTCTAAATGTAATTACTTATATTAGAGTTCATAGTATTTTTAAGTTATTAACTATCGGCACTCTTTAGTTCACTATTTTACTCTACGGACAGTAAATGAAATGAGGAATCAAGAGAAAATAAGTTCATACAAAACACACGTAAATAATTTATAATCAAGGTTTATCTAACAATTTACCTTGCAATAACACTTCGTTGAATAATTAGGATACATAAAAAACATATTCCAGGAATAAATAATATTACACATTTGTAAACATAGGTAAGAATACTGCGATTTTCAAATGGAGCACTACTAATTTTAAAGCTTGGCATAAATAAACTTCCACAACCTGTGACAAGAACCAGGAAAGGCGGAATGGAGAACCCGCTACCATTAGTGTTACTCGAAAGCAAGTCATACATGATTGCTAGGTATTAGTTTCATGCATGTACGTGTAGTAATGAAATTATACTTCGTAACCTCCGGCCTTCAGTAGAACTGAAGTTTACGATATGTAGATTACTCTTGCACGGCGAGAGTATAGCACATGAACTTTAAAGATAAGAAACGTTTTGTGTCCCCTTCACTTCCTCCTCTTTCCACTCCCATGAACCCTGCACACCTCAGTTTACTTTTTCATGTCGAGCAGTAAGCACTGAACGTCGCGCTCCCCTTATTACACAAGTGTTCGTCCAAGTCCAGTGGGTCTTAGTGATTGCGTTACCATGGACGGTCATTCAGGACCACCGGATTTATCCCCTCCTCAGGGCACGTAAGTCTTTTTTCTTTTACTTCCTTTTCTAGCGGAATTCCAATTTATCCGACACCAAAATTACCACGAGACGCGGTCTCTATTGAGTTGACACAACTACAGTTATACATTGTATGGAATTAGACGTAGTCTATTTTACACTGATATCAATACAGGGAACGTGGTTCCTTTTTTCATTTGGATTTCGGGGTAACCCTTTAATATTTCTTAGATCGGGCCTCGTGCTCGCTCCAGATAAAATGGCGACTCGAAGGTCACGCAAACGTAGCGAGGGCTCAGCCACGGGGGGCCCCATGCCGTCCCAGGAAACTGATTTGAATAGTTTGATAACGAAGTTATCTACCATGAGTGCCACCACGGCCTCGCAACGTAAGTACCTAGTCACACGTATAGCCTAAACAGGATGTAATCCTTATGCACAGTATGTACTTCCTTAGAGAGTGCCATGGAGGCAATAATGCTCCGTGTGGAGGAAATGGCAGGGGCTGTTGAAGCGAGGCTGCACCAGGCTCATTCAGATATTCCCGAGGTAGAGGACGATGAGCATACTGAAGCTCCAGATGAGATTGAGATTTTGAATCATTTACTAGAAGGTATTACAGACGAGGCACCCGAAGTGGTTATAGAGGCGGACGAAACAATATCCGTAATAGATGAGGTATTGGAAGCTACAAATCAAAGTCCCGAGTATGGCCCTATGGTTTCGGACAAGATTGCCGTATCATTTAAGCACATTGCCACTAGAGCTTTACAGAAGGAGGTGGCTCAGAGGTACAGGGACAGTTATAAGGTCCCTGAAAATTTAAAGAATTTAGTGGTACCTCGCGTGAACCCGCCAGTGTGGCGTCAGTTAAATCCCCGTGACCGCACGTCGGATGGAAAATTACAGAATATCCAAGGTTTACTCAGTCAGGCTCTCGTGGCAAATGCTCGAATTGCTGAGTTGGTGTTAGGATGGGCAACAGAGAAGAGGCTCTCGAGGGAATGTGTTAAAGAAGTGTTATCCCCTCTAATGGATACTGCCAGTTTGGTGGGCTTCGGCCTGAAGGAGCTCAGTCAACGAAGACGCGCGATTATTAAGCGCATGAACCCCGCACTAGCTTCCATCTGTGGTGATACTGACACGATATCGGAATTGTTATTTGGCGACACGTTGGACGCGGACCTTCGGGCTGCCAACACCACCGCGAGACTTATGCGTGGAGCAAGTTCCAGCCGTTCCTCAATGAGGTTTCAACCATATCAAAGATTCACTCGGTTTAACCAGCCATACCGGCCTTCTTTAAACGGGCGGGGGGACTCGTCTCACCATCAGTACAGAGGCGGGTCCGGTCGATTTCAAGGATTCAACCAAACCCGGGGGTATACCCAGCGCTCCCAAAGGGGCCGTTAGCTGAAGTAAGTATGTATGCCGGACAGCTTCAACTATTTTATTCAGAGTGGTTGAAGCATACTTCCAATCAGTTCGTTTTAGAGGTTATTAAAGGATATAAACTTGAGTTTAATGTAACCCCTTACCAGAGGGTCTACCCAGTTGTACATTTTCAAACTGCCGAACGACGGATTATCGCTAATTGCGTTGCGAGGTTACTCACAATCGGAGCAGTGGTTAAAGCTCGGGAGGTACCGGGTCAGTTCATTTCGCGCATTTTTTCCGTGCCCAAATCCGATGGTACCTACCGTTTGATACTCAATTTGAAAGAGTTAAATCAGTTTTTAGGCTATAGTAAATTTAAAATGGAGGACTATAGGTCATTTTGTAACCTCCTTAAACGGAATATGTACATGGGGAAGGTGGACTTGCAAGACGCATATTTACTGGTTCCCATCCACCAGAACTCAAGAAAGTACCTTCGTTTCATTTTTGACGATCAAATGTACGAATACACCGCATTACCATTCGGTTTAAGTTCGGCCCCAAGAGTTTTCACAAAGATTGTAAAACCCATCCTGGCGGTTTTACGGGCACAGGGGCACGAGTTAATAGCCTTCTTAGACGATTTTGGAGTTGTTGCGCAAGATCCAGAACGCTGTGATCAGAGCATAAGAGCAGTTTTAGAAATTTTTACGCGAGTGGGCTTTCGTATAAACTTCTCCCGGTCTGTGTTAGTACCAACACAACAATTGCTATATCTTGGTTTTGTATTCAATACACTGGACATGGTGATACAACTGCCGTCTGATAAGCGTAACCGGATACAACTGTTATGTGAGAAGGCGTTAGCTAGTCCAGTTATGACCATCCGTGACCTGGCTGTTTTTATTGGGATTTTAGTGTCGGCTACTCCGGCCGTACCCTTTGGCTTATTGTACACACGCCAACTAGAAGCGGAGAAGGGCTTAGCTTTAATTAAGTCTAGTGGGGACTTTGGTTCCCACGTCACGATCTCCCCACTGGCAAGGGAGGACGTCTGCTGGTGGCGAGATTCTATCCATAACGCCAGAAACAATATTCGTTCGGACACGTTTGACTCTATTATTGAGACAGACGCTTCCTTAACCGGTTGGGGAGCTAATATTAACAACACTGACACGACCCGGGGGTTTTGGTCTGTGATAGAGCAACAGATGCACATAAATGAATTAGAGCTCTTAGCAGTAGAGAACGCATTATTGTCGTTTTCCAGCAAGCTGTACCACAGCACAATTCTAGTCAGGATGGACAGTGTGGTCGCTTTATCCTATATTAATAATTATGGCGGGTGCCGAGCTCCTCGGCTTCATGCAATTGCCAAGAGAATTTTTCAGTGGGCACAGACCGTAGGATCTTTCCTTCGCGCTACATACATAGGTACTAGAGAGAACATAATTGCAGACGTTCAATCTCGTTCCAAGCTCGATCAATCTGACTGGCAGTTAAACATTGAGGTTTTCAACCAGATTTGCGCGGAATTACGGTTCTTTCCTGATATTGACTTGTTCGCTTCGCAGTGGACTGCCCAGTGTCATTTATATGCCTCATGGCATCCGGATCCAGGCTCATCGTTCGTAGATGCTTTTTCGATGAGTTGGAAGTATTGGAAGGCGTATATATTCCCCCCATTTAACTTAGTGTTGCGGGCATTAAATAAGCTCCAGGCAGATCACGCCACCGCATTATTTATAGTGCCGCTATGGCCGGCACAGCCCTGGTGGCCCCTATTTCAGCGGTTAGCACGGTCTAGTATATTGACCTTGGGTCCAGACAGGAATTTATTGAATTCTTATATATGTTTTAGGGCTCACCCTCTGGCTCAGACGTTGAGACTGGCAGTGGCAATTTTATCAGGCGGGCCTATTTAGCTCACGACCTCAGCGAGCAATCTATATCAATTCTTCTCGCGTCAGCGTCCACTAGCACCCAGTCACAGTATCAGTCATATATTAAGAGGTGGTACAATTTTTGTCGCCTTAATGGATTGAATAGTGTTAGTCCAAGTCTAGCACAGGTATTAGAATTCCTGAATGATCTATATAACACGGATGTAGGCTACAGTACACTAAATACGGCCAGGTCGGCATTGTCATGGCTACTTCCCCCTATCGAGGGGTTTTCAATAGGGACACATCCGGTTGTAATCCGTTATATCAAGGGGATTTACAGGTTAAGACCACCTCGTCCTCGTTATGATCATACTTGGGATGTTAATATTATATTACGAATGTTTGAAGGTTGGCAGTGCAATGACCAGCTCCCAATTGACAGACTCACAATAAAGTTGGTGGCTCTGCTAGCTTTGGTTACAGCACAACGAGTGCAGACATTAAATTGTATTACAACTAATAATATTAAACATGAAGGAAATCGTATTGTTATTGCTGTTCCAGATCTCTTGAAGACTTCAAGACCTGGTCAATGTCAACCCTTGTTTACGTTTCCACCCTACCATAATAATAAGTTATGTCTTCAGAATATTATTTGTCATTATTTGTACCGTACGTTACCGTACCGTAGGTTTAACAATTTATTTTTAAGTTACGAACGGCCTCACCGGCCTGTTTCTAATCAGACCCTCAGTAGATGGTTGAGACGTTGTTTGGAGTGTGCCGGTATTGACACCTCGATTTTTAAGGCTCATTCATTCCGCCATGCAGCCACATCCAAGGCTGCGGCTGCAGGAGTGACTTCAGATGTTATATTTAGAGCAGCAGGATGGAGAGCGGGATCACACACATTTGCGAGGTTTTATAATTTACGGGTCCCACGGGATGATAATTTTCATGATTCTGTACTGACGTAATTGTTACTGCAATAAACCTATAGAATCTGCAATTATCCAACTGTTTGCTTCCCATTTTTTAATTACTCTTTAAACAGCTACATATCGTAAACTTCAGTTCTACTGAAGGCCGGAGGTTACGAAGTATAATTTAAAGTTAAACGAGACTTACCTGTAAGGTGAAGTTTGACTATAATTATATGAGTAACCGAGGCCTGAAAGTAGAACTGTCCCTCCTACCCACCCCCAACATTGTCCTAATTAAAAAATCATCTTTAAATTACTGAGGTGTGCAGGGTTCATGGGAGTGGAAAGAGGAGGAAGTGAAGGGGACACAAAACGTTTCTTATCTTTAAAGTTCATGTGCTATACTCTCGCCGTGCAAGAGTAATCTACATATCGTAAACTTCAGTTCTACTTTCAGGCCTCGGTTACTCATATAATTATAGTCAAACTTCACCTTACAGGTAAGTCTCGTTTAACTTTAAATTATTACCTTATTCGATTTCTTAAAATTGTAAGGTGCACCAAAAAATAAATTTTACGAATAACTGAGAGGTACATGCGTGCTAAATACATTTAAGGACCTCCGGATATTAAAGTCATTGTTTCTAACTGACACAATAAAGAAAGATTTTAATTTTATACGTCAATAACTCATCCCTATATACACAACGTACTGATGCAATAATACACAGCATTGCATTATAATTGTCAATACAATCTTGAAAGTAACAACGTCTCTGTATCCAGTATTGCCATTAAATGTGAGTGACTTGTAAAGAGGAAATGCCGCTCATTGTCAGACCAAGAAAAGACATTCTCGCCTCTTTGCTCAGCAAAAATAGCGGATACTGCCAAATTTTCTTGGCCTGTCATTCTCAGCTCCGGATTAGAAACGTCTAGAGAACAAGCAGATACATAGCACTCCTTGTGCTCCCAAGATAATCGAAATCGGAGAGAGAATTGGAGAATATACATAAATACATAGGGAAACGATACTTCATAACCTTGATAGACATTCACTTCTGACAAACTTTACCTTTTTCAGACTCTTCATAATTACGTTTTCACAGGCGAAATAAATAGTACATTTGCGAAAGTTTACACAATACAATATAGCAGTAATTAATAATAATTATTATTCTTAATTTTACAGTTGTGCTTCCTTCAAGTGTTCATAGACGTCTATTGCATTTTTGACAGCTCAAATTTGGATGTCATAAGTTCCTGATAAGAAATCGTAAAGTTTTATTAAGCTAATATTAATAATAAAATTATTTTTACTTTCTGTTCCAAACATTAAAAATAAATATAACAATCAAATTAAAATTAATCGATAACTCACTTCGTCAGGGTCAAGTGCTGGTAAATCTCCTTCAGCTAAATCATTTGGTATATTTTCATCAACCCAGCGAAGTTCCTCGTCCTAATAATTAAAACATTTTCAGGAGTTACAATACTCAAAACAATATTGTTAACAATGATACAAACTTTGTTTTCAATCTTACTAAGTTAGCATTCCTCCCTTTTACAAATTTTTCCGATGGACTTCTCTTTTGCCGTAACTTCATGTTTCCTGAGAGGGAATAGAAAAATATTCAGCTCAAGAAATGCAACATATTTCTGTTTTCAAACAACAGAAAAGTGAACTGAAACTATTTCTATAACATTCGTTTATTTTACCAAATGATTCATTCACGACTAAGTCTTCCTCTTCTTCATCATCATCTCCAACATCAATTAATGGTGAAAACGAGTACCTTTAAAAGAAACGGAATATCATCAATTTTCCTTGTATACAAAGATTACCAACTGTTTTATTTAGTATTCGCAATACTGACGGTGCTTCCTAGTGCAGCATTTCTACCTTTGATTATTGTTTGTTGGTCGCCATAAAAGCATGATGAAAAACAATATGACACTAAACAGAGCGTGCCAGTAGGCATCATCGATCCAAATATCTTTCCAATCCTTCAATCATATAACAAATATTAGTAACACAGTAAATTATATAATTTCCCAGAGGCTAAAACATTTGTATAATGAACGCAAATTATTAATAATTTACTCTGAGACACTCTGCCGTCTTGATGAACTTAATCGACCATATCATGAATCCAACGGATGTTATAACAGCAAATATCTGTATAATATAAATAAAAAATAACAAATTCATTAACCACATTAACAAATGAATTGACAGTCAAGATACCAATAAGAAAACTGACCAGAGTATTTGTGAAGGACCGATACAGACTCAACTTGACTAGATTGCTAAAAAATTTAAAACGAACTTATCATTATCTGCCTTGGTGCCTATTTCAACATTTATATCAACATCCACTCATCCGAATGAATGACAAGCTTTGTAACAAGCAAAAATTGTTACCTATATATTTTCATAATGATAAGCTAAAATAATATTGTACCGGCGAAGTCGAAGAGTCCTGGTAGTGCTTAGAAGAGCATGGAAAATCCACCAACAGATACCCGCGTCCAGAACTGACAAGGCGATGCTTGCCATTAGAGCTCGGTTGGAAGACCCATTGATGGGATGTAAAATACGTAAACTAGCTTCCGTAGAAGCAAGGAAAAAGTATAGCACCCCAACAGCTACTAATCGATGCAAAGTTTCGCCAAGTCTGGGTCTATATTTAAAGAGTTGGAAAAATAAGTACATTTTAATTAATATCTGTCGAGGTTTAAAAAAAAATCTTAAATTAAGTGACGATATTGTCTTACTTAACAATGCCGAATCCAAGGCTGACAATGACAACCAGCAAACGTGCAAGTGTTCTCTTAGCACAAGAAATTATTTCTGCAAGTAGGACTGCGCCAGTTACAGACACTCCGGTTGAATTTATGCTTTGATATTCCGCATAAAACACAGCCTAGACAAAACGAAAATTACAACACAACAATTAGAAAATTGAGATACTTGTTGTTCAGTTATAAGTTATTCCACAGCTCGATTTAATTACCATTTCAATCATTCCCAGAAAAGATACAGCAAAGATCCACATCTGCACACGCAGTAAGTCTCGCCAATGTGTCGCGCATAGTACGATCCAAACACATGACATAATGAAGTACAAGGCGCACATAACTAAGTAAAACTAAAAGACAAAATTAATTAGTTGTTGTGAAGCACAAGTAATTACAAGAAAAAACAACCTTTTGTTCTTGTCTTACGTGCAAGAAAGGCCAGTCAACTGCAGAGAGATATCCATAATCCGACTTCATTTCAATATGAACATTAGCACTGAAACTCTGTGTTCCTACAAACCCATATTTTGTTAAGAACATAAAATATAAGATTCAGTTCATCGTACGTAAAACGGCTGCCTTTACCAACCTTGGTCGACGACTTCAATATTAATAGCCAATAAATATACTCCGTCTTCTGGTATGACAAGAATTGGTTCTGCCACTGCTGCCTTGCTCTGTCAATAATAAAATATAATAAACATTAGACCCCGATTTTTCACACTTTTAAAATAAATACTATAAAATACAGTCAATTCTTACAGCCATTGCAGCAATCTCATCCTGATTTCTACCTGGAGATGACTGAATAACAGCAATATTGGTCTTGGAATCCGTAGCTATTTCTTCACCGGTTCCATTCGCATTCAGAATATATTTTTTCTATTATAACCACACAATAAGAAACACAGTAGAACAAACAAGCCCCCCCCCCTCCCCAAATTGTACATCATAATTTTTAGTCTCTTACAAGCTTGATGGTCGCATCACAACGATCCTCCTCAGTTTTGTTGGCATAAAATGGGATGGAATATTTAAGGGATTCCGGGACCAAGTCCGGTTTATGCAAGTACGTCTCCCAGGAGTAGCGTCTCGTTGGATAATCCTAATAAATGACACCCCAGAAATAAAATATACCCATATAAATATCGCCACCATCAAGACTGTACCCATAAACATTTCTTAAAACATCTTACCTCAAAATCCAACGACGCATACTCTTCCCAACAAGGAGTTTTTCGAATTAGCCACTTGATTCGGATCCGCAAGTCTGGATTTTCATTCTCATGGAGACAATGCACTGAAACAAGAAAAATATAGTTAATTAAAAATACAATAATAATAACAATTACATTTAAAAAACAAGATCTCACCTGTTAAATGAACATTCGCTCCGGCAAACAAACTTTTATGAACACCCCAGAAAGGTTGAGTCTAAAAAATTCAAAATAACTCCCAATCAGTCACAACACAAACTACTCACAAGATCAACAATATTACCCTACAAACAATCAACAATCCTACAAACTATTCAAAACAAATTACCTCATTCATTAAATGATCCCATTTGCCCTGCTCCGGCAAAGAGTATGTCATAAGAGGTAATAATGTAACAAAAACAACAAGAAATTTCATCCGGCTTTCAGTCATTTTTTCTCAGTCGAAGTAATTATTCCAACATCGATCCTTTACAACTGCAGGTCCAGAGCTTCGTCCACTAGCTTGATTTACTTCCAACAGATCCAACCAACCCCAACTGCGGAAGATTACGACAATAAAAAAGGTTCTTTTTATGATATCACCACCCAGTAGAGATTGAATTCCTAGGAGAGAGCGTTTTATCGGAAGACTTTTAATCCCCAATATTTATTTACGTCACATTTGTCACTTTCCCTTCATAGAATCGCAAGACAAATCGCAACTTCGTTGTATATCGTATCCTCGATGTAGTATTACCACACGCAATCACATGACAATACAGTGATATATCGGAATTCCAAAGTAATCCTTAACTATTTTGTTTTATTTTCACCAAGTAATAATAAATTATTAAATAACTCCGTGAAACGCTCAGATCTTAGTAGCAATATGAACAATAACACTACACGAGTCACATTTTTAAATGTTTTTTTCAAAACAGGAATAGTCCGAAGGAACCGACAACTATCTACGGTTGTCAATTCAAAATTGTTTCCTTTTTTAATTCTTATTTTTTGACAAATTTGTGGGCAGTCCCCGAATTCTTCTAAAAGGATTTAAAACACTATAAAATGAATTTATATGAATTGTATAAGGTTGATTTACCAATGTTTTAACTTGTTCCAAAATATCTTGGAATTATTGAATGGTGTTAAACCCGGAGACTTAAACGTCCACAGCTAAAGGATTGCGGACTGATGACTGGAGTTAAATTCTCAATAACAGTGTTAATTAAACTATCCTATGGCTGTATATCAAAGAGCAGGATGAATCTCAAAGCTTTGGGGACAAGTTAGGATTTCGCGACGTGTCTGCTGAAGAGCAACACACGTGGTTACTTGGTTACGGTACGTACTGTACAGGGTGACGGCTCTCGTTGTTGTGGGGTTATTTATGCCTAGGAACAAAATTAAGCTTTCAATAAACAAAAGGGAATAAATCCCAAGGAGGGATGAAACACTGGCTATATGTGAATCCGCAGCTGGATGCAATATAAGAATTCGTTTTATATCCAGGGGACATGTATATAAAATATTATAAATCATATGTGAAGTGGACACGTACAGGATGCGTAGTAGCATTTAATTTAATGGCTTCTATACTCTAAATTTAAGGTAATGACGAGTGTCGGAGACAACATTCAAGCAAAATGTTTTTTTCGGATTTTTGACAAGAATTTCTAAAATTATTTTAATTAGTATAAGTGAATGTTTTGAAAATGCATTGGTATGTTCAGATTTCTTAGGATTCTTTCCCATATTGTCCATACAAAGCAAATAATATAAATTAGAGAGTTCCCAGGAAAGTATTCCTGCAAAATTGACATACATAATCAGTTATTATTGGGTGCCTGGAATGCTCCTAGTTTTCGAGAGCTTGGAAATAAGCGAGACTTGTAAAAAATAATGCGGCATTATATTGAGAATGCTGGAGTGTCGTACGGATTGGAGTAATATAATTGAATAAAATGGCATGTTTTAGAATTTAGTTCCTTGCATATGTGCATTCCTGTAATTATTCTACAATGATCGTGTCTCATCAGTCTGCATGCTAGGTTTTAGCTCCATTCATGGAATCTCACGAATTTTATAGGACACATGAGGGAAATGTTTTTTTCAGGTCCTGTAATCATTAGAAAAATTATCAAGTTAATATCGTGGGGGATTTCGCCCCGCTGGGCCCCATGCTTAACCAATTTTTATGTCCCGTGGAGCTTTGCACAATGGGGTAGAGCTGGGACCAAAATATTTTGCATGAAGTTACATTTCAACCCCACATTTCATAGAATGAGTTTAAAAAAATTATTTTCGATATTCATTTTGAACTTAAAAACGAGCATTTCCGGTGACAACGTGACAAGGGTTTAGTCTTATTAACTGAAGCAACGTTTTAAATATAAACTTTTATTGCCCTCCTTGCAACTTGCAAGAGACCCCATAATTGTTCCCAAAGTTCCTAGAAATATTATTTCACAGCACGCTGTACACACGGAAAGTGATCATCAAATAAAACTTGAGCTGCAAAAAATGTGTCAAAAGAGAGCGCTTAACTGTGGCATGATACGGAGATCGAGGGAATAAGCAGCGTACAAGTGAACTAACTAAATGGAAGGGAATACTGCCTTCCTCTTCAATGTTCAATTCTCCTCAATGTTGACATCATTTTGGAGAGACGAACTGTAGTGAAAAGTCTGGACCATTGCTATTGGGAATAATAGTGACGACGTTAAATTACGGCCTCCTCCTTCGCTCGCCCTATGCTTACTCTTCAACATAGCCCTCACGATTGCGAAGCTACATCAAGCTACAGAGAATCATACGAGGTAGCAATGCACTCGCAATATTGCTATACCACAGCATAATAGTACGTATGCCTACTTGGAGTAGGATGCAAAGCAGTACAAGTACGGTTGTATTGCAAAACGTGGCATGCTTGCTCAGCATACGTAAGTATAATTTGCAGCATGTTCCAGTCAATAGGGAAACAAATACTCGAAGTAGCTATATCGAAGTATCCCTTCACTTAGTACTTTTAACGATAAAAATAAGACGCATAATGCCTTGGCTGCGTAATAGATTACTTATATACTGGAATTTAAGCGGGATGACCTTACTTTCTTTTCTGTAACGGTTTAGGCCTTTGTTTCAAATTGTGTACGTACATTCGCAGAATCTTTATGGGGTTTTACCTCAATATTTTACATGGAAAAGAATTGAAGCCATTAAGTTTAGTTTTTAACTGTGCATTTAATACTATATATGTAGTCCCGTTGTTGTGACCTCATTGGGTATATAGTATTTAATAGTTGCGGATTTATAAAAATTCTGGTAAAGAAGAAAATGAAGCCGTCATGCATGCACGGCGGCTTCAGGGGTTAATAATAGTTGGCATTTATTTTAGCTGTTGTTCATTTTTATTGACTCTGGTGTATAAGCCGATTTTGTAATATATTATTCATTAAATCACGCCTTCCAGAAATATTGTATTTGTCTTAGTTGTAGCTGTTTTAAATTTATTGTTTTTATTTCAGCTATTATTTATTATTTCAGCTAAAATGGGACATATAAGGGTCTGTTATCCGGTTCATATTGCAGACCTACCGTTCGGATTATGAACAACATGGAATAAAAAACCCAACAGATAGAACCGGAATATTTTTATATAGACAATAAAAGACACGCGTTGCCACTATGCATGCATAGTGGCATTTTAAATTTACATTGTTAATTCACATTTTTGCTTGTTTAGTCAATCTCGTTGTTTCGAGAAATCGCTATTTATATTGTTGTATATTTATGAAATGTTCACTATTCCAGCAATAATTTCTGAGGGTTTATTACATGTGGTGTATATTTATATATATATTATCTATGTCATTACTGTTGTGCATTTAATGGTTCAATGGATATTAAATAATACTCATTAAAAATATATCTACATCTTTTCCAGTAGTTCCAGTCAATATAATCCATTATAGCAACTTGGCATATACTTATCATTATATTATGTAGGAGCCCAACCAAGCATACTCGCCGTTGGCACATTTTAAAATATAATTTTATGGAATATACCGTCAATTATAATGTAAATAAGTACTAGGAAATGTGATTGCCACAAGTATGCGCGCTGCTATACTATGCAGTACTTCCAAGCAGCTACAACAGTAAGCTTGTTGTGCTGCGTGTAGCTCTTTCAGGCACATCTCCTTGTAGCAATTTTGACCGTTCGGCATACTTATTTCGACTTTTGCAGCACAACTGCCTGCTGTGCTTTTAGTAGCTCCGCAATCGTGAGGGAGGTTCTTTCAATAGGAAATTTGCATCACAATAGTAAATAGCCTCGAGTTGTTTTTCTCTGATTCCGAAAATAAATCTTTCCTGTCTGCACATTCAACATTCAATTCAATTACAAGTTGAGTGGAATCAGCTGCGTTAGAAATTATAGCAGCTTCCAGCACAATTCCTTATATTTGGTGGTAAGTAAGTGAAAGAGTTAATAATCAATATTAATAGTTTGTCCTATTTATCAAATAGTATGTTCAGTTTTTTTCCCTAAGTTCATGTATGTTCTTATGTGTTTTATAGTTCAGTATTGTTTTTATAACCTCTGTTTTTTTGGCAGTTAAGATTAAAATCCAGAACGCAGTGGTGGAATTGTTTTTGAAAGGCTCGGAGATCCATTGTGGAGAAGTGACATCGATTGTAGAGTCCACAAGTGTATATTACAGTTTGTACGAATGTGTTGAGTTGTTTTTGATTGTTGTTTATGGGGAAGGGCGTGGGGATTTTTTTTTTTGACCTGGGTCAAGGATATTTTTAATAGTCTCTGTGAGTATAGAAGGGGAAGAGTTATTTTTTTAAATTCGGATTGGGTCGGGTTAAGCTTGCATCTTTTAAATGATAAGGCTGTTGGAATTTTTTCTATCTCGAGGAAGGAGCTGCTCTCTCGCAGTAAAACTCAGTGATGATGATCAGATAAGGTCAAGGGGACTGATTATAGTCTCTGAGTTCGTTGGAGATGTTTGAGATGTTTGAGATGTTGGAGATGGGAGTGTTAGTGTTGGGGATTTGAAATAGTAATTTGTGTAATAAGTTGTGGAGAAAGTGTATGTGGAGGGGTTGTTTGAAAATCTGCTGGATATTGAGGGTTTTGACTGGACTGTGCCTGTGTTTGTTCAAAGGCGAGTTGGGGGAGGTTGAGTGGAGTCCAAATTTTGATTATTATTGCAGGTGCTGTGGGCAATAACCGAGTGACCGATGGGGAATGCAAATAGTGGCGTTGGAGGTCCGAGGGACCGTCATAAGTCTGGTGATAGTATTCCTCCGTCATCTCCTGGTGTGAAGGACGGGCAGGCGTTCACTTTTGAAAAAAGAAGTTCAGTCGTATCGACACCTGTAAGTGCGCAAAATATAATTTTGCAGCATACTAATGAGGACGATGACCATCCCTATTTTTCTAAGTCTCACAATGATAATTTATCGCAGGTATGGATTGCAATTGGTTGTAGGTGGTGGGATGTCACTCTTGACCTTGGCCTCTTTTGCGTTGTTGTTTTGTTGATTTTATAGAGATTTTGTCATTTTCAGACACAGGAGTTCCCTGAACCTCGAAAGAGAGCTAACACTGTTTCGGAAGGACAGAAAATCCCGGGAAATTCACAGGCTAATCATCATGCGAAAATTTTACCTACTGTTTTTAAGTGGGATGGTGGTGGGAAAAATGTTTTCATTAGTGGATCTTTTAGTGACTGGAAAACTATTCCGATGGTGAAAAGGTAATTACAGTAGCACCAGACAAAATTTTACTTGCTGGGCTCTCTTGGCACTTGGTAGGCAAGCTCGTCAATTTTGTAGGATCAATGTACTTAAGTGTAGGAATTGGTTTTATTGTCCGATACAGTCATGGTGATTTCGTAGCAATCGTGGATCTACCTGAGGGGGAACATGCTTACAAATACTACATTGATGGGGAGTGGAGGTGTGATCCCGGTGTGGTAAGAATTTATGAATATTTTATGAAAAGGTCAAACTAGGATTCTCATATTCTTCTAATGTCATTTGAGAAAAGTCCTATTTGAAAGGGACATTATAATGTCTCACTCCTTCTCAGTATAATTACGACTATCTTTCCTTAGAAACAGTAAAATCTGTAGGGTACTGGTTCTGATTCTGATAATAATTAACATGATTGATTCATTACCCAATAGTAACTAAAATGCTTGCGTTATAAAATATTTATCTGTGTTTAGCGTATCGTTACCATGCCATCGAATGAATGAAATATAATGAAAGCAATTTTTTGATACTTCAAAGCCTGTCAGAGAGCATGATGGTGGTGCGAAGAATAATGTAGTAACTGTGAAGAAAACCGATTTTGAAGTTTTTGACGCTCTTGATATGGATTCGATAGCTACGGCTGGTAACACTCAATATTGTAAGTTGTTATAATTATTTCTAATTAATTTGAATGTGTGTGGGTAGACAGGAAGATTTCTTGAAATGAATAACATATCCTGGTATATCAATTTAGTATCTGGTTCACCCCCTGGGTCGGAATACCTACAAGATGCACCGTCGTATAAGCCGTGGGAGAAGATTCCTGGACCACCTATTCTCCCGCCGCACTTACTCCAAGTTATCCTGAATAAAGATACGCCATTGTCAGTAAGTTGAAGCTAATTTTTTTCCCAGAATGAGCCTGTTGCAAATATCTAAGGTATGAAAATTAAAAATTAAAAATTGTTGTGTACTTAATTATTACAGTGTGAACCCACGCTACTTCCTGAACCTAATCACGTAATGCTTAACCATCTTTATGCATTGTCAATCAAAGATGGTGTCATGGTTTTAAGCGCAACGCATCGTTATCGAAAAAAATATGTGACTACACTTCTGTACAAGCCCATCTAGCGAAGATCCTAGATTTCCAGAGTTCTACAATCTTTAATAATGAAGGATTAGTTGCTGGTGGTTGGGCTTTGGTTATGCAATCTTCACAATCGAAATAAGAGGGTTTTCAGCTATGATTACTAGTTGTGTAAAAATGGTATCTTCAAATATATTTCCCTCTTCTTATGTTTCTCCCGAAAAATGTCTTTTGTGCCGTAGAAACTAATTGCATAAAAATTAACTTGAAGGAGGTTGATACGTCATGCAGAATTCTATTAGCAACTAATATTCATGTTTTAATTTTGACTATTAGCAACTTGCTGAAAGACGAAGAATTTAAATTTAGTAGCTGCTTGGGTTATTTGAGTTTATGTTCTCTAGCTTTATTTTGCGGTTTAAGTTTTTACTTTTTAATCAGCGGATACACCTGAATTAAGCATTAGTTTGTTAGTTGTCGTTTTCTGAAGCAATCTATTTCACGCGCGGAAATAATCAAAGTTGTTAGATTGTTAATATATTTATCGTTTTTTTTTTCAGAATCCTCTTACGTTACTATTCCCATTACCTTTAAAATTAATATTACAGAACCGTATTCCAATCTAATGTGTTGGAATTCTTTTGTGTAGCTATTTACAAAGCGGTCAGTGAATAAAATGAAACTATTGCCAACTCGATTGATTATTAATACAGTACGCATTTTGTAAAAGTAGTGGTTGCATATATGCTGAGCTGATTGTGAGTCCCTCAATTATTGTCATTTAATGCATTAATTAATAACCTTCGTTTGTATATGAAAGACAGATTATTACATCGCAAGCAAGACAAATAAGTTCAGATTTTATTTCATTTTGCTTTAATGAAAACCCGCCAAAAATATATACAAATTTTTAGAATTCTCGCCATTCAAGTGCATCCTATAAACTACTGATTCACACTCTAAAAAATTACTTGTCTTCAAAATTAGGTGGTCGTTTCTCCACAAATGCTGACATCCCTTCCTTTCTGTCTTCAGTAGCAAAAGAAGAATGGAATAATCTCCGTTCAAAGTTCAGTCCTTCTTGCAGGGTCATTTCATTAGCTATACACGATGACGTTAAAATAGAGACATCAAATGTAATTCCATAACCCTGTATTATTTCATGATCCAATATCGATATCAAAGCAACATCTGGAAACCCTTCTACCTTACCTTTATTAACAGCTTCTTTACACATGGCAACAATTATCTTAGATTGAGCAGCAATTTTTTCAGCAATTTCTAACGTTTTTGGCAAGAGCTGATCAGCAGGAACAACGCCACTGACCAATCCATACTTCTCCGCTTCATATGCATCGATCTGATTTCCTGTCAAGCAAAGTTCCATTGCTTTTGACTTTCCCACACTCCGAATCAGTCTCTGGGTGCCACCGGCTCCGGGAATAGTTCCCAGAAGAATTTCCGGCTGACCAAATTTTGCCTTGTCCGATGCCAGAATTATGTCACACATCATCGCCAGTTCGCAACCTCCTCCAAGCTAAACATAAAAGTTGCACTCCTTTTAATCAGCCATCCTGACAACTCTAACAAAAACCAACCCTTCCACAAACACACCAGTACTACAAAACAGGATTCCATCTTACCGCAAAACCATTGACAGCTGCAATGACCGGTTTCCTACATTGAGTCACACGGAGCCAATGGGACAGAAACCCTCCTCCAAATACTTGCGAAAAAGACAGATTTTGCATTTCTTTAATATCAGCTCCCGCAGCAAAGGCTCT
The DNA here is from genome assembly GCA_947179485.1 of Allacma fusca. Classification (NCBI taxonomy): domain Eukaryota; kingdom Metazoa; phylum Arthropoda; class Collembola; order Symphypleona; family Sminthuridae; genus Allacma; species Allacma fusca. Next base: position 20,570,440 of record OX359247.1, read on the forward strand.
TCCCTCGCCTGTAATAATCAAAGCGCCGATGTTCGGGTCCAGTTCAAATTCATTCACCGCATCCCCCAAATCCTTCATTAATCCATCACATAATGCATTCAAGGCTTTCGGGCGATTTAATTTGATCAAACCCACATTCTTCTTCTCCCCGATTCTCTCCGTCAGAACATACTCCCGGACCGGGCTCCCTTGTGTAGCTGAATCAAAAACAAAACCGCACAATTATTATTATTACACTTGTAATAAAACGAACAGAAAACTATTGCTCCCCCCCCCCAATACAAAACAAAAAAATATTTTAGGAAAAATAAGTTATTTTTAAATAACACCTTAAAATAATACTCCCTCTCAGACACACTTAAATGAATAAAAAAGCTATATTAAAATTTTGTAAATACCTGCTGATGCAAACCCTTTCAAATTGACCCTTGCTAAAGAAATTAAAGGTGTACTTGCAGAGCAACTTAATTTCCTCAAAATTCCTGCCATTATTATATTACTTAGAAATTATGTAAGTACTTGTTTAACACCAGAGAGCTAAATACGGGCTTCAAGCTTTCTGCAGGAATATCTACAATGGCTCACAATCAGCTTTCAAGTAGGGAATATTTAATTTCAATATTCGGAAAATAAAAGCCCTGTCAACAACTGTCTTATCTTTAAGAGAGCAGATAGTGTGGTTCTGGATAAAGAGTTGATGACATTGAAGGAAGATGGGACGCTATAAAAAAGTATAACCAGTGGGACTTAAATGTTACGAGCAGGAGTCAGTCCAGTCAGTGCCAATTGAATGTTTTTAGTATTCTGTAAGTTATGTTACGGAATCATATGAGAGTAGAGAGAAGAGAGCACTAAAAAATTATTAAGCATATGTATATGCTAGGTATTAGGCACTACAGCCGGCAGAAGTAACAAAACATGATGCGTGTGACTTTTTCATAGCTTGGGTTTGGGTAGGCGACTCAAGGTCGGTGAGGCAAAATTGATTGCTGATTGTGAGCACCAAAATGCTAACAATATTACTATTGTTAAATCCCACTTAAAAATTTTGGGAAGGATTAATTTTTTAATATAAAATAATATTAACATTTCCAATTTCCATTACATCATCACAATTATTTTTCTCAGTCCCTGACAAATCATATCCCGCGCTGCTGATGCTGATACTGCGGGATCTTGTACCATTGTAATTTCTAATCCTAAGAGAAAGGTTTCATTTTGGGAATGCTGAAGGTTGGGTGAAAGACAAGACATTTTCAAGCAATCCCTGAATATACACTGTACACTATTTATGTATTAAAATGCGTCCTTAAAAGAAACAAATTTAGACGGAAAAAATATGTACGTCCTGGCAATAATTACTGTATTTAAAAAAATGGAAACACGGGACTAAAGGGCTTAAGAGGGTTTCTTACAACGATATTATTACTTTTACACGCGGTCACTGACAATTGTGACATAACTGACAAGTGTCTGAACATGACTTGCGTGTGTATGTACATACAAGGGCAGGTACACATTCATGTTTTGTGTAATTTAGATAATTATGTAACAATTGGAACTCATGGAACTGTAGCAGATTTATTTTTATAATTTGGCAGCACGCTGTAATTTGGACTCTGTAGATTACAAGATGTTGAGAAGGATAAAAGCTAGCTTTTTTCATAAATTTGATTTCATAAATATTGAGTGTGGAAACTGGTCATTTTTTAGAAATTGATTTCATGGACGTGCAGGTTAACTTTAACTTTTATTTTTAAGGGAATCTTGTATGGATGCATACTCTCTCGTCACTTAATGTCACATGTCACATCAAGCTATTTGTTAATAGCCGTAATTATGGGTCCAAGAAATCAAAATTGAAGAGTCAACGGTAATTAGCAGCATACTTTAATGAAAATAGTGAAATTAGAGTTATATTTCAAGCTAAGGAATTCGGATTGCTTGGAAAGACTATACATGAAATGTCCATTTTAGTAGATTTATTTGCATACATGTTCTCAATTTATTACTGCAATAGTGCTAATAGGTGAAGAAAATTTTTGAAATTATTATGATTCGGAAGTAAAACTGCATAGATGTATTTATTAACGTTTCCAGGATGAGTTCATACAGTAACTACAAGAAATATTAACTGTGTAACAGAAATTAGCCTTTTCCTTGAACAACTTTGAGGTAAAATGTCATTGCAAGGATGATGTTAAAACTGGCGTGGAACTTTGGATTTTCACTGACCCAGGAATTTTTGTCCGTAGCTACTTAGCAAGTCCTTCCTCAAAACCTTGCCCGTAGGGTTCCTCGGAATTTGCTGTATGAATTCAACTCCTCCCTTGAGCTGCTTGAAATCTGCAACTTTGTCCTTGATAAAATCATGTAATTCCTCTTCGGCAAGAGTAATCTCTGGTTTTGCAACCACATAGGCCCGAGGTAATTCCCCAGCTCTCTGGTCCGGCACACCAATGATGGCCACATCAGCAACCTTACTATGTGTTTTGAGCAAACCTTCCAACTCCGTGGGAGAGACTTGAAATCCCTTGACCTTAATAATATCCTTGATACGATCAATGACAAAGAAATCATGCTCGTCATCATAGTAGCCAAAGTCTCCTGTGTGGAGCCATCCATCCTTGTCAATCATAGTCTTGGTGGCCTCTTCGTTGTTCAAGTACCCTTTCATGACCTAATTTCAGGGGAAAAGAATATAGCGACTGAATATTACCTTCAAAGAGATATTTTCTAGATTGATTGTAATACAATAAGTAAATTTACGACTCCTTCCATACCTGTGGTCCTCTGATGCAAATTTCCCCATTTTTATTCCTACCTATGGACTTGCCGGATTCGACGTCAATCACTTTAACAGACGTCTGGGGTAGTGGTGATCCTATAATTCCGCCTTCCAACTTGTCCTTGCGACAAACATGACTCACCGGAGAAAGCTCAGTAAGTCCGTAGCCAACGAATACAACAGCGTTACATTTCTCCCGGAATTTCTGAATTACCACTTTCGGAGTTGAAGCTCCCCCTACAACAATTGTATGTAAGGACTCCAGGTCCGCACTGGTAATCACTTCATTGATTAAAAAGCCCATGATTGGGGGTACCAAGCAAAGATACGTGGGTTTATTCACGCGGAGAAGCTTAATAAAAAGAGGAGGCAGAAATTTTGACATGGTTACTGTATGACCTCCCTTGAGCATGGTGAGAGCTAGAACAGTTTGAAATCCAAATGCATGGAAAAAAGGTAAAATTCCCAAGGCTCTTTCTTGCTGTCGTCCATCCGCAAAACGTTCGATGGTTAAAACAGCTGGATGACAAAATTGAACTGCATTTGAAACGACATTTGAATGCGTTAACATAACAGCTTTTGGTAACCCCGTAGTTCCACTAGAAAATAGCATCAGTGCTGTTTCTTCTGTAGTATTGATGGATGCTCCAGTTGTGAGTTTGTCTTCAATTATATCGGACTTAATCATGTCGTGGAAAGTGGACAAGCATCCCTTTTGAGCCTCGCCGAGGATAATTATATTCTCAACGCCCTCTACAGAACTAATGATTTTTAACCCTTCATGGTCTGTGACAACGGTTTTGATCCCACAGAGTTGAAACTGACTGGTCATCTCAGCTATAATTACATAGAAATGACAATCAAATATTCATTTAGGCATTGTCGTTTGTAAACAGTTCTTAATGAGTAGGAACTTAGTCACACAGATTAGTACATGTAAAATTCCCGAATATTTCAGTCCAGATAAAAACAATTATTTTTATATTGTCATTAAGAAATCCCACAAGTATAGTAATCACATGTAAATCCATACTTGCAGTGTACGCAGGGTTAATTAGAGAAGCTACAAGGCCCGCTTCCCAAAGTCCAAAAATAATAGCACAGTATTCTGGAACATTGGGCAAAACCACTGCAACAATTTCGCCTTTAAGGAATCCATGTTTGAGTAAGCCAGACGCGAAGGCACGACTGTGCTCCAAAACCTCAGAGTGAGTGTATTTGACTCCAGTTTCCCCACTTTCCTAGATAATCCCCGTGAGATGCAGAACATTGTTAATAAATTATTAGAATTAAAATTATTAGCTTAAATTCTGAATGCTTAATCCTAACAATGTTAAATTTGCAATGGAGCATATACATAATCGGGTGACTAACAAATACCAAACGAGAACATAAGAATGCGAATGGTACATAAAAAATTATAGTTTGAAAAAACTACAATGAATTACTGAGTTAAAATATCTCAACCTCACATGAACTTTCCATAAGGAACGGCTACCTTAAATTTTTCAAGAAGCAAAATTGATCAATAAAATTTCTGAATTCATTTTGGCTTCTTAATACGCTACTTGCTAGAATAATGGTTGAAATTGCAATTATACGCATATTTATATCATATTGTTAGCCTTCTGTAGTATTTATTATAAGTAGCTGCTGATCTATTAACCGGTATATATGTACATACTGTATACTGCATATATAATAACCACTTACAAATGCGATTGAGTCGCCCCAATCACCCCTGTGTTTCCGGATGTACTCTGGTAATGTAAGTCCTGCTGTAGAATCTATTTCTTCCAAGGAATGAACTTCATTGTTTATTTCACGGGTAGAATTCATTGTGGAGATTTCGGTAAGACTATCGCTGGCCCTACGAGTTGCTGTTGTGTCTTACTGAGGGAGGTGAAAACTAGTATTACTACATTGCTGCTCAGCTTATTTAAAGGCTGTTATTTATATTTTATAATCCCAACATGTAACGCAGTCTAATGAGGTTTGAGGGTACACATCTACATGGGGCGTATATTGAACATATGTACAACGATTTAATTATTAACCTGTTTGAGCAAATCCCACAGGCTGAGAATGCATACAAGTACAGGGTGTTTCATATCCTTTTTCTTCCCATGTCTTGCCCATGTAAAGGACAATGACACAAAATATGTGACTTCCCATTTTCCAGTGAATTCTTTTCCAGATTTTTCAAAATTTGTTTCATTGACCTAGTTCACATTGCGGTCACATTCGGGGGTGGATTTACGGGGTGGCCCACCCTGGCCCGGTCAGAGTAAAAAATTTAGGACCAGGGCAAAAAAAAGTTAACTAAGGCCCTCAGATTGCATGCGTAAAGGCCGACAAATCTATTTTTAGGGTTAGGGCCAGAGTAAAAATTATTTTATTAATTCACCCCAATCATTACAAAGGTGAAGCAAGAGCATTTGTTGAGGATTTTAAATGTTTCCTCAACAAGTTTTCCTTTAATGAGAATAAATTAAACTTTATTATGGGAAGTGCTATGGGCTCTCTAGGGTGATAACTTCAGGTCCCTATGTTGAAAATTTTGGGTATGAAACATAAAACCGGGAGCAAGGTTATGGGAATATTCTGCGCCAAGGTCAAAAATGAGAAAGATGAGAAATCAGGGATTTCTGATGAACTAGAGAGGAGCAACGCGTTATGAAACACCCTGTGTAAATGTAGAAAGGTATGTACCTACCAACATTTATTTTAATTGTACTTATACTCTTATAATTATTAGTGTTTAGGTTGCCTTTCGTTGAGTTGTGTACATATGGTACAATATGAACATAGCGAAAGTAATGCAATAAGACAAGTGACAACGCAGGGTAGAAATTTGAATTCACGATGTATCTCTAACCTACACCTTCATAGTGAGAGAATTTCCCGTGGGAAAAATCTCGTGTTGTCTTTCCAGTTTAAAAGTTGTATGATGCTGTTGTGGGAAAAATCATTTCAGAACATCAGTATAATTATTAGCAACACATGATATAGGTGACCTTACATTGACTCGGCCCAAAAATTGCAGGGATAGGCTGCTTGCTTCCTGTGTCGTGAAACTTATTGCAATTATACATCAATTTATCTACGATTTAGAATTTTGAAACATCAAAAAATGCAAAGAATAATCTAACCCATATCCCGTGAGTGAGGTCTTCCGATAGGAAAAGTAACAATAACCCATGATAACTATGCAAATCTACTCACTTTATTCAAGTTAATTATATTCCGTTGAAATGGTAGTAATAAATCGCAAGTATCTCTCAACTAGTCATTATCAATATAATATGTATACGTACACATGTATATATATATTAATATATATCTGAATATTGTTGTGGTAAGCCTTAAACATTACATATAGAACCTTGTAAAATTTCTAAATATAGCTATATAATTTCCGAGTACTAGGTATATATTAATTAGGCAGAAAACTAGAAACATGTGTAAATCCTGTAGATGTATTCATTATAAGCATCAACTATAAGAACGATAGTCCCTCATGTTAACATTTACCGTAATAACAAAAACATTTTGACCAAATATATAAAGTGTTACATGTTTAATTTGATATCATACTAGAAAAGTCAAGCAAAAATTCAGAGTCTGCCGTCAGCGTGGTTAATAACAATACAATAATAATAAAGGTGGCAGAAAGAAAACATGAGAGAAACACGTTTTGTACGAAATAGTAGACAAACCAAACTTTCTATAGCTTCATTCTTTTACATAACAGATCAAAATAAATTCATGGAATTTTAGGAGATTTCTTAGGAAAGAGAGAAAAAAACTGCCTTTCGATCCTAGTCGAGACTAATTCCTTCGTGAAGTTGGAAAACATCTGTGTGAACATTGTCCCATCCAACTCCTGGACATAGCCGAATTAATCCATCCCTCCGATCCCCCCACATATGAGGGGTTTGTGGCCAAGACTCGTCTATCATCAGTCGAGGTCTTTGTAGTAGCCTAGAAGTTGTAAAGTAATTGTAATAATTAGTTTTTGAATTTATCTCTGTTACAAGTAGAATAGTAATTTAGATGGAACAATCGTAAGTCGGGATATTTCGTACTGCATCGTGTCGGAAATAGCCTTCTGCCTTAAATTAGAAAGATCTGGACCGCACGTTGGTCTAAGGATGTAATTCATCGTCATGCGAATTGAGTTTATCTATAAAAACAAGCGATTTTTACTTAAACAAGTGATTAATCCATTACGTAAGTTAATAACACATTTCGACACTCATATAAGCAACTAACCGTGTTCAGGTCCTGATTATCAATTTTGGTGTCGAAAATCACTTCCACGTCATGATCACCATATATGGGTTCCTGTGTAGTAGGATTCAGACCCAACCCAGCTAATGCACCAGTGTACTGAGTGAGGGACTCATTCACACGAAGTTCAACAATTGGGCAGAAAAGAAGTGACAGGAGACCGGTAAGACCCGGGATGGCAGGCATCATCGTAGTGTCCCTGTAACAAGTATGCCAGAGCTAGATACAAAGCCTTCGCATGTGATAAAACATCCTGTTGCCGAATAATGTGAATTACCTAGCCATTAGGTTTCCGGACCGATGGGCGATCCCGACACTGCCTGCCACCAGCAGCCTTGAATTTGGAGTCAGAAAATCGTGGTCTAAAGCCACAGAGTTGACACTAGCACCATCAATATTTACTTGTTTCGAATGAGAACTTCGACATAGTGCACTAAATGACATCTCTAGAGGGCTATTTGGACCACGAAGTGTCACAGAGGCAGCATCTTCTTCTTCTGGTGGAGGTAGTATGGGTGCTTTAGGTATCTTAGTGGTAACTTGCTTCTCGCTGAACTGAGCCTGCACAGACTTATCTTGACGCGCAACATAAGACGAGGATCTCAAGTTGTAATTCTCCTAAGATTCATAAATGAATAATTACATCATTTGAATGAAAACTTCTTATAAAAGGAAATAGTTTGTATAAACTTACTTCTGAATCCCTCGGTTCTGGCGATACGTCTGCCAGATTCTTATCCAATAAAGTCAACCTCACTGATGAACTACTGACAAGAATATCCCCGGCTATAACGCTCTCCACAATTGAGAATATCTGACGAAATAAATCACACATAAGAAATCAATAATTCTACAACCCAACTCCACTTTGCAGTTAAATGTTTCAAATGTGATTTCAATAACGCAGTCATACCTGAACTTTGCAACTCTGCCCTTCAAAAGTTTTTACATATTTAATTGATTCTTCTGGCCAATTACCTCCGTGTTGCACTGGAGGTTTCAGTTCTTGCAATCTGAATTGTATGGCCTGAAATGATATCAACGCATATACATGTCACAGTATTCAATGTGATTATAGCTCAATGCTCCCAATCTAATCGACATTACCTTTGAACTGAAAAATGACTTTTCAACAAAATATCTTACCAAGCCAGGTGTTTCAAATAAAATATCGCTCGAAGTTGGGGTATTAATTCCATAGATCTGGGGTGGTTTAAACCAATACATACCTCCTCGATCGATACGGTAAACCTACATCAGCGAAGTCAGAAACAAGTATGCTAATTTCATTCTCTTTATAACTTAAGAATAAGCATACTGGGATATATAATATAAATTATAGCACTTACAAGAACGTCTTTATTTTTATGCTCATTTGACAGCTGTTCAACCCTACCACGGGCATACTGACCATTCAATTCAATAAATACCAGGTCTCCTTTAGTCAACTCATCGAATCTTAAGCTGCACATACTATTCGCACTGGCATTCAATTCATTATCAATAGCTTGCAATAGTTCCAAGTCTGACTGGTATATGATGTATAGTTCTGATGGAGAAACAACCTACAAATAAATTCGAATATATTACCATGAAAATCAGAAATATTTAATTGCGATAGTAACACAAAGCTATAATTTCCGGCTTCGTCCTTACTTGTGTAATCTGCATATTCGCCTCTCTGTCAATGACAGTCGGAAGCGTCACTTGCGGAGGGGCTTTGTAATCACTGATGTTTACGTTCTGAAGGGCCAATTCCAGGGCATCAACGGCGTGATCACGACTAATCATACAAAAAAAATAATTAAAGAACTGATTTATTTTTTCGAGTTCACGAATATACTTATAATGTTATACTTATTCACATTTACCGTATAATCTTAAAACTAATAACGTGTCTCAGCTGCTTCATTTTTATTGCGCGGTAGAGCCCATGACAGAGTGAACCAATCTTATGTCCACGGATGTCAAAAGACAGCAGGAGTTTTGAACCATGAGGCTCCACATATGGAATAGTGGCATTGCCAGCATTCACATTTCCGTATTCGAACTGTGAAGTAATGTGGTGGGCGTACCTACACAGATTTATTTATTGCCATCAGTGACCGTCTAGCTGAAACTCTTTCCATATCAATACTTTGAACAGAAACAAAATAGTATTTATTTAAACTAACAAGTGGCCAGGCTGATCAGCCGAAAAACCTTGAAATACGACTGTTGTTGCTGGATTGCGGCCAATCAATTCCTTTGAAATCTCCTTCTCGTACTCATTCTTCTTGGGTCGATTACGCACGAAATAATTCGGGTAGAATGCACCGGCAATAACGATCTGTTTACCAGTTTATATTACATCAGCATATTTGACACGGACTTTTCAAGAAAGCATGTTTCCTTAGTGCTAACTTCAGATGAATAAGTCAACTGACTGCATTGATTACCTTTAGCAAAATCCCGCGTTCTTCCGTCAGTTCTAAACTGGGATTCTCATTCACTGCAATATTCATCGTTTCAAGCCGCCGTTGAATTTCTTTAACTAGATTGAAAATTTCTCTGAAAAAAACGCAAATTTTCTATAAATAACGAATTAAATTCACTAATGTCTAGCCACAAATTAAGGTAATTAATACCTCATCACAGGTCGCTGCACCAAATACTGATTCGCCCATACTTTTTCATCATCCTTTTTCCGGAAATCGCCACTCTCAAATTTTCGCACCCAAGTCTTAAAACGCAGTTAAAAACCAATTAAATTATTACTTTCAAGCAAGTCGAAATATTAGGAGTAACCACCAATAATATAACCACCTTGTAGACGTTGATAAGGGCCAAACAATCTGAGAAGGTATTCTGAGACCAATACAACTTAGACAAGTACGCCTGAACTCGACGATGGTATGGATAGCTGAAAGGGCTCTTGGTACTCAGACCAGCAGCTATAGTCCACACAATTATTAGAAAATATCCCTGCCATGACAATGGAGTGTACCTATAGAGCGAACTACTTGAACCCTACCTATGATGATGGTTTCTTCAAGAAGTCCAAACACATGTCCCATCATAATCAAACGCCCGAATCGCAAATCAATCGGCAGTCTTGCCATGACCTGCCCAAGGTAGGTCAAATCACCGTCGAATTCATTAAACCTTCTACCATTTTCTCCTTGACAATCAATGGTAATAGCACCAACTTCCTTTAAATTCGCCACCGCCCTTCGTATACCAGAGAGCTTTGGTGGATCGATTGCCAGTGCAAGGAGTGCTTTCGGGCTTCCCATATTCAACATCTTAGCATGTAGAACTACACTTTCTAAACTAGATTTCATCATTTCGGGGAACGCTTCCTGAACGAGATTATTCTGAAAACAACCAATCAAATATATCAATTAATTAAAGCTCCACTTTTAAACCATTTATTTGAATGTCAAATAACGATAAGCGGATTATTAGATTTTTGTTACATAAAACACTTCCGGAACCATTCGGAAAACATGACCAGCCGACACACGGCCGCAACGCCCCTTCCGTTGAATACATTGATTTTTCGAAGCCCATTCCAAACGAAGACATGTGTAATTTGTGGTCGGGTCACAGCTCAAAGATTTTGTCAAACAGAAATCAATGACTGAGTACAAAACAAAATTACATTCAGATAAGAATTCCCAAATCAGTTTTTACTGTAATTACTACAAAGTTTGATGACCAAAATTGAACAAAAACTTACCATATTTGATATCTGTGACTGTAATAGAACTCTCAGCAATATTCGTGGCCAAAATGATTTTACGATGAGCCTTCGGAACCGGTTGAAAAACTTTCTGCTGATCCTCATTTGTTATCGTAGAATGCAACGGTAGTAGCGACCACTTCATGGGATCAGCCGCGTTCATATCCCTGGAAAAGTTATGAATATAGAGTAGATTTATTCTACCGGAAACTTTCGGCCTAATTCAACCTGCAATAAATAAGTCAAGCCAAGACTAATACGAACTATAACTTCAACAACTCACTTGGCTTTACTGGCAGTGTATTCATTTAGGAGTTTATACAACGTTTCAATCTCCAGCAAGCCTGGAAGGAAAACCAGTACAGCACCACGTTCATTTACTTCAAAAGAGTCGACTCCATTCTTGTCAGGTTTTGAGGCATTGTATCTCCTCTCGTGCTTCTCAAAGGTATCAAAGGAAGCAATGACGTTAACGGCCATTTCATAAATATCGGGAGCAATTTTTGGTTCTTCGTAGAAATCAACTTTGTAAATCTTGGGCTAAAACAAAAAAAGCATGATGACATCATTCACTCATCAAAATTACTGCATTCAAAATATCGTCGGTAAAAGTTTACCATTTCAATGCCATGGATATTGTTGATATAATGCTCAGTCACAGGGTATGTGGTCAGATGAGGTATTTGGACTATAACCGTTCCCAACGTGTTCCCATTCAACCTCCAGTTAGGAAAGTAGTCCATGAATTTCTTCGCATTCAGAGTAGCCGACATAAGAATCACTTTTGTGTACGTATCTTGCCTTTCAATCATGATTCGTTTGATTACGAGCATCAGAAGATCGGTATCCAAATCGCGCTCGTGAACTTCGTCTGAAATAAAAATTGCCACAAATATTTACAGACAAATAAATAGCTACATTTCCACTCATAATAAAAACATACTTTCGCATTACGCTAAACACAGGAATTCCACAAATCTATAATTACCTATGATTATGTGACTCCATTCTTCCAGTGACTTTTTGTTAATCATCATTTGAAGGAGAACTCCCGTCGTCATGTACACTAAACGAGAATCTTCACTGAATTTCCGATCCATTCCAACCTACCCATACACCAAAAACCACTAATTTATCAACCATCTAAAAGTCAAAGAAGATATAGAAAAACTCAATTACCTGGTACCCAACCAAAGAACCTAGCTCCCACCCTCGCTCCCAACAAACTCGGTTAGCTACAGACAATGCAGCAATTCGCCTCGGTTGAGTGACTACAATTCTGCAGAATTTATTTTTCTCAACTGCATCATCCAGGAGGAACTGTGGTACCTGAGTAGTCTTGCCACAGCCTGTGAACCCTTCTATGATTGTCACCTGGTGGGCGTTCACACTAGAAAGAATCTGTAAGCACGAAGAATCCCAATTGAGTACTAAAATATTGTACACAAACGAAATCACTTAAACCTAAGATACCATTTCCCTTTACCTTTTCTTTACATGAATAAATTGCCAGTGCTGTATTGTCAAATCGGCGATTATTCATATCATATCGGTATCCTATATCTTCCTGCAGACCACTCCTGCCCCTTTCTCTGTCCATAGCACCTTGGACAGAAGCATCAGGAATTATATGCCCAGGTCCACTTCGGCGAGATCTCTGACTTCGACGAGAATCCCTCGAAGGTTCAGGTGGATGACCTTTCAGTGTACATTGCTAGCAACATATCCACAATTATATATCATCATTAAATCCCGCAAATAAATCAGCAGTAGTCAAGGTTACAGCAAACTTTACATTTTTGATGTGACAAACCTGATTGAACTCCATAATACGCTCAATCTCTCTTTGACGATACTCGCGAACGTAACGAAGATCTTCATCGTCATCAGTCGATCGATACTCCTCGCGAATGTACTCGTCGGTCAGTCTGGGGTCAGGCATCTTGCGATGGTTCTGCTGTATCACGGGAAGCGGTTTCGCAGTGAAATTAAAAAAATTCGTCAGACTCGCGCCTCCATCCATCTCTGCTGGGCGATGGACATTTGCAGGTGGTCGTCGGTTATGAACACCGGCCATCTTACTTGACTATCGTCCCCGAACTGCAAGTATAATCAGAAACCATTCCATATTAATTTAATTTCGGTCTACATAGCTCAAAAGTCAACTGTTTGATACGAACTTCAAAGTATATAAACAACATAAAACAAAAAATAAGTAAATCCGTATCTGATACTCTTAATAGTTTTAGGCGCTGGTTCCTTATATAATTACAATGTATACTAATTTTTATATGTGTGTAGATCAGAACAACTTTAAAAATAATGTAGGGTTACAAGGTCTACATGCCTTATTCTTTGATCTTCCGGAATAAAGCAATTAAAACAGGGGCAATACCAAATTATCTTAAGATCCTATAGTTATTTGAAGAAAGCACGAACAACCTGAGACAAATTCAATTCAGTACGTTCCACACAAATTTCAATGGTAATAATAGCTACCACTGTTTCTCATACGTACGTTTAGGAAATCAATATTTGGACGACGTTTTTAAACACTTGTACTGCAGATGACATGCACAGGTAAACGAAACTGGAATTCGTAACTTAATGTTAAAAAACTTAACCTGTGCTTTAAAATACTCCTAATACTCTTTCGAACGTGCGTAGAAGTGTTAATACTCTCAACAAAAACACTAGTTGCCCATGCAAAGTTTATTTCAACAATAATTTTTCAAAACTATCATAACAAAGGGAAACACGCCGTAAACCCTATCAACAAAAACACACGGGAACGATATGCAAATTCGTACAGGTTTCCGCCTCCTGAATGACACGAATGCTAAGGACGCACGCATACTTTGTAACCGCAATGTAACCTGCATTAAAATGCGCCAAAATGTTATAGCCCTTGTAACAAGCAACTCAACCTGAGGCAATGCAAGCGAAGGCACGGCTACAGTAAAGGGTACCGCGTACCGTATCTCTACCAATGTTACTGCAACAAAATAATAAAAATCACTTATTTAATATTGACATCCACGTGACATCAAGATTGTTACCCATTGGCAATTACTATACTTGAGTACATTGACATAATTTTAATGTCATTGTAATAATGTACACAGAATATATCTTATAGCGTAACCATAAGCTATTTAAGTATCTCTTTCGGTACTGAAACACACATCCTCACCAATCAAGTCGAAGGACTACCTTAAATCTTTACCCAAGAAATTGAAGTATTAATTATTATAATCGGATGCGTAACTTCAAATCCAGATATTGTGTAAATATTATGATGCGGTAATCCTTTAGACTGTTGATGTACATGCAAACGTCAAGACAGTTTCGACCCTGTTGCTGCTATTTTTCCTATGCCAGTGTATATAACCTTACAGTCCATACAAAATTATTTCATTATTTATTCCCTTATATGCTGAGCTTTCCTGTTCCTGAACCAATTAAGCTAAGCATACAGAATTAATTTCAGCACAGATAATGTAAACAAACCAAATGACCCATCACAGTTGCCATTGCCCATTTACAATAATATTATACTATATCTTATGTATATCTTATATTACCTCCCAACTTTGACACCTAAATATCTATAAATAAACAAAATTGCATAACAAGATCATTGAATTTGCCATCCCCATAATAATTACATGCTAGTAATAACTACATACACATAGACGTACCTACACTCAAAATCCTCATACTGATTAAAGCACGTTAACATCAATAAAAAATAACACATACGATTAACTCACAACCCTTGATCTCTCAGGGGAAGCACCCACCCATACGTTACGTTTCCCAAACAACAGCCGTACAAAAACTTGAGTGATTATTAATAATATCATATTAATGGGATCAACTGCGACTCCCACCGCGAAAGAAAAAATTCAAGTGATTCTGCATGTCTGCACTAACAAGAAAACAGAAAATAATTATTACAATTCCCAACCAAATCAATCCGCATTATCAAAACTAGAAGCATAAATACAACACATATCCAGTTGAGTAAAACCGACTACAAATTATTACTTCAAGTAAGACAAACAACGACAGACGAGCATCAAAAAAACAAAACCATCCAAAAACATATGCAATTCACCTGCAATTAATCCCACAACAACCTACCCCATCACTGCCCTAAAAAACCACATTATGCAAATAAAACTCTCAAATTTGGAAACCCAAGGAAAAGCAAGGTTGTTGAACGTCTCCATCAAAACGATGACACACACTTGAGCCCAATGACAACAACCTGCTCTAACTCCTCTTTCATGACTAGAGCTCACGAGCCCTCGAAAGTGTTGTCAATACAGAGCATTAATACCCAACAATTAAATACCCAACAATTTAAAAGCTCCCTTCCATCTACACCCTCCTATCATCAACAATAATTACATTACTCACGAGAACATTCAAGAAACATGGGAGACACAGGACGGTCAAGCGAAATAACGCATACATGACATCTCACATACATACTCACCTACTTAGGAATTAATTTTTACAAAAGATTCAGTCAACTCAACAGGGATGAAGGAAATCAATATCGGTGGGGGAGTTCGGAGTTACAAATACTCGGGATCTGAAATGGCAGTAGAAATCCATTCATAAAATAAGATATGATTGAAATAGGTCAACTTACAGAGAAATAAAGCGATTTAGCGATTGATCCGGATCCAATTTGTTAGAGCCGGAGGTTTTTTTGGCCAGCGTTATCTCTTCGAGGGCCAAAAAATAATACTCTAGTGAAGTTGACACTCGCGGGGTCGCATCGTAGATTCGGGAAGTAAACAACTACAGTTACTGACTAAGACTGAATCACACCATGGAAACTAAAAAAATTGCTAATTAAATAGGACCAATTCTCTCTTTTTGACATTCACTCTCTTCTCATACACCTAGTCTATATATTCCTACCCCTGCGTTCCATATCCTCAATTTCTTTTTTTAATTCAACATTCTATTCAGGGATTTAATATTCATCCCTGTTCCCGGTGGACATCCACATGTCCACTGGCGGTTCATATGAAACAACCTTATGTCACTTTCGAAAAATCTTCCATGTCTTGGGATGTCATCGGTCACATGGGCTCAACTTAGGGATTGCGGACAATTCAAATTCTTCGAGACCTAAAAGTTAACACACAGTTGAATCCATATGTATATACAATAGATTCTAGTACGATCACTCTCACAACAAGACAATTCTTACTACTACTGCTCCTTTCACTTGAAATCTCTGTACGGGCTGAAAGTGTGTGTGTGTGTGTCTGTGTGTAGGAAATTACATGTAGGTAATATCTCTGTAGTCGTAAGTCGGTATGATAACAAAACAGCATATGTTTTTAACTGAACAACAATATCAGTAATGCAGAGTTTGGAGTTTTATAGTGAATTCGGACTAATCGGATAATTGTTTATTGTTGTTTGTTTTTTAGTGGATTGCCAGGGGAAGGATAGTGGAGTATTTGACTGACCTTGGGGTTTTAAGTAGTATTAAAATTTGAAGGAATTCTTACATCCACGGAGAAGGCAAAGTGGGGGATCGAAAAAGTCGGATAAATTCATGCGGGTTGGGGAAAATTGATCAGCATATTGTGTATTATTTTGTGGGTTGAGTAAGCACCCAAAATGGTGTTAGCGGAATTAGGTCGGAAGATTACGACCGCCTTGCGGTCGCTCAACAATGCGACCGTCATTAATGAGGAGGTTTTAAATGCCATGCTGAAGGAGATTTGCAGCGCACTTCTGGAAGCGGATGTGAATGTGAGGCTGGTGAAGAAGTTGAGGGAGAATGTTCGGTATGTTTGGGAGTTCATTTTGGGTTTTGGGGGGAATTTTAATGATGATGTGAGAGGATGGATGGGTTTTGTACTGACTGATTGATGATTTCAGGTCCGTAATTGATTTCGATGATATGGCTGCTGGGCTGAACAAAAGGAGGATGATCCAGAGTGCTGTGTTTAAGGAACTTATTAAGGTAGGTGTTTTATGGAATTGAGGGGGAATTTGATGGAGTTTGAGGGAGGTTTTTTTTTTAATTCGGTGGTGGATGGTTGATTTTTTATTTTAGCTAGTTGACCCTGGAGTTAAAGCCTACCAGCCGGTGAAAGGAAAGCCGAATGTGATTATGTTCGTTGGGTTGCAAGGTTCGGGTAAAACTACAACTTGTACTAAATTGGCGTATCATTATATGAAGAAGGGATGGAAAACTTGCTTGGTTTGTGCGGATACTTTCCGTGCTGGGGCCTACGATCAGTTGAAGCAGAACGCTACGAAGGCTAGAATTCCTTTCTATGGAAGGTTAGAGAGTGAGATTATTGTTTTTGGGATTGCTGGTTGTATCATGTAGGTTTTGATGTAACTATCAAGTATTTGGGATTTACAGTTACACAGAGATTGATCCGGTTGTGATTGCTCACGATGGTGTGCAGATGTTTAAGAAGGAGCAGTTTGAAATTATTATTGTGGATACTAGCGGAAGACATAAACAGGAGGAGTCACTGTTTGAGGAAATGTTGCAAGTATCTAATGCTGTGGTGAGTAGTAGCAGTTGGTTTGGGATGTTGGTTTCGTTAAGTATCCGCTGTAAATACATTGTAATATTGAGGTTTGTCTTGGTTTCGTGCCATAGAATCCAGATAATGTCATTTTCGTTATGGACGCCACTATTGGTCAAGCCTGCGAGGGTCAGGCAAGAGCTTTCAAAGAAAAAGTCAACGTAGGATCCGTTATAATTACTAAGCTTGATGGCCATGCGAAGGGTGGTGGAGCCCTCAGCGCGTAAGTTGTGTTGAAGTTGACAGATTACTATTACATCATGTGCAAGAAGAAATAATTAAGAAAAATGTTACCTCATTAGTGTCGCAGCAACTTCAAGTCCAGTCATTTATATCGGTACGGGAGAACACATCGATGATTTAGAAGCGTTCAAGACAAAACCGTTTATAAGTAAACTGTTGGGAATGGGTGACATCGAAGGTTTAATCGACAAAGTGAACGATTTGCAATTGGGAGATAATGAAGAATTAATCGAAAAAATTAAGCATGGACATTTCTCATTGCGGGATATGTACGAGCAGTTCCAAAATATTATGAAAATGGGCCCGTTCTCTCAGATTATGGTAAACCGAGATTTCGAATATTTATTTGTTTGTATTTTATAATAGGAAAATAACTATTATTTTGTATTTTCAGGGTATGATTCCTGGCTTCAGTCAAGATTTTCTTGGCAAGGGGAGCGAACAAGAATCGATGGCACGGTTAAAAAGACTTATGACTATCATGGATAGCATGAACGATGGAGGTTAAGAAAATTTCAAACTATTGAACTACAGTATCTATAGTTCTCTCGTTACGATGACAATGTATTAGAATGTTAGAAATTAATTCCTGCATCACTTGCTTTAATGTTTCAGAGCTTGACAATAGAGATGGCGCGAAACTGTTTACAAAACAATCCTCCCGTATCATTCGGGTTGCTCAAGGCTCAGGCGTTACTGAGCGAGAAGTCCGGGAACTTCTGACTCAGTACACCAAATTCGCCGCTGTGGTTAAAAAAATGGGTGGTATTAAAGGCCTCTTTAAAGGTGGAGACATGTCCAAAAATGTTAATCAGGCTCAGATGGCCAAGCTTAACCAACAAATGGCAAAGATGATGGACCCACGAGTATTCCAGCATATGGGTAACTCATTTTATCAATTATGACCACAAATAGCAAGCAGTTAGTTGTCCTTCACAGTTAATGTTTTATTTCCACAACCCTTGAATATCGTCATCGACAATATCAACAAAGCATTTATCTTCTAGGTGGAATGTCCGGCCTACAGAATATTATGCGACAACTCCAGCAAGGAGGTCAAGGCTTAGGAAATCTTTTTGGTGGCCCTGGAGGCGGTGGAGGTGGCAAGCACTGAAATCCTCAAGTACCGACAGCTTGGAGCGATAGGAGCCTAAGGACTTCTCATAATTGAAGTGAGGAAGCGAGCATGCTCATGAAATCATCAATTATGCTATATCTACATACATAGGTGCAATGTTTGAAACAATTGTTTGTAAATTTGTATAAAGGTCCTGACTTTCTATAAAAAAAATTACGGTAGATTTTCTCTTTCACTATTTCAAATGAATATGAATGCACTTAGTCGACGGAGTTATGAATGCGAAGAGGTTTGTATGGGAAATAAAATTGTATTTTCATTTTTTTTTCTGTGTAAATACTAGGGAAAACAATTTCTTCCCACTTGGGTAGTCCTAATTATTAACACCTACACAATGCATCATGATCTATAGATGTTAATCATGTTATTCACATGAATGTTTCCAGAGTTGTAATTTACGGCGTCAGCAATGCCAGCATGCTGGATATTTCTGGTATTTTACGCTGTTGTATTGTATAAAGACAATTTATATAATTATATAATTACGCGCACTTTAAGAAACGCATGATTTATTATGAAGTGACAGACAATGAGTATGAGTTATGTCACAACTTGTGCGTAAAACTGAGCATATTCACATCTTTCGCAAAGTAATCAATAATAGTAGCCCAATTTACAATCGTTTATGATTTGTTTGTTTTGCCTACAGACAGAAATAAATGGTCTTCCCTTCCAGTGGGTTGATCACGTTGAAGATGTCAAGTCGTTACAACTGTGCCTACTATTCCTGTATTTATATCCATAATTGAGCAATACCAGCTGGTACCAGTACACATGTACAAGGTGGCTTGAAACAAAATCTTGAATTTAGGTCATCTAGGTTTTATATCTCATTAAAGATTCCCCTGAACATATCAAGTTCTCACAAACACAGATGTTTTTACATAAGTAATTTCTATGAAGACTAAACGCTTGACTGTAATGACAGATTTACAATCAGATGATGCTGTGCTCACGATAATGAGAACAAAAATGTCAGACGGAAGCCCGTGAAGTCATTAATAATTAGTTTGGATGTTGCAACCTTAAACCAACCGGCAATAATACTTATTAATGCCAGGTAGCCACTGGCCACATTCCCACACTAGAGTGAGTATAGAGCCCTCTCAAATAAACTGTTTTTAAGAGGTGCTTTTTTGACACTTGCGGTGAAATGAAAATTAGTATTACAAAATCATCCTCGAAAGAGATCAACTCCAGTAATTTCTAACATATTGCAAAAACAAAGCCTACGTCTACAAATCATTTTGAGCGATCTACAAAGAGTTGTCAAAAACCCATATATGTCATCTAGAGTCACCTTAATTTCTCTGCTAGCTCCAATTTTAAAGTACTCGGAATTATGGTATAAAAGCTTGATTATTTCTCAGACAACATCATCATTCCGCCTTCTCTCAAGCTACAATCATCTTCCATACCTACAGTTGAGTCGCTCACATTATCTTCAAATTTACAGTCCAGGGTTTCCAGCCTTTCTCTAATCTTTCATCATGGCGAAAATTATACTGGCTGTGCTATTGTTGGCCGCAACTGTTTACATCGTTAGCTCCGCGAAGACTACCACGGGTCCTTTGAAAGCCACTTGTCAAAAAACACCTCCGTCGACAGCCAAATGTGAGTTAAAATTTTTATACCCAATTATATTATACCCGCTAAACATTAACTTAATGCAAACATATTTAATACACACTTTTTCAATTGCATCTACAATGCTAATTTAACAGTGGTAATTTTCCTGTAACTATTTTGTACTCACGGAATAATCAAATTTATTAATTTTGAATGTTTTTTGTACTTCAGTTCACCCTGATAAAAATTGTAAGAACCATAAAAAATTTAATGGGGTACAATGTTGTTGCTTGTGCAATGGTAAGAACGATGGCACGCCACCTGGACCAGGTGCAGGATATTATTGCAACCGTGGTAAGCATTCAGATCTATTTTATTATCTACAGATTTTTAGTTATTTTGTCCCGACATCTTCCAAGTTAATTTCCTGAGTATGTTTACTATAGCTTACTGCAATGGCGGAAAGACAACAACGGCCAAACCTCCTCCCCCTCGTCCCACCACGACCAAGCCCGGCGCCACTACTACGGCAGCGGCTACAACTACCACTGCTGCTGGTTCCACATCTACAACAGCAGGCGCTACTTCTACAACAACAGCAGGCACCACTTCTACTACTACAGCAGGCTCCACTTCTACAACAACCGGGAGCACCTCCACATCTACAACAACAACAACAACTACTACTGCCAGCGGATAGTTCACTGAACCAGTCTTCTGTTCTTTCTGAATATTATTGGAGCTCATTGAGGAACATCATTTATTCACTAATAATAGCACTTTTTCCCACAATTCTGTAACCCTACTGGATAAGTATTTATCTTGTAATTTTTATTTCACTTACGATCTTACAGGAAGCTCACAGTTTTTGCAGTTATCCACCAATGCACAGAGCGAATGACAACATGGGTACAACATGTGTGTCATTTCTTTTGTAAATAATTAAAATCCTGTACTAGATACGAATGCATGAGCATTTACGGAGCATGAATCTACCTCGAGTACTTCGAGATAGGTAGCAATGCAAAAGAAAAATTATTACAGATATAATTGTTATGTCCGACCAACACCAAAAAGATTTTATAATTGGGATTCAAATTGTTACCTCTATTTAGTTTAGAAATAAAACACTGCAATTTTAATTTGGAGGGGCTTTTACTAATTTGCGATTTCCATATGGCAATGGTGCAGTAGTCGTAATTTTTTTTACCTCGGCTGCCTCAGCTGTTAATCAAAGGATGGGCATTTCAGTGTCTGTTTGAAATATTTTTTTAAGCAAATTCTTAAAATAGACTAAAGCATTTCATGTCTGGGGAAGCATTTTCATGTGATTATGATACTCTGCGTTGACGGTTTAGCACTACGGCGTCCTGATGTTACAAATACTTTACAGATTTTAGAGGATCAAATTCAGATAAATGATAAAGTTGATCATTTTAATGAATAATCTTGTATTTAGCAGTGAAATTTAATACCAAGTAAATACTGATATTTACCGGTGTTAGAATATTCATTTGAAGTTTCTAGGTTTACAGTAAGATTTTTGGGAAGTTTTCGAATTTTTGCAAATTCGGGAAGAATATCCGGAAATCATGGATATTTCATCTATGATTGACCCTGTATTTTCAGCAATCTTGAGATTTTTCGTCTACCCCGTATGTGAACTGAACTTGGTGAAGTGCTGGGTCAATAGTCAGGTTACAAGTATTTGACCGAATTAAGGATTGTCTCAACCTCCCGTCAATGGTAGCATTTGCACTTTCCTCAGGGTACAATTGAGTTTTGATATTAACAAGTAAGGCCTACATAGTTAAAAAATCTCCACTGACAACGACAACGACGTCATCAAATGAGTATAATAACATTGTATCACATTCTAATACCTTGGCCACAATTTTTGACATGAACCGGGGATATTAGATGGAAATTAATCCCCATAAAATATTATATAATCCCAGTGTTTTCAACAATATGCATATTATTATATACAACTTGAAGGAAAAATCTACAAAGCCAGAAATAACTCATTCTTTACATCTTCCATATTTTGCTCCCAAGCAAAGATGGGCACCTCGCCTGAAACTAGGCCTTGTAAATAGGCAACTAGGAAGGAAGGAAAGCAAAACGGATACGTTTTTAGGAAAGAAACTAGGAAGGTTGTAGAATTTATGTCAAAACTAGGAAATAGAATAGGAAGGCTGAGAATATGTAAAATAATAGGCAAGTTCATAGGAAGGGTGAGGATATTGGAAGGATCTAGGAAGGACTACCGGGAAGACATATTTGATGCCAACCAGCGGCAAGAGATGAAACTGGTTTGTATGATTTCTACTAGTTATTTTTATTGGATTGTATAACGTTGAATAAACGACATAGTCAAAAACAAACTGTGAAGAAATTCCACCCATATGGACCCCACTAATAGTTAGACGTCTAGATTCGGTGTTTCCGTAGATTTCATGGTGTGCTGTGAACAGGGTTTATTTTTAGTACATTAATATTCTGAATGCTGCTAACGTTAAAATATATCTTCCAGAAAATCAATCCAAACTTGGAACTTATCATGTGTTCGTCTAACAATATACATTTTAAATGATGACAATTATCATATTTACCCGCTTATGTTAATGTATATTGTTTCTCAACGCTATTCGTAAAAAAATGTACAATTTTTACCAAACCGGCAAAGGCATACCCAACCAACTAAGGCTGAACAAAGGTAATTCAGACTGAACTAGGCATTTTAGGCCCTACTCGGCAATTTAATAATCTGACAAGGAAATAGGAAGGGCAATTATATGCCCATTTTTAGGAAAAAGGAAATCAGCAAAAGTCCGGTTTAGGAAGGGTATTAGGAAGGACAATCGAGATTACATTGTTTAGGTAAGGTTTCAGGCGAGGAAAACCAGTTGCCCATCTTTGCTCCCAAGGTTGAATACCACCAAGTTTGAACCCCCCCTCCCATTCTTGCTGTCCGCGTAGTTAATTATCAAAGAATAGACGTATTCAGAAAAAGGGCTGGTAAAAAATATTAAATTCCCCAATTTTTAAGAAAATTAATTAAATTTTCAGTTATAAACAAAATTATTTGAACGTGCTAGTTCAAAAACTCTGGATACAGCTGTCATGGAAGTGGAAAAATGTCAGGATTTTTTTTGGAAAAAGAAATTTTGAAAGTTTTTGATTTTTTAATCAACTACTTTTAAATTTTATGAAAAATAAAATTACACGGTAGTCTGTAGCAAATGTCAAGGTTCTTTCAAACGTGACCAACAAGAGAACACTACGTTACGTTGAATAGTTTAGGCACAGAGTTATTACACATGGTCACAAAGTTAACTGAATTAAGCTGAGTAGGAATTTGCTGCAAAAATAACATTGTGCTGAATTGGGAATGTGTCACAAAATTAACATTGTGCTGCATATGAATTAGCCATAAAATTAGCATTGTACTGACCAATACTTCAATCCCAATTTAGTGCATGGGCTATTCTATACAAAATTAGTAGTAAAAAATTCGTTCTCGGGAATTCATAAACCTTGCCTCACATTTTCAGCTCCAATCATTTTTGGTTTAGGTAGATGCTATTAAACTCAAATGAATCGCTTTGAAATTTTCTACACATGCAACGTATCTAAATATTGTTATGAACAACAGAATGTCGGTGAAAAAATTGCAAGAACAGAAACTCTCATTTCCGCATCTCTGCTCTTGAAGATGAATTCTGCCAACCTTGCTCTCTGTTCTTCCGGGTCATGTCCACAATTATTAACGTAGTAAGTTGTTGATAGCTCCCTGGAAAGCAATAAAATTGTCTACAAAACAGGATCAAAACATATTTTGGAAAAACAAATTGGGTTGGAATACACCATTTTAAACCTTGAAAATTTCAGTTTTACCAAAATAATCCTGGCTTTACTTCACTTCCATGGCTGTTGAATCCATAGTTTTTGAACTAGAGGATAAAGACTAATTTTGAACAATCTGGTAAAATATTTACTAAATAACTGTATTGATTTTTTTACCAATCCTTCTTATATAAGCTGAATGGAAGCGTTTCAGTGCAACCTGTACAGGTGGACCTTAATCAATTGTCCCTTCTCTAGCCCTTATAAGGCAGTGACTCATAAAATATTTGGGTCCCCCAGTTTGTAACTTTTATTCTAGTTTCAAAATTTTATTTCATTAACCCGGGTTAATGTTTGAGATTTGAGATCACAGGTTTAAGAAACGTCAAACAAAGTCGGTATTTTCCAGAAAGTAAATTTCTTCTGTTTTTTATTCTCACAAACTATTTTCCGTCGATGCTTTAATCCTAATTTTTAGGAAATGGCCTTTTCAGGAAGCTAAAGTACAAGTTTCAACGTTGAGAAATGAGAACATGGCAGGGAAAGACCAGGAGCAAGGTTGAAGAAATTCAGCTTCAGGAAAAAAGGTGACAAAGATGCGAAAAAACTAAATCCTGAATAATCCTCTACAAACATATGGACAAAATTTTAACTATTCCATTGTTTACAAGCACAATGAAGCAGAAATTATTTATTTTTCTGAAATTACTTTGCTTCATTTCCTTCATCACTGTATTGGGCTAGCCGAATGACACAAATTTTTAAAAATCTGGAAGAAAGTTTGTTAACAAATGGGAGAATTCTGAAACAAAGGCACGGTGCTGGTACTCGGCTTCTTTATGGTGAAAACGCTTGAAACGACGAAAGCAACGCTACAATATGCGTATAGTTTATATAGTCACCATAAAGTAGCCGAATAGCGGCACCATGCCTTTGTTTCAGATTATGGATTGCCGAATATTGATTCGTTTGACAAAACCAACCAGAAAACTTGTTTTTAACTTTTGAGGGCGCAAAACCAACTTCAGTTTTAGCTTTTTTTAGCTATTAATTTATTTTTAATAGCACCTTGTTTGGGCTAGAGTAAAACGAATACGTGTCATCCTGTTAGCAAAAAAAACGAAATTTCGTAGTTTTGTGATTAAATACTATTTAGTTTCAAGGCCGTTACACGTGAAACCAAAATTATTATCCCTCACTTTACCTGCAGTAACCATATTATTTAGACGGCCTTAAAGTTGGTTGTTAATGTTTCTCTCATAAACTTAAAGGTAATTCCCGAGACAAATTATCTTGAAATTTGTCTTTAGTTCCTTAGTAATTCTAAGTAAGTAATAAGTACCTTATTAGAACGTTCTAATAAGGTATCATTTATAGGCTACGTCTTATGTTTGTTTCAGTGCTGAATGTCATACAGACGAAATTCAGTGCATAAAACTCACGTGAAACATTTGTTCATCACCACTAAATTCAAGGATTCATTTGTTCGAAAAACATGTATTGAAACTCATTTGTTTGAAATTGTATGGGCTTTCCAAGAAGCTATCATAAAGGTATCTACGTTACTCATGGTGAACATGACACATGACGCGTAAGAACAAAGAGTAAGGTTGGAGAAATATTTCAGGAACACAAAGTAACAAAGATGCAGGAAAAAGATTTTCTGGTCTTACAATTTTTTCATGGGCGACCTGGCGGTAATAAAATTATTCCAGAACTCTGTGTTCGTAGCAAATTTTGTGGGAATTGGTTTGAGTCTAATACCGCCTTCACAAGTCAAAATTTGTGCTTAGGAGCACCAAATAAGTTAGACGAGGTTGAAATAAAAAAAACTCTCTGAAAGTTACAAATCAATTAAAAAATCTTCCCATATATATAAATATCTTCTCCAGCGGAGTTTCCTCCGCTGGAGATTTT
The DNA here is from genome assembly GCA_947179485.1 of Allacma fusca. Taxonomy (NCBI): domain Eukaryota; kingdom Metazoa; phylum Arthropoda; class Collembola; order Symphypleona; family Sminthuridae; genus Allacma; species Allacma fusca. The sequence continues at coordinate 20,596,542 of OX359247.1, forward strand.
TACGCCGCGAAAACTCAGCGGGAGTTAGTTACGCCCGGGTGGAGATTATTAAGCGGAGATTCTTACGGGGAGAAAATTCCGCCGGAGATGTTACACTACGTGAGAGAAATTTACGCGGAGAAAATTGCTTTGGAGATTATTATGCTGGATTACATCCGGAAAAAGCAATTTAACTGCCAAGGGTAATATTTTCAGTAGAATATTGTGAGACACTGCCAGTACAAATTGTGCTAGCGAATTCTGAAATGCCAAGTGAGAGAAAATTCCGCAGGAGACTTTTACGCGGAGTAATTATTATATGTAACACATAAGTTTTATTCTTACACAAATGTTTTTTACAACAGTAGTCATACAATGCACTTGTAACATACAACCAAACGCATGCTGACAGCATCTATAAAGCACTAGAGGAAGTCGTTGTGAATTATTCTGCTAGGAAGAATGACAAAGAATTGTATTCAAAGGTGGGCCCCTATCCCAGATCTAGGATAGAATATAGGCCCAGATCTGGGGTGTAAAATAAAAATGAGAAATATAGGCACGGATATAGGCTAGGGCTCAAAATAAATATAGCTAGGATGAAAATCTAGGTAGGGTCTCCAAATTGCTTCTCGGGGTTAGGGAATATAGGCTAGGCTTCCTGAAACTACCCAGGCGGTCCCTTACGCTAATAGCCTATATAGGATTATAGGCAGGCACTTTCCGCCACCAGCCTTGAGGGATAGGGGCATAAATCTTAAATTGAAATTCTGGGCCTATAAGGGGGCGCAGAAGATTTTAATATTATAAGCAGGATATAGGCTAGGGTAAAATAAAGGCCCACCTTTGATTGTATTTATTAAGAATCTGCTATGCGGGTTTCATGCATTTGTCTGCGTTGTAGCGTCTTTATTGATTTGCGTTAATCAATGACAGTATGTATAGAAAGTAACGAGTCGATAAATGCAGCCCTGTGCTGAAATTTAATTTGTTGAAGTCACCTCATCTTTGACCTTCTCATCTTCAAGCCATTTATTTATAGTGGTACCCAATCATTATGGTTGGCATTATGAATTTAAAGAATTCGCTGGCACAATTTGTGCTGGCAGTGTCTCACAATATTCTACTTAAAATATTAACCTTGGCAGTTAAATAGTTTTTCCGGATGTAAATTAAAATGCAGCGTAATAATCTCCAAAGGAATTTTCTCCGTGTAAATTTCTCTCACGTGGCGTAGTAATCTCCCGCAGAATTTTCTCTGCGTAAATAACTCCGCGTAAAAATCCCCGGCGAACTCGTCTCTCAACTCCTCACGGAGCTATAAAAAAGGTCTCAACATTGAGAATTCGGGTCGTCATGATGTTTAAGCAAGGCTGGGGAATTCAGCTGAAGGATAAAGATTAATAAAGATGGGGAAAAGGAGAAATATCTGACGTTGCTTTTTTCATCTATAGACTTCTGGTTTGGTCGTTACCAATTTTCAGATCGCTGCTATTGTAATAAATTTCCCGCGGATTTATTGCAGCTTTGATTTGACTTTAATATTTAAACTTCACAATTCAAAAGTTGTGGTCTCAGAAACGAAATTTTTATAAATTATTTAATTCATTTTTGAATTATTTTAATTCAAAAGTATATGAATTATATATTTATAATCAGGGGTGGATTAATAAAATATTTTTTACCCTGGCCCTAAGCCTCAAAATGGTTTTGTGGGCCTTTCCACTTGTAATATGAGGGCCTTCGATAAATATTTTTAACCCTGGCGTTACATTTTTTTACCCTGGCTGGGCTATAGTTATATAGCTATCTTCGTAGATAGCCCGAAGATGAACACAGTAGTGTTGTTGTTGTTCGAAAGCTTTTTTCGAAGAATTTATACTTGAAAGAACGGATTCCACTGAAACCAATTTAAATGTAAAAAATATGAATTATTGTTTAAAGTACTGACATTAGAATACATACTTTATTTCAATCTTCACTAAAATGTTTGGTTTCTGGGACCACCATTTTTCACTTGGGAAGATGAAATAAAGTGCAAATTGAATCCCCGTGAAATTTGTTAGAAGTGCAGCGTTCTGAAATATTTAAATTTCAAAGTACCATATTTTTCTTGCTTATAATAATAAGGTTAACTGAATGAACAATGAATGAAACAAATTAAATGAAAAGAATTTATCAGCTCGGCACCGTGCCCTTGGTTGTATGCACACAATAAAACACCCTAATAAAGTGTGCTTTGATCAGAAATTGTTCTAATTTATTGGCTACAATGGCTACCGTTACTCAAATATTTCTGAACGTATTTTCCATAAATTCATAAATTCATAAATTATTTGTATGATATTTATGTGAACATGCTTCTGAGAATCTAAGCTTATACAGTATATAGTCTATTTCAATGAGTTATTACTACTTCTGGCCACAAATTTCAATGCCATTACGTTTCAATTTTTATGAATTATATGGCAACAGCTCGTTTTCATTGCAACTGTTCCTTCTTGGATGTGAAGTAATGCAGAAATTTCTGCAGTCATTTTATTCTGTCACAACCACAATCTTCTCCAATTTTATTTGAAGATTTGAAAAAAATCTCATCGACAAGTAGATGGATACAGCTAAGCAAGCAAGTTGATTAATGATTTAGATAACTGCATATACCAACCTCCATAAATAAATCAATAAAGTAAACTTTGGAGCTTTCAATGTATGCAGAAATCACCTTGAATGGTTAAGTGCTTAAGTAAAGTGGCTCATACATCCTTTACCCCCTGTAGCCAACATTCGGGAGTGAATCAACCCTATTATTGATTCGATCCCCCCAGTTTGTTGTGAATTATTTTACAGAGTTTATAAAATTTATTTCATTGACGAAGGTCATCATTTGTTGTCACGAACGTAAAAAAAATCGATTTTTTTTAGTTTCAAAATTAGCTACTTTTTATCCACTCCCAATGTCTTCCCACAATTCATTATTATGTGGTGTCAAAACTCCAACTTCTGCTGCCTAAATTATTGACCTAGGCTAATCATGTATAAATGAAAGATCATTGTAATCGGGATTATCGTATATTGGTGGGGTGGAATTAAACCCAAGGGGATTTTACCTTCTGCTTCTCAATTAGCAATAAGTACAAATAGTACAAGACATGAATCCACAGGGGTAATATGAACTGTTCAAAGATCTAGAGAAATCTCTGGAATTTACAATTTGTAACATTGTAACCATTTAAAAAAGTAAGGTCAAAACTGTTGTTTACTCGGGTTTACAGTTACTTAAGGCAATCAGGTGAATCGGATATGATGGGATAAGAGGCATCTAATTGTAAGTTTCATAAATAGGAAATCGTAACTTTATCCAAATGTAAGTTCAGTTAAGTAAGGAGAGAAAACTAATGGAAAGGAATTAAGATACGATATACACGTTACTGTATTTTATCGATATTTTCAACCAACAGGTTACAACACTGCACTGAAACGTCTTACCGAATTTTTTGACAAATGAAATTCATTCATTTAATATATTATGCACTACAGATTTTCATATCATCGGATGCTGGATAACAAAACAAGATGTAGATCATATGTATATCACGAGAAAGGTCAGCACGTGCTAATGATTATGAAAATTTCTCCAGCATCAGTTTGTCAACGGCTAACAATAAGCAATAGATCATAAACTAGAACAAGGTTGAGCTTGTCAACTGAGCGGCTTTAGCCGTGAACAATGCAGGTGCTTCTGTGAGCTCAAAAATACCAAATTTTTTAAAACACTATCATGATTTCAAGCTCTTTTAAAAGTAATTGTATACACAATTCAATGTTTCAGGTTCTTTCAACAGTCCAAATTCTGGCATCGTGGCATCACACTCTGATGCTAAAATAGTAAAAATGCAGGTTTTCTCCTCAATATAAGGACAGAATGCATTCAAAATCACACTGTTTGTCGGTGTCCTCCGATTCCGACTATGTACAAACAGAATCTTCCCTATCCACAAGAAATTGTTGACTGTTCATGCAGATGACAGCACATATGTACGTAGTAGATATTGATGAAATGTACGTAATACGCCAGGGATTCAGAAACTAATTGTTGCTCCAGATCATCTTTATATTTTTGCAAGACCTTTGATCTGGATGGGTGAAGAAAATTATGACAAGTACAAAAATACATCTTGAATTTGCATTGCACCTGCTGGATTAATCATTTCAATATCACAAATGAAAATCTTCAACGACTGAAAAACTGACAAATGCCGAGATAATTTCTACAAATAATTATTAATAATAAGCTTAAAAAGTATGTTCACAATTTTTATCCACCCCCCCCCCCCCCAATTATTATTGATCATGAAAAGGTTCTGCTTTTGATGCTCACACAGCAGTCACAGCTGCAGGAGACCACTTAACGTTCATAAATCAATAAAATTGCTTGATGCGAGATGAAACTATACTATACAAATGCTGTAAAATGTCGTTGCTGTCTTGACAGGCATTTCTTACATGAAGAACATATGCCTTTTCTCGATGTATAAAATGGGGATGAGGAAAGCAAAGTTTAACAAAGCCCAGTAACCAAGGGTCCAGGAAAGTCAGATATAATTTTGACAGTATTTTAGATCGAATTTATTTTCCTACTGAAACAGCTCGTGAAAATGGGAAAACTTGCTCTTATTTTAGCAGTTGTGATAGTCATTGTCTGCACAGCTGAGGGTGTGAAAAAGGCAAAATGCAATAAAAGGATCAATGATAAATCCATATGTAAGTTTCTGTATTTTCTGTTCTTACCCTTACAACGAAGCTAAATAAAAATGCAAATCTCTAATATTTATTTTCTTCATAACAGTCAAGCCCCACCAGGGGTGCTCTGGAACTAAAATGTTTGGTGGGAAAAGGTATTGCTGCCAATGTTCGAACTCTCCAAAAGCCGGTGGTTACTACAGAGGACCAGGTAAAGCTAAATTCCAATTTTATGTTCATATTTCTATTAATTTTTTCATGTGAAAATATCATATACTTGACCTACCCAGTGGCCAATACAAAATGCCGTTTGCTAAAATATGTCACATTTCTTACAGAATATTGCAAGGCACAGAGAGAAAAAGAAGAAACCGAGGGCGAAGAAGACGACGATGATGATGATGACGATGATGATGATGACGACGACGACGACGATGATGATGATGCTGACGATGGTGCTGACGATGATGCTGACGGTGAAGAGGAAGAAAAAAAAAAGTAATGCGCTACTGGCAGTAGCAATCAACCAATAATTATTATTGTTGCTTGGAAATTTGCCACCGTTGTGGTCAAGCCAATCAACAACAATAAAATTTTTGATTTAAGGAGTAAGTGAATGTTTAAATCACTTTTAACATACAAGTAAGTACATACAACATAATAGAATTAATAAATTAATTCAAATTTATTACTATATATTATGATCAGATGATTATAAATGTAATCCAGTGCTAGCATTATCCTTAATAGTAACCATTAATACAAATCTAATGTTAATTAACTTTTAATATATATTTTATTATATACTTACACAATAAATTTACATCGTCATTGAAGTGACAAAATTACACCGTGCATTTTAAAATTAAAGGAAAATGATTTACATCGAGTATCACTAAATATTTGATATATCCACCGATCACATTTTTTAATTTGTATTGTAGATCATTTTAAATTTTATCGAGAGTGCATTTAGCTCATTTTGTCTGTTCACCGACGGTACATTTTTGTTAAAGAAATAAAATGAACAAGCTATTTAAAAACATCAATTTTAAAAATTAGTTTGTTCTAAACTGAATTTTTAAGAGTAATTTTTGTTTAATTATTAGATTCGGGTCAAGCTCGAGAGTAAATTATGGTCTTTCATCAAGCTCGAACTAGTATTGACGTGTTAAGAAGGATAACTTCTTAGGTTCTAGGCTTAAATGATGGATAGAACAAAATAATACTGCATGCAATTATTTCGGCTACCAATTAACACTTATATTCAAACCAGTAAATAAATTTTAAAACGTTAACCGACGGGACGGAACGTGCATCATTCCGAGCAATACTGTTAAGTACAGAAAGCCAGAAAATAGCTCTGTGACAGATTCCATGACAAAACGGGGAATCCCTGCGAATATCCGGACATCTTACTTGACCAGGACTCTCTCATGATGATATTTCCGGAACCACAAATGACTTTCCTCCACCTCAAGAGTCAATCTTTCACCGCCAACTCAATGGACACCACCAAAATTAACAAAATTGGGAAGTCGTAAAGCGTTTAGCACCCTATTTTCTAGTGACTATGCAGATGTATATACCTGTCAGAGATGCGCAAAGGAAATGGCATTCCTTCAAGCCTTCGAAGGCAAAAATTTAGTAAAAATTTTCCATTCAGAATATCTTAGAATGAAGCCCTCTAAAAAAGTTTGCCTTCCTTCACCTTTCCTTCCAAAAACATAAACTCATTTTCGCCTTCAGCCTTCCTCTACATAAAAGTAGCCTTCCTTCAATTTTAGTCGTCGACTGGTTTTAGTAATTAAGTCAACAAAAATTCAATAACAAATAAATGTGGCCACAAATATAAGACAACAAATCAGTTTGAAATCCTGTTTTAGATTTAAAGAAATAAATTCGGTATTCTCGATACTGAATAATCTTCGCGATAGAGTCGTTACAGAAAGTCATGCTTTGCGAGCATGAATCAATGTTCCTGCCACTGAAAATTGCCTCCACTGAACCAGACGAAGCTGGAACAGCAAGATATGTTTTCCAGTACTTTAGAGAACACTCGTTTTCTGCTAAAAGTGGTTCGTTTTGTTATTCGTGGTCCCATTTTCGAAACAAATTGTTTCCTGGGGTAGTAGATGCGGTGCTAAAAAGCAGCTTTTTATTTTTATTATATAGAATTTATTTCAAACAGGCTTAAATCATTTCAGTGCAATTATTATTGAGGTATCGCATGGCTTTTCTTTATAGGCAGAGCACAATTATAAACTTAACCCGCTTAAAAAGTTTTCCACCAGCAAGATTCAGTGCACTGACGAGAGACCAGAGGCTCACATGGTCAGTTGTGAGTTCACGAATTGGCTGTATCGTTATGCACTAGGAGCAGCAAAACGTCGATGCATGTGCAATGCTTCCAAGTTATAATATTTCGCGTACCTGGAAGCCTTCCCGGCGTTAGAGGGACAGTATTTTATTACGAACCCTTCCTTCACAATCATTCATCACTAGGTTTTGTAAAGACTTCCTTCAGCCTTCAGAAAAAATCTTGCTATCCTAAAATTCCTTTGTAACGTTAAGAAAGTTACCTTTCCGGCTTGAAGGCATAAAGCTATATCAGGCAGGATATAATAATTGAATTCATGCATGCGCATTTACTTTTTTTGGAGGCCAAGCCAAATTTAAAGTCGCTATGGCGTGGATGTCGCGGTGTCTGCTTGGTAATCGCCAAGACTTCAGCCACCAATGACACGAGGCACTTCAAATATTTTACAGGAGTATATTAAGTCAACCGTTAGACGACCGGTTTTTGAAGGAGATCGGGTCATTCATTTGACCTGAGAAAACTAATGAGGTCACGTGTAAACACGTGTAAGCACCTACGCATGGGCGCTGGGGGATTTATATAACATCGCCTATTGCAGCATCTATTGTCGGCTTTGTTGTTTACATTAAATTGTTTTCTCCATCAACCGGTAGATGACGCGTCGACTTGTTCACGCGTGATTTAAATCAACGGTAAAGCATTACTAGCTCTTGTTGTTACAAGACCGTACCGTGCTTCGCCCCTTACTGAGTGGGCACCTTTGCTTTGGTGCTAGATGGGTGCTCTACACTCCCCAATGATTTTGTCTTGCTTTGGTTGTAGTAAGAAACTATAGAGGGGGTAAATGGTCGTCGAGACGTGCACAAAGACAGTCGACGTGTCAACGCCATTTGTATGCAGTGAACACCTGTAAGAAAGTACGAGACAGTAATTCGTGCCTTGTATGATGGTGAGACTATTTTTTACATTTTTCGTTAATAACGAAAAACGTGTGAAAAAAGAGCGAACCTTATTGTTTTTTATTTATTATTTAGTGAACCATACAAAAAACAACAAGAGTCAAATAAATATACAACTGTCATTTCCGTTCGCGTTCAAATTACCTCAGACCTTACCGGCTAGCGTAACGGCCTCGATTGAATTGAACAAAACTGGCAGAGTATAGAAGGAATAAAAATGACGGTACAAGTTAATATGTGGAAAGAAAACGCGGTGTAAATTATATTACCGTTATTGGTACGTTATAATTCGCATAACTTTCCGTTGGTTAGAAGCTGCAAGTTGTAACCGTACCTTGAGAGAAAAATAAGAAGTTGGTAAGCACAATTTCATATTTTGAATTAGCCATCGTGAAATTGTGAACAGGAGGAGTGTGTGATAAGATTACCGAATGAGATTTGGTGATCCAGGCTTACATACATACTATGTGGAGTGATAATTCGTGTGCAAAAACTTGGGGGTAATTAATTTGAACGTATTTTGATTTCGTCAAACTGGAAGCAGGCAGAATAATTAATATAATTAACATTTTATAATTTGTTCAGGTTGCTGGCTGCCGCGTGGTTGAGCAAGGAAGGGTAATAATCTAAATAAGGGTCTTAATTGGGTAAGAATGTAGTTAGAATGTTATTCACACATATTACCTTCGAGAATTAAAGTGATTTGTGTCACTTTATAGAATAAGGCTTTGCATGAGACAATACTCGGGTGATAACCGTGGTAAGTAATATACTTGTTTGTAATTTTTTGTAGAATAGGAAGTTGAGATGGTTTACACCCGTTCCCAGTTGTCGTTACTTGAGAGCCCGTCGCCAGCATGCTCTGTCGACGGAGAGTCACATAAGGGATCACAGGGAGCCCAACCGAAACGTAGGAGGACAATTTCGTGTGAGTGAATTTTAATGAATTAGATAAATCTTTAATTTGATGTGGGGGAACCATTCGAGGGGGTAGTTAAATGGGAAATTGTTATCGCACAGGCTCCAGTACGAACTCATCTCTGGATGAATCTTTCGGTTCTGATTCTACTCGGTCGTCGGGCTCACCCGCGAAGCCAGAGTTGCGAAAACGGGAGAAGAAAATTCAGAACCGGCAAACGGAACCTAGAAGGGCTTCGAGATTAATGAAGTACTATGTTGGCACTACAAGAGGGAGTAATGAAGAGCATAGTAAAGATTCCAAGCCAGATTTGTTACCCCCCGAGCCAGATTCTACTTCCCCTGGTGTTACGGATGATCAGGTTTTGGAATTGGAAGCAAAGTTGAGCCCGGGGTCGAATATTGGAGACCTTGATTCGGAAATGCGAATTGAACTTCTGTCGGAGGATAGTTCTAATTCGGAAACAGTCATTCAGCTCTGTAGCGGTGATGAGGAAATGCAATCGGTAAGCATTGTTTCAGTTTCGGATGAGCGTTCGTCACTTGTAGGAGTCAGTCCCGACTCACTAGTGAAAATTATCGGAAAGGAAAACGGAGAAAGTTCGCCTACACCTGTTTCGAGTTCATCTTTATGCTCATCTACCACCTCGAATAGTGGAAGATTGCGTGTAAATATACCAAATCAAGTATCTCAAGAAGACCCATACATTGATGAAATAATGGACATTACGTCTGCACCAAAGCTTATCTCCCCACTTAGAAAAGGCGTTGCCAGTAGCGAGGTTTGTGAATATGATTGTGGCAGCCGCGATGATTTGGATAGTAAAGTAACCCAAGAAGCAACTTCGGTGGTGGATGAAATGAAAAGATTGGACTGCTTGCATGAAGCAAATACATCAGTTGGTGATCCAATTCATAGCTGTACTATTGAAACAAAGTTACAAAGCAGAGTAGCTAGATTGAAGGAAGACGATTATGTAGTCGACACAAAGTCCCCTAAACAAACGGAAATAGAGAAATCAGGGATTGAAGTAATTAGTATTGAAATACAAACTGTTAACGTTGCAACTCCTAAATCACAAAAAATTGTCGAAACTGAAATCCACCCCTCTTTAGGAGATCCAGAAGGCGAACCTTCGGAAGCAAGCTGGTCGGACATGAGTGCAGAGTCGTCTTTAGAAGTACAATTGAACAGAGCGGAGTCACAAAAATTCCCGGAAAGTACTTCGGAATTAATGCTTAGCCTTAATTCTGAAGCAGAGTATGACTCCTCCATGTCAAATTCATACTCAGAAAGCGAATCAACCCCCATCGCTTCCTCGGACTCGGAAGATACCAGATCTCCTTCTCCAACTGATCTGAAAATCCCTGTTCTATACACATTTGATGATAGCCACGACTCTGTGTTAGAGGTCAGCTCTTCTACTGCCAGTAACAATACTGACCGATCGCCGGTGGAGACATCACCTCCAATCTTGACTTGTGTTCAAAACCAAAGCTCTTGCTCCGACCAGGAAACTACATCGCAATTCAAGTGTCCCGGTTGTTGTAAATGTTACTTATTACTGTATCCATATAAAATGCATGTTGTTCATTGCTGTCCAGATTTAGCCCCTAAAGGTTTACCGTTGACTACTACCGAAAAACGAAAAAAGATAGTTATTTTCTCGCCACAGTACATTGAAAATTTGAAACTCATGAAGGTTCAAGTGAGTGCAAAGAAACGAATGTCTAAGTTGGCGACCATATCTTCACCAGCATCACCTGTTATAAGTTGCTCAATTAGTCCTTTTAATGAACAGCAACGAAAATCAGTTTCACCGTCGCAGTCTAATGTTGAAGTATCAAAGAGTCCTGGCGTCACTTCCAGTATAAGCAACGTCAATACTTGTTTAACCAGCACCAGCAAAAACTCTCCTGAAAAATTTGAAAGTAACTGCAGTAATCGTAGTAACAGTAATAACTTGCAGGACACACCTTTACCGGGGAGGTTGTGGAGTGCTGACACTCCCATGCAATTGTACGCGAAAAAGTACTTTTACTCCGATAAATCTCGATTAGTTCGAAAAAGCGATGTGCAAGAATCCTTCCCACGATCCGGCGAATCAAAGCAGCATCCCACAACAGGCCTCCTCTTGCAGGCGGGACCCGAAATAGAAGAAAAGGATAAAAGCAAGCTGGCAGATAAGTCCACGATTCCTGCAGAAAACGTATCAGAAGATGTCAATGATAACAATGCTCATACTTCAAAGCAAACAGCACATCAGGTTCGCGTCTCAGACAGTGCGGCTTCAGACTCCATTACAGCAGGTATCGAAGAATATTCGAAAATGGAAGCTGATTCAAAGAACGTCTCTTTAGACTCATTTTTCTGGGAGGTGATAGATCATCTTTTTATGAAGCATATGGATCGTAAGAAAAATACCAAGTCAGACCAGGATTCTAGTTTTGGAACTAGGAGTATAAGTTCTTTGATTCCCGGCTTCGGGCAAACTCTATCATATTCCATACCTCCAGTGAGTTTTAAAGCTTCATATCCAGATGAAACCCCAGAAGAAAATTTAGCTCATATTCTTATTCAGTTAGAGTTCAACCAGCCTGGTGGGTTTTATTGTAAGCACCAAAAGCGTGTCCTAACTGGATTCAATAATGGTAGGCGTAATGGGTGGATTCCAAACCAGGTCGTTCCTCGTTTTCTTCGGGAAGCTCAGAAATTATTGTTCAAGATTCCTTCAGTTCCTGCTAGATCGAAAGTAGCCAAGAAGCGAATTGCTCAGGATGTCTGTGACGTTTCTCTGACTCACAATGTTTGGTCTTCGAAAGGCAAACTGGAATGTAACCTTGAATGTACAGGGGAAAAAAGTATTACTGCTGAGAAAAGGACTTCATTATCCGGTGTTTGCCATTCCCTGAATCCAACTGGAGGCAGGGGCGAGAAAAATTTGAAATATTTTGAAGACGAGTATCGGCGTAGAAAGTACAGCATGGATACGGATGATAACAAATGTGGCAAGACTTTTTTTGCAGAAAGTGGACAGAACAAAAGCTCAGCTCCCAATGGAAAATTGATCTCAAATCTAGATAAGGACTACCGACAAATTGTCCAACAGCTCGAAGGCCCTCCAAGTCCAATTTTTGCTGATGACGGTTGAATTTTGTACCAATTCCTCAGATCTAACTGTTTAAGCTAGAAATAAATTTCTCGTTCATGGCATGTTTTGGTACGTAATTTTCATCTACAGAGGTTAGGTTTAAAGCACATAGTCTCTCCGAGTAGTATGTCTCATTGAATGGTAAACGTCTTAATCGTAATTTCTTTAATCGACAAAAATTAATTTTGTTACTTTTATTGTTTTATTATTATTTGTTGTATGTGCGAGTTATTTTAAAATTAATTTATAATCTGGTTATTGATCCACGTATAGATCAGTTTCTTCACTTGTTAATGTTAAAAATCTGATGGCATATAGTAGCCTTATCTTATGAATTTACAATTATCAGGGATTTTATTTATTTAATAGTATGATAATGTAACCTTAAAGCTAGTATATTTTGAGAATACCACCCTCCAACCCAAGATGATTTTCATTCCAACTGGGCTAGTATTATCATATTCGAATAAAATAATGACTTGTGTATCATAAATGATTGAATTTGTTTGTATGTAGTTTTCACCTTGTGTAGGATATTATCAGAGAAATCCGGTTGTTTTGAGAAAAATCGATTTCAGTTGGTTGTGCAAATGTAGGTATACAACAATAATATGAATAACTGGCAACTGATATATTTTGTGTAATGCCTATGCGAACATAAGCACCGCTTAGCCTGGCTACAGTACAGTGCATTAGTAATAAATAACGGGTAACTATTATTTCTCAATGAATTGTTTAAGCTATGTATATTGGAGTTTATTGGGTTGATATCAAAACTGTGTTTAAGAAGGATAAATATATATACTTATTTGCTGCTTTTAACGCATGCTTTCAGACTTAGCTCGGTTCCAGAACATTAATTCTTCTTTTTTGCTTCCTTAATTTCAACTCTGGATGACCTCGTTTTGACATCATTTGCTCCTTTGGCTCCTTTACCAAGAAGGCCGGGCTTTTCCTTTTCCCCGTGGCGAAATAAGCAGCCGCCTTTAAGTCTTTGCAAGACCAATTTGAGAGGTAGCTCTTTGAGCTTTTTTAGAGCGGCTTTCTTAGCCTTTTCATTGACAGGCTCAGCAGCATCATCATCAAACATTGAGTCGTTTCTTGCACGTATCTCATCAATCGCTCTCTCAAATTCCGCCATGTCGTTGTCGTCTTCATCATCGGAATCTGCATCTTTATTCCGATGGATTTGCTCTTGAATGTAGCGTACCAGCAGCATACCTTTCACTGGAGTTCCGGGTAAAGTAGGCTCTGCCATGAAAATCCAAGCTAATGCTGCCGCTATCTTTTCTTCAGCTGAACATTAGAATTAATCCAGAAATTATTACTGAAGGCAAATAATGAGATTTCAACAAAGACCAGTTATTTATATTTATGGTACAAAAATGTACAAAGAAATAAAGATATTTTACGAATTTGGGGATCTACTGAGACGATCGCCTGGTAAATTTGAGTCATGGCTACATCCGTCTCTCCTGCAGGGTCATTATCCCTCTCAGCAGACTCCAAAGAGACTCCTAACTCAGAAAGAAGTACATGAAGGACTTCGTAGATATACTGCATTCGGTTCTGATTGTACTGTCGGGTAACTTCCTCAATAAAATCCCCAACTAAACCTTCATCAGTCATGACGAAGAAGCTGACGTATTTCATTTGAAACCAATCAGCAATAGCTCCAGTTTGTTTTGCAGCAGCTTTACCCAGAAGTCCAATTTCTTCGTCAGTCTTTTGCGGAAAAGCTTCTCTCATTGCGGCTGGGAACTCCGAAGTAAGAATTGACCCCATTGGTTGACCCCCTTCTGTGGATTTAGCCATAAGAATATTCCTAATTCGACCAACATCACTCCTGAGTCCGTGGATGAGACATTCATCCATCCGTCCCTCAAGAATTCCTAGGAATGTACACAGCGTAGAGTCCGAAGATAAACGCTTGCAAGCGTCAATTAAATTATAAGTATACTCTGCTCTAATGTTAGGCCACGTGAACCGTTCTTCAAGGTAACTTCTGAAATAATCAGGGAACGGGAGGACATCTGGCGTGTTTTCATCTTTAGTCCCGTAATCATCCTCAGATTGGTTCTCACGCGCTTTCTTAATCGTCTCTAGCTGTTCTATTCTAGTTTGTTGGATGTCATGTACAAGGATGGCTGCTTCTCTCCGGGTAAAGTTTCGGTGGCGGATTTTATCCTCATATCGAAGGTATGCAGGGACACTGTCTTTAGTTCCTTCAGGCTCAATCCATTCTGGGGATCCTTTGACCTTTTTGCCAGTTAGGACTTCCACCACTTGGTCAACAATCTCCTTGGAAGTCTTCCCTTGGTAAATCTCTTGCCAACGGGACATCCCTCCTTCGACATACTCTGCTATTTTGCTCCAACTTGGTCTCGGAGTAGCTTTGAATTTTAAGTCAGCTAACAGTTCCTGGAGGTCGTCCCGGTCAGCTATAAGGGAATCAACTTGATCCTTCAGATTTTGCACTTGAGAGGATATCGTTTCGAATTCATCATTGTCTACATTGTACAACTTCGTGGCTTCGTCCAATGTTTCTTTTAGGGATTCATGATCCTTTTTGGGGATAACGTCAGAGTAGTCAGCTTCCAGGATGGTTAGCCTTTTTTGCACTTCTGAGAGCTTTGTTCGAGTGTTTTCCAAAACATTTCTTATTGCCATCGCATCCGTGGCCGTGCTGACATCTTCATCGTTATTAGACCCTTCTTCCTCTGCTGCGGCCACTTCCTGGGCAGCGTCCTGGCCGAGAATTCTAGCATTCTCTTGAGTTTGACGTCTCAAGTCATTAATCTCCATTATGAGTTTTTTCCTTTTGTCTTCAGACGATGTTTTTAAAATTTTCTCATCTTCCAAAGAGTTTTCCAGACTGGGAAAAAATACATATCAAAGAATTTAAGATCGTCGGGAAAGAATTGTAACGGGTTGGGAAATATTGGGGCAAAGTGAAATTATGAATCTAAAGCATATGTACTTAACTTCTACTAAGAAAAAATCAAAAACAATATCTGAAAAAAACAATTGAGAAATATATAATCTAACTACAATACATATTGTAAATAAGTGAACATTAAACGTTCAACCCTGATTTTTCACACATGTAAAAAAAAATTTAATTCAACTGAATTCTGGATGTTCGATTTTGGTTCTTAAATTCTTAACCGATCATTGTTTAGCCATTTAAATTTTAATATTAAGTAGTACTAAGCTATAGTTGTAGAGTAGATTACATGGATTTGACAACCCCTTAATTAATAGCTTTACTTTTTCAGAATGTCCGTCATGGTTCTAATGGCACCGTCTTGTTTATCAACATGCCGCAGAAGTAAGAAGCATCGTTTTTCAGCCTCACACAGTAACCTGTAGCCCTCGACTCGGATTTGAGCCAGACGAACATCAAAGCTTCTTTCGGAATGACCAATGTTATTTTTATGCAATCTTGCATCATGCATTTGTCTTTCTCGAAGTCCTAGCAATGCATCGTAATTCCGTTTGATGGGTATCAGAATCGGGCGCAAGCTCTTGAAGTGCAAGGTAATCTCACTCAGAGCTCGCTTGTAAATTTTTAGTCGAGCTATTAACATTTCCTCAGGCTCTTCCATCGAGTCTCGCACACTAACGTAATCATCCAGGTTTAGGTCCGAGTTATTCAATGAGTCCATGGATACATGACCCTTGACAAGGTCTTCGTATAGACGGGTAATTTCGTAATTTGGGGCAGCGCAACCACATCGTTTGATTTCTGTCTGGACTTGGTTCTCAAGAACGGTTATGAACGCAGATTGAGCAACTGTAATTGTTGCGCGATCCTATATGTATATGTATATGTGTATTAGAGATACATGTACTAAAAGAATGACAAGTGGAATTAAAACGTCAAATTCAGATTTATATAACTTTGGGTGAGACAGATTGGATACGGTCTTACTGTAAATAAAATAGTGGCTCTGATTTATGTATGTACTTCAATATCTCAACGTGACCAGACACGTACTTTACCAAACCTGAATACTTGAGTTAACCTGGATTTATTAAACTTGAGTATTTAAGTTTGGGTGAAGTAAAATCTTTGGATTTTATCTACTTCAAGAGCGTACATTTGTCTGGCTAGAAGGGAAAATAAACTAATATTATTTGCTTTTTGTAAATATAACCAAATTCAGCAATTACGAAGAGTTTTGACCAGTAATCATCTCTTTGACCATCACTTTTCTCCCCAGCTGGTGCTGACGAAACTGCCCAGCTCAGATCTTGCATTTTCTCACATCGCGGAATTTTAGGGCCACATAGTTGAATAAGCTTGTTTAACTTTTGAGTCCTATGATCATGTTCTGCAGCATCCTTGTAGGCGTACTGATTCCATTTGTATCGAGTTTCATAACCGTGTATGAGCTCTTTCATTAAGCTGGCAATCAAGGCATCCTGATCTTGCATGTCTGACTGGTAATTCTCCTCGGGATTGAACATAATTTCTGTTTCAGGTGGAGGTGTGTTGGGAGTTGTGTAGAAACGAACGTCAAGCATTTTCGCAGATGGTGCTGCGTTCGACGAGAAATTAAGGAATCCTGGTGTACTCGCACATGAGTTTGGGTCTGGATCCAGGAGGCCATCTGGTATTGTAGTGTTTGGCAACTTGGGCAACTCCATGTGAGCAGCAGAAAAAGTATTGCTCAATTTATTTTCATTGTATTTGGTAGCGGCAGCTATGTTCATTGCTGCCATTTTGACTTTGTTACGTAATATATAACTAAGTAATTACTAATTAATAATTACTTGAAGTTTCCAAGCATTCAAAATATGTTACAAGGGGATGCAAACAGATTTTCTAATTAAAATGTAGGCGTCATAAATTATTAATGGATAATAACATAGAAAAATATTACTTTTGAAGGTATTGAGTCGAGTGCTGATTTGCTGATTGATTTTTTATCATTATGAATAAACTGAATTCAGTAAGTGACTTGTGGCAATAATAGAAGCGAAAATCATTACTGTGTCGTATAGCCTTGTTCTTGTAATGTATTATTCTTAAATCAAAAACTTGCTGACCCTATAATACGGTTTCCGGTTCTATTATTTATTTGTATTTTTACATTTTTAGGAAGAAAGTACTAGCGTTTTGATGAAAATAACGGCAACTTAAAATTGAAAAATTACGCTCATTCTTTTGCTATTTAGAACGACACAAATTTTATTAAACCATACAACTTCAAGCTTCAAGTCTCACGTTGTTAACATGTTCCAAGAAAGAATTTTAAAAGCATGACAACGAGGCCATATTTCATATCTTAAATAATAATTTATTGCAGATGCAATAAACTAAGTGAATACCCGAATTTACTACTTTTGACACTATTTGTTACTTTGGACGCTATAATAACTTACGCTATAATCTTGTCTGTATATAAACTCGTAATTTACAGTAGGTCTCCTTTGAATTGTGTCTCATCAGGTTAATTATTTAACAAATAAAATTTTAGAACTTATATGGCAATGTAAAAAAAAGGTACAGCAAAAAATCAAAACGCAGAACATTGCCATCAAATGTTGTTAAGTAAAGCAAGTATTTTTATACGCTCTGTGGAAAAACGAGCAAGCACCAAATGCGTCGGACCGAAACAGAAACATGTATACTCACAATCAGAAAGAAGTAATGATTTCAACGTTAATCCGACGAACATTTTCAAGCACCGCCATAATACTGACAGATACTGCAGTTATTACAGTATCACATTGTACTATTTACCTAAATGTAGTAATACTGAGTGAAGGATCACAAGAGAATAAAGAGATCAACACAGAAAATGTTTAAAGGGGATAGAATTGAGTAGCAGCGGATGATTGCAATTCAATCTGTCCCATCTTAAACTGAAGCCTCTGAACCCATTTAAGCAAAAGTAAATTGTGGACAGGTCCACACTGTGGTGAAGGAAACTCAATCCCTCCAGTTTGTGCACATGCTGGCTGTGTTTCCTTCGTTGACTTTGCCGGGTCCTTGTTTCTAAAGATTCCCAGTTCTGGAGGTGGGTAATTTGTGCAAGTTTGAAGACGAACTTGTACATGCCCGGCCAGCTATAGTATACAAAGAACCAAATTACCTTTACGATTACCTTTTATGTAAAACATTTTTGGAATTGAAAATACTTAAAAAAAATTACCTGTCCAGTATGTGCATACAAGACAGGGCTCCAAAGAGGCAGTAATCGATTGAATACACTTGAATTGCACTCCAACAATGATTCCAACAAAGTAAGAAAGTGTAGATTGACCATTTCAGCGAGCTATTATATATTCAATCAAAATGCGAAACAATGTATTTTTAATAACCTGATAGTTTATACACAAGAGTAATAGCTGAGAACTTACAACTTTAGAGTGAGAAATAAGCTGTAAAATAGCTGGTGTAACTTTGCCCCAAAAGTCTGTTAAAATATTTGTGGAGACATTTAGCGGATCAGTTGAAGTTGGTTGCTGAGCAACGGGTCCAACTTGTTCCAAATAGACCGTCCAAACCTTTCAATAAAATTGATAATTTTACATACAGCACAGGTGCACAAAATCTTCAGGAAATTAAAGGACATGCGTACTTGGCATAAAATGAATGCATGGAAAAGAGATGACATGTGTAGTACGGAAGCCTTGGACTGCTCAGCAAACCCGGTCATAATAACATGCACGTGATCAGCAACATGACAGGAAGCTTCCAAAGGAATGGGTATGCAAGAAGTATTAGCACTTGTCCCAAACATGGCTGAATGAGTCAACGATCCCAGAAGTAACCACGATAGAACTCGAATGTGAGCAACGCAATCCAGAAATTCTTTTGGCCTATAAATATATACATATATTCAAAACTCAAACATATTTTTGAATTGCTGCACATATTTGATTCGCAATAAATACCCTTGCTGTATTGCTGAAGGGGGGTTATAAAGCCAGGGGAGGTAACGTCCCAAATTTCTATTTTCTCGATTATTTCCTCTGGATAACTCAAGAGCAATGAACTGAGAAATTCCACCTTTGATTACTCCACCTAGTGTATCTTCATTTAAGCCACAACCAATTCCTTTGTAGTTACTCTATAAGCACGAAAACGAGTAGTTATTTTAATGCGAATCATTGCCATCAAGCATTTCTAATATAAATTAATAACATTTCATAGAGACTGTAAGTTTCATTCTAACAGTGCAAGTATCTTACTTTAATTTTACTCAGAGAATGGAAGTCTGCCAGAAACTCAATGGAGTCGGTCAAATGCTGCCGCATACATTCAGCAGCACTAGTACTGAAACCTGAGATTGCGTCACTGGAGAACTTTGGAAAATCCTCAACATAAACGTAGGGAGCCAGTGAACCCCCAGAGTCCTGAAAAACAAATTTTGCATTCGAGAATAATTAAAATCCACTGATTTATCAGCAAGTTAATGTGTACCCACTATTCGTTTACTTGCCTGTAAAATGAACGTAACAAGCATTAAAAAATTCTCGTCAGGAATATTAGTTTTAAATTTCAGTGCTTGAACAAGCTCATAAACCGCAATCCGAGTCAGAAGCAATTTTTCCCTTTCCTACAAAACATTCCCGTTTGACATAAATATTAAATAATACAATAAAACACCATTTTTACAAGTATTTGTGAGGATTTGTATTTCACGTACCCGGAAGAACCCACGATGACACAAATGACACAACTCGACTAACGCCGGATACTTCAACACACTGTTTTGAATCACAATGCTAATGATTTTAGAAAATGGGTCCAAAATTCCCTTAAAAATGAGAGATTCAAATGAATTCCAGTTTACTCACATCGATGATCAATATTGCAATTAATCGCAATTTATTTCTTGATTACGAGGTAAAGAAGCCTATGCATATAATCATCATTGAATATTCTCTAAATCATCGGAAAATAAATACCTTAAACGCACTGATTCCAGGAAGACGCAGCATACAAGACATCATTCGCAACATTCCATCGACTCCATTAGGTGGTTGAATAAAAGGCAAAATTTTTCGTAGAAAAGTTTCGGCAAGTGGAATAACGGAAGTCCATGTAGATGAAGCTGCTTCCAAAGGAAGGCATTCCAGATAAATAGCAATGTTTTCAATGACGGGCGTCACAGTATCCATGAGTAAAGTTTTCTTTGAATTTAAAGCTTCAAAAAGAAGTTGCAGAGGAGCCACAGGATTCAATTCATTGAAGTCGGTCAGAGCAAATGAAATTGCTTTGAATATGTCTGTCTTGACACGCTCTAAACATAGATAATCATTAACGCATAATCGAAGGAAACCACTTTTTAGTCTATAATAAGCGAACGTTTTAAATTAAATACCAGGAAATCGCGTTTGAAATAATTGCACGAAGACGCCAAAAGGAGCTAGCTGATGGAGAACACAGCGCAAGAATTGATGTGCGACACGAGATACGCTTGTTGGCACGTAAAGATTACATTCAGCCTGCCAGGAATAGAGGGGCTTCAGAGCAATCCTGCAAAAGGTGAATACCAATTAACACCTGTTTTCACAAATCTTAAACTAAATTGAATAGCGATAGCTAAAACTCTTTCAAAATGAGTATTTAACAATACTCACTTAGTAGCACATTTTAATATGTCTGGCATGAATGGCGCAGCTAAACCTGGTTCCTTGTGAATAAACGTCTCTAGAGCCACAATGCACAATCCCAACTCTTCGTTTCCATAAACTTCAATTATGGATCCGCAGTCACTGCAACGCTCTTGAACACAGTCATCTCCGATACGAAGACAGCTCTGTCTTAAATTGTGCTGTCTAGCTTGTGAAGCTGAGTCGTCCCGTGTGTGAGGCCTGTATTGAATTATATTGCCTGAATTTGGTCTTAAAATCAGTCAATCACTATTAAAAAATGTATATGTAATTACATGAAACCAACAGATTTTCCAGTTTCTTGTGATTTTGCGTCGGTATGCTTGTGTTCAAAAACGCTATCGGTTTCAAAGACGCGGGGTTGTTTCACAAGTTTTTTGGGTGAGGTAACTCTTCCAAAACTCTATATTTTCAATGAATCTTGAATGTCTTGTAGATTGTAGCAATAATAAAGTTTCCCAAATATCAAATACAAGTTTTAATTACCTCTGCCTTGTGTAATGTCTTATTTTGCTCGTCTGTAACTTGCACTGCTTCCCCTACTTGTCCTAAAGACAGCAATCGTTCTACCGGAGGTCGTTCTAAACACGGTTGTTCCATTGCTGTCGCAAAATTGAATCGTGTGTCGGAACCACCATCGTCAACACGAACAGTTGGACCTGGAAAATCACGAAATTTATAAATCGCTTAACTTGCATCTCAAATTTATTGAATTTTATAAGCATTTATGTTAAATTATACCAATAGTTATCATATCCATTCTGGACATTGGCGACTCTGGAGATTCGTATGGACTATTGCTAGTACTTCTGACTAAATGCTTCACAGTTGGGGACAATGGTGGAGGGTTGAAGCCAACCGGTAATAATCTTTCCAGAGGTGGAGCAGGAATCTTTGCAATTTGGAAGGCAGCTTGTACGCTTAGGTGCCAAGGAAATTCTGGTGCAGCTTTTACGATAGCACTAACTTTACTTCCACTGCTGGAACTAGTCACAGAAGATGAGGATTTGGCATCAGACTCAACCACTGCGGTTTGAGCTATAGCCATGGGTCCTAAAGGCATCATCCAGTTTATACCACCTGTCCTTTTTCCTTCAGCTTGAACCATTGATGCTAATGCCATTATTCCGACACCAGCAGGAGGTTGAACCACTTTAGCTGATTCAGCCTGCACAACAGAATGGAACGTCTGCAAACCTTCTGCTGTTTGTAATTCCACTGCTGCTATTGGTTGAGCTTGGTGAACAACCGCTGCCTGGACAGGAACAAGTTCCGCAGTTTCAAGCATTAAATCCCTACATGAGCCCTGGAAAAAGTAATTGCAATTCGACTGTCATTATAATTTTAATTCCAAAATAATTAAACGGTACAAGTTACATGGCATAACACTTCGTGTTCGGATATATTCCCTCCGACACAATCCCTCCGGTTATATTCCCTCGAACACATTCCCTCCGAACATATTCCCTCCTTGAGTGGAGATATTCCCTCGGACTGTTTGTATAAACACCCAATAAATTTACGCTCCCTATGGCAACAAAATGTAACAATCCTCAAATAATTAAGTACAGTTGGAACTGTCCAAATTCATTTTTAAAAAGAAGCTGCAGCAAGTGAAATCTCAGTCATCATAATATCTACAAGTATAGCTACATAATTACTCTTGAATGAAATAATGAAGATTGAACTGATTGCACCAACCAATGACCAAACTAATTACCAGACAAATCAAGTTGCTGTAACGCATGGTTTTGCATTTGTTAATAACATTTCCGAATAAAAAAATCATCTTCCTTGATAATGAGTTCTAGACGCGAGTTTTCGTCAACGAATTGTTACTATGCCAACTGGTGCATAACTTATTTGTTGAGCCGAGTCACCATACGATCCGCATTGCGTTTGCTTTGCTGGTATAGAGCCTAACACTTCTGCATATATATGAGTTGCAAATATTTTTGCGAGGGATCATTTCCAAGCAGGGAGGGGTTGTGGTCAGAGGGAATATATCCGGAGAGAACATAACCGGAGGGATTGTGTCGGAGGGAATATATCCTAACTCCTAACACTTGCAATAAAAAACCAACCGTTTCCTCTAACGATCCTTGACTTTTCGGAGATTCCGGGATGACTGCTAATTCTTGTTCAATTTCATCAGTTTCAGTTGATGACATCAGTTCAAATGAATCCAAAGCGTGAGCGGAACGGGTGGTACCAGGTTTAGGGTGCTTAGATGAACCCGCCAAACCTTTGCGCTGTTCCCTAGCTATAACGAACCCCGGTGGTGCTACTTGCATATTCACGGGTGTCATTGGTGGAGTGTCGTGTTCTGCGATATGTTCTAAACCATCTCCCGTGTTAAGAGTTGCTTGGCTCATGTCTAATAAAGGAATAAACTTTAACATGAATGTAAATAACATCTATGTAGCAGCAACAAACATGTATCTGATTAAAACTAATTACGTTACCTCGTGACCTTTGCGTGGAGTCATCCATAACGAGAGTGGCTGGAAGTGGTCGACACCGATGTTCAATGTGGTTTAAAGTGTTCAATACTATTCGAATAACAGTTTGTATCTGAGAAGCTAGAGGTGTGGTACTGTATTCATACTGACAATTCAAACCACAGAGATTTAGCTTTTCAAATAAAATAACAGTATGAAGGTACATACTTAGTGGGAGACTTGTAATTGGAACTTACCTTGTAAAGTATAACAATTAAAGCTGACAACCAATAACGCCGGACATGCTTTTCAAGCAACCAAAGTGAGTAATACGGATGTACCCGATTCCCAGCAACTCGATTCGGAGCAGGGCAGAAGTGCAGAACTGTGAGTGACGTAGAAATCAAAGTTTTTCCTACACCAAAATTTTGATCCAATACTTGAGGTAGATTGGATAGAAATGAGTTGAAAACGGTGGAGCTTCGAAGTCGTCCCGGTGTAAGAAAAAATGATTTATCCGTTGAATTGTAACCCAGGAGGTTTGTAACATGTCGAAGAACAGCTAGCTGCGTTCGGGCAAGTGCTTTGTTCTCACTGGGGATGGGCTATTATGTAAAAAATTGAGCTTCATATTTGAACCAAGAAAAAATCGGAATTAAAAAATAATACTTCAGTAAGATAAATACCCCTCGATTAAATCTGGATAAAAACTGCATGAATAGAAATACAAGAAGATGCATTGTATCTCTGTCGCTCTCTTCGAATTCTACGATCCGGTGAAATAAGTTACTCAAATACGAGTCGTCCATATGCAGGATACTATGAATTTGTCCATCTAGAGTGTAGCAAAGAAGCAGGGCAATAAAAAAGAACAACCATAACAAATTCCACAAAATCTTAAGACTCAATCTGAAAAGTTACCTAAGCCATGTTTTGATCCCTTGCGTTTTAATACTGGAGCAGAAGATTGTCGGCAATAATATTTTTCCTTGTCACCTAGAGGATAAGCACAATTAAACATGAATCTAAATATTTGCTGCTATAATTAATTTTGCTTTACTGCTAATGCTATATAGAGACCTCCATGCTTGAAATTAAATGCAGCAGGAGCAGACATTGTTCTTTTGTAGGGCCACTTTTTCCCTAAGCTGGATGATAACGTTTTCTGTCCAAGAGGTTGAGGCAATTCGCTTTTGTAAAGTCCATCCTGCACACGATTGAGCTTTTTAACGAAATGCTCCATCGTGAAGTCATAATTTCGTTGATCTAATTTTATTCAAAAATAAAATGTGTTAACACTTTAGTTGGAAGTCAAATTAAAGGGATACACAGGAATAACACACGTGAATACGCGACGGAAATAATAATCATTTCCAAATCGACCTTTCATGAAAACGATTTCTCCACTCCGTTCCAAGAGGATTTGTGCTTCAATAAACAGAGTGTCGAAGCAATTGAGAAAGAAGTCCCATCGTAAAATTTTTCTGTCGCATACTGAATTTAGCAGCAGATACAAAGACTGTAAGATGACTGGCCTATCAATTATGACGGTATCGAACTGGGATTCCAAGCAATACAGAAGACTCTAAAAGACAACAGCGACATTGGCATAGCATTAAATACTGCAAATTCTGAAATAAAATTAATAATCAATTCTGCATAAATTACATAATACATTTTTTCTACCTGCAATGCCGAGTCATGAATCGTGCCAAGATAAAGACCAGTTCGCTGTGCCACTGCGACATGTGGGTCATCCAGGGACGAAATAGCATAACAAAACGCATTCGATAAGGCTGTTTGCAGAGCTTGACTATTTCTCACAGGATGAGCGTCCATGAAGCGAGTTACTGTTATTACTCGCTCAACTATTTAATTTTTATTCATTCGTGATATTATCAACGAAAATCAGGAAAATATGTAAACTTCACTTAGAGATACTAAGTCATTATATTTCTTCTTACCAGCCGTAAATCGTACTCTCCAGTCAGGGCTATGAAAGTCCTCTTCGATTTGACGCCAGAACACATCAGAGCCAATTGGAAGCGTTATGCAATGCAATAAAATAGGAACAGCCTGCTCACATATTTGGCTGTACTCGGCATCCATAAGTTCCCAAATGCTATGAATCATTTTATTATATGTAATTTTAACGAGTTAGAAAAATTCTTCGAAAATGTAAAGACATCAAAATGTAACAAAGGCTGTAAAAACAATAGTAATCAACTCTATCCGACGGCAGGAAATGGTAAGTATTAAAAGAGTGGCTTTGGCAATGACACTTACTTCTTGATTAGCAAATTTTCCTGACACCATATCAAGAATCCTCTATGATCCTTTGCAGCTTTTTGCATTACTTCACCATGTATAAATAAAATTTTTAAGCATTTTAATAGGTGGTACAAAAGTTCGGAATCTTCCTCATCTGGAATTTTCTGTGAAAAAACCAAATTAATGTCTCTACAAACGGAATAGTAATATATGGATTAACAGACAGCTCAGATCTCAGAGATATTGGTCCACATGATTTCATAAATTGACAATTAAATAAAAACATATTACCTTTAGAAGTTCGTATGTAAACTGAAGGTATGGAGGCAGCTCATCGATAGAGAATTTAAATTTACCGACACTTGTGCTCCAAAAATCTTTTCCAGACTCATCTGTTTTACCGTCCAAACCGCCCTCCTCATTGATTAAAGTTGCGGAAGCAACATGAGCGGTGGCGCTTGCTTAAAAATAAACAGGGAGAGGTAAGGCATCATTTCAAGGTTATTAATTTGTAGCAATTCCTATAGAATCTGTAATACTTATTGCATCCCTACACTCCACCTTACCGCTATTAGTTAGTTCATTGGTGCGTAATACTATATTACCTGTATCAGATTCTGTAATTGTGACAGCTCTTGCAACGGCTTTCACAATCTTTTCCGAAGGCATTATTGGAGCCAAGTCTAATTCTGACACTGTTTCAACGGTTGCCGTTAAGATCTGGTATCATTATAAAGCTTGATTATTTTACGTAATTCTTAACCCAGTGTTGAAAATATTTAAAATTGTGGATAAATTGTATACAAGACTTGCACTATTTACTTGGGGCATATTTACGATTATGCCTTCCAAACCCATGCTCTCCGATTTAGGTGAAACTGACGGTTTGGTGTCAGCTTTAACATCTAATTTCTTCTCCATTTCAGGAAATAATTTACTCCCAAACTCCCCATCAGGGCTCATTATAATCTAAAGAAAATGTTTATACGAGGTTAAATACAAGAATTTATATGAGTATACACGTATTATTAGAATTAATATTTTTCAAAGCTCAAGATTTAAAAAATTGTTTTTAGTTTAAGGTTAACATTAAGAGCTTACATCAGGTTCAAGTGCAGGTTTCTCAGGGGCCAACTTCTGCACAATTTCAAGTGCCAACTGGTACCACAAAACAGACATTTCGCAAAACTGACATTCTAGATTGCGATGACAAGTGTGCTTGCCAGGCCATGGCATAGCTACCATATTATGAAGTAACACCATAGCATCTTTGGCCACCAATGTTTGTAAACCTTTGTGCTGTTCAACCTCCTGAAGCTCTAACTATTACAAGAATCAGAATTCAACCAATTGTACATCTCTTATTGCGAATACATCTTGTAATGCAATTGCAATATAAAGAACAGTGCACACCTGTTTCAGAATAGTATCCAACATAAATATGAAAGACGAAAGCATCAATTCGCTGTCACTTTGTTGCTCCGTGTGTAAAGCAACATTTTCTTCATCATCCGACAGAGAAGATGCGTTCCTCGAATCGTCTTGGCATATAGCAGCTTTTATGAAAAATTAATCAGGTTTTTTAAATGAAAAGATTTGCTTCATTTATAATTTTGGCAGCAATTTCTTAAGATTTTAAACCTACAAATGACATCCTTCGCATCAGCGGAGACACTGCCTCTCTTAGGGACTTTTTCTATCTGCTTTGGCCTGATACCCTCGCGAAAAACAGAGAAGATGAAATATAGAGGGATGACAATTTCCAGTTTAGATAAAACCTGAAGATGATGCATATAATTACTTATAACATAAGCTTCACGAAATAGTTTTGCATTGACAATAAGATACTTGTTGGAGTTTGTGTGAATGTAAAAATTTAAACTCAATTGCAGATTTATCGCAACAATGTTACCTGTAGCCATCGAAGAGCTTGCTCTTTTACTTTATGAGAAGTCTGATGAAATCGAACAGCAATGAAATGGTACATCTGTCTTGCATCGAAGCCTAGCGGATTCATTTCTGGGTCCATTACTTTGCTAAAATAAGATAAATACATCATTTAATTCAGATTATTCTGAATTATTAAAAGGTGTGTTTACATGATACATGATTTTACCTCAGAATAACTTTCAAATCCGACATTTCTTCCTCTGGAACTTCCGATGCCATGGCTTCCATCCAGTTGGGCATAATCTGACTCCAAATATCAGGAGAAATGACTTCATATGGAACTAAGCAGAACAAACGATTGAATCCTTCTCGTAAATGAAACGTTCGGGACGAAATTACATCCCAATGACCACCCACTCGAGCAAATTCAGGAGGATGTGGTAGGAGACAAGAGACAAACGTCTCAAAATTTATTTTGACTACTTTCCGGAGCCAGGGGCAGACCACATCACTTTTAAGTCTTTCCAAAGCATTAGCACTTGGATCTAGCAGAATATACAAGAGTACAAAACTTCTTAGTAACGATTTCTTGTGATAACCAGTGCATGATTTAGATAGTTAGTTTACCATCGGGTACAAAAGCTGTAGTATTAAACCACTGAAAGAGAACGGATAGCAACCTTCCAAGAACATCGTTTGGAATGTGATCGTCTGGATTGAAAAATCCAACCAGAAGCCAGATACCGTAGCGACCCATAAGTCTTCTTTCATCGTTCGGAATAGGGTCTGTAAATTCTCCGTCTGTAAACAATCTCATTCTAGTCTGCTGGTCGAAATTGTCTTTCGTACCGCCCCTCGAATTAAGCGGTTCTGCTTCTAATAGCAAGCTGTTAGAAAGCATGAAATATTATTTTATAAGACAAACTAAAAACTGTACAACAGCTTTGATACTCCATTTTTAAAAAAAACGTTGGTCACCTCACAATTGATTCGACCTCGTAGTTAAACAACTCAACTTCATTTTTCACAGGACTTTGAAGACAAAGATGGAAAACGTGGTCAAGACCGCGACGGTTGTTGTGTCTAATTGAATGACATTGAGAGCAATAACGCATTGGGTGGTTCCCGTTATAACTTGCACATTCAGCAGAAAAACAAAATGCTGCAGCGGCTTTATCCGTAGAGCGACAATTCTAAGAACACAAACTCGATTTGTATTTCCAACGATAAGTATCACCACGTAAAATTAAAACTGTTATCAAGAAGCATTTACCAGTTTATTCTCGCACGTCATGGAAATTTGTTGCACTGGTAAAAGGACATCATACATGTGCTCGGCTGCTGCCGGCTGTTCATGCTGCAACCTGGTTGTGCATTCTTGGCACAAAAATAAAGGAGGCGGGTTTTCTGGAGCCAGAGAAACTCCGATAGAGTGATCCAAACAAATTTTTACCGCGTCTGCGTTGCCTCCCGCGTTATTAACACTGCACATTTCGCTTTTACATGATGGAACTTTCCAACCTTTATCATCAGGCAATCCAAAATGAAACATAAAATCAATGTTATTTATACTTTTTTGTAATTAAAGCAGAAAATTCATACATAGATTTTTATTTTACTTTCACAATCGAATTCTTACCGTTAAATTTAAAGTTTATGCCCCTCCGATCATACAACGTTGGATTCAAGTGCGGCCAGTAGTAAACAAGCAAATTGATAGCCACATTTCGGGCTTCCAACGTTCCATAAGCAATCACACAGAATACATCTTTAACAGCATCGCGCTTAAAACTCATGATGCATTCCATTATCTGGCAATGATACTCTGAAAGAAGCATTAAACATGTCATTTTATTTCAAAAAGTAAAGTCGCCATTGCACAAGAGATTAGCCTTCACAAAACTAAAGTAAAGTCACCAGAACTCGCTGTATACTGAAGAACCATCATTAGAACAGCCGATACAGATTGAGTTGCATAACTAAACTTATCGCCCTGCTCGTGGCAATTATCTGTAATAGAGAGTTACCAACATGTTAGAGCAGTGAAATAATTACGTGTTATTCGTGCGTCGAAGAAACGTTTAGATGTTGAGGGTACTATTCGGTTATAACTATATAGGTATACAAAAATTAATCCTGAAGCAGCATGCTTTTCATATTTAGAAGACAAATGAAATAGTACTTAAGCTGAAGCAACAGCCTACCATTCTAAAATACACTGCTAAAATGGTGTAGGTTTCGGCCTGTATTTGTTATATTATTATGAATATAATCACATCTACAACCTATTTTTATCCTCTAATCCATACCACATTTATAGCAAAAGTAGCACATTTACTGAGATTAAAAATATTACGAACTATAGTTTCCTTTAGTTAGATACTACAATATTTATATTGAGGTTAAAATCCAAATGGCACAGGATTAAATGAGTTGTTTCAATAGGAAGGAACAAGTAGGCACGAAAACACAACACTATAACGACTCAGTGTTCCCGATGTTATACAAACCCTGTTCTCTTCGCTAATAGGGTTATGCTACACAAAAAATGTCATGCTTTCGAAAACATTTGTAATTGTTTAAAGTACCAAAAATCTTTTCTTATCACACTGCTAGGAATATCCAACATTTCGCAGCAGCTACCAGCCCAATTACAGCCCTCACACATCCACCAGCTAACGAACAGCTAATGTGACAAGTTCCATAAATAATTAATTTGTACTCACACAAAGTAAATGGTAGCAGATAATGACACAACAGATCAATAATATCCTGGTGTAAAGAACATGGAAAAGTCCCCAGCGATGACGCCACAATGTACGGAAGAGTATCAATAAATTCATGTTCCAAGAATGGTAGCAGACAAGCAATAGTCTGCAAAATGGCTTGGCCAAATGCTACGGAAACAAATCAATATGAACTTCCACAAAAAAAAACCCTTTTTCAGCCTAACTATCTTCCCCACAATTCCCATGTCTTTCTTTCATAATCAAACCTTGAATTCCGAACTGAATCACTGGAGCCACATCAATGAGCTGCACAACAACAGCGAAGAGCCCTTTGTAATCTAGATTCGGGAACAGCTGCATCCTGGCTGCATCTTCAGCTCGAGATTTGAGCATTTCCAATGGAAACTGAGGTACATCTTTTAGCACCACTAAATAAAAACAAACGAGTCCCGCATTACTCAATCTCAATATACTTTCTCAAAGTACTACAAATAATCTCCCCTCACTACAACCGTAGCTTCAAAACCAAACTTCAGTATAACAGTTTGTTCAAAACCACATACCAAGCAATGTTTGGGAGAAATGTTTCAATGTATTGGCAATGTCCAAGCCCGTTGGAGGGGGCATTATCCCGTTCGTCAATCGGAGGTGAAAGTCATGAAGATTGCGAATCTTCGCCGTAACTAAAAAATATTGTACAAAATTATTATCGCATTTCAAAATATCGCCCTTACATTATATGATTATATTATATTATTACACATAATCACACTTACACGCCGCAGCACGAGTTCCCATTCTTCCAGGAGTCCACCGACAAATAAATTGCGAATCGGAATCCGGTTTTTAAATTTGCCAATCCCACAGACACAATATTCACAAATTTCCTAAAAACATGCTCAATTACTGAATTACTGACCCTCCCGAATTTTTAAATTACATAATAATAGCACTAATTTCAAAATAGTCCATCACCCCAAGCCATATGATACTACTCCGTCATTAATAAAATTAATTGCAAATTCTCACAAGAATCTTTCCCTGCCTCAGCCAGGGAAGTCCATGGAAGTGAAAACACCCGAGAAAGTTCATGTTTCCCAGCAAAATCATCTTCCGTTCCGGGTGGCTTCCGCATCTTTCTTCCTTCTTCAGCTCACGTTATAAGTATACCATAGGCCATAGAAACGCATCGGCACAAATTATTAGGACGGATCGGCAATGGCTAGGACTTACCCATAAAAACCCTCCGAGAGTCACTGAGGCCCACGTAATTATTTTTGAGTAAAACACTTCACAAAGTACACAGAAGCTCCACCACCCACACGTCTAACCCTACAAAAATAATCACACTCACATTTAGTTCCTGCAAATGTCCACGCACCCAACAAACGTTCGTTGCACATGCCCCACCCCCGCATAAGGCTAACACAGAGACACACGTAAGTGACATGAGCTCAAGTACATTATGTCAAAGCACTTGTTAACATATACAAGGTTGGGGCCATGTACATATCATATGTAACGAAACCTCAGGCCCGCTCAATCAGCACCTCAGCACAGTTACACTTCCTATTCTATAGTGTTACGTACATATATGGAGAGCTTCATAGCTCCTATTCTAAAATTGTAAGGAGCAGTGCCCACACCACGCCCATGGAAAGTTTTTCCTTGAATTTGATTGGCTGAGCTCATGGCGGATCGACGGTTAAAATTTATGTAAACAAGGGAGAGGCGGCAAACCGTTGGACGTCTGCCTTTCGTAGGATGCAGTGTGTGTGTGTGATAGTGTGCGGACTGCGGGCGTGTGTGTGGTGGAGTATATGGGGCTGATCATATTTGAGGACGAGGACACTAAACTCTGAACGGTCTGAACCTCTGAACTGAACAAATTGCATGAAGTATAGTAAGCAAAAGGTAAGTATAGGGATTAGCTCATTGTTTAACCATTCGTTAATTTGGATTCAGTCCTGTTCGGTCCGGCAAGCGAAGAAGTTGTGAAAGTGGGAAGGTAATTCTTTCCGTTGGACGCAATAAGTAAGCAAATCCCTTATGCACTTCACATATATTCGGAAGTTTGAAGTTGTAATTTGGGAAAGTAATTTTTGTGTGTCAAGGCGTCAATAAAACACTATGCTTGCGTAGTGGAAATTGTGACTTGGGAATTTTGACCGTTTGAGCTACCGTGGGGCTCATTTTGACGTATTTCAGTTTCTGAAATATTAATTATCTTGAGATAATATAGTTAATTGTCTCGGATCAGCCCGGATCCGCTAGTGTGAAAGGTAAGTTGGATTTTGTTAGTTATTAAATTTGTTCGGATTCCGTATAATTATATAGATGGTTATTTTAGCTGGGTGAGAGTAATTTACATTTATTATTCTATTTATTTTAATTTATTGACAGTGGTGAATATAACCTGAAAGCCTGTAGTAGCCTATGTAGATGGGTTTTTGTGCGAATATCATAGGTTGTAGTAGTTTTTTATCCTGTAGTAGATAGTTGAGACCAAAACGGTTAACGGTCGGGTTAAGTAGAGAGTTGAAGTTTTGGAAGCACTGATTTTGGTTACATCTATTATTGATTTTTTTTACGGATAGCGTCACTTGGATATTTCCCTATGTTTTGGTTAGTGGGTGAGGAAATTAACCGTTGTTTGTGAATGCTTTCTTTTACTGATGACATTTATTTTTGGATATATACTGGGACTTATATTATTTCTGGCTTGGTTAGGTTTGAAAATTGAAAATACTTCAGTCCTGCCGGAAGTTGATATTTAAGACCTTTTTGTTACAGTAATCCTGGGTTCCTTTTACCATTACCATTACTCGTAAACATAATATTTTGACCTCTCATTTCTTCGAAACGAGACGTGCCCGACAAAAACGTCTTTCAGGTTCCTATTCTATTCCTCCAATAGTTTTTTCCCTTTACGAATGGCTGCGAAGTTTATATAAGTTGCTTCATATCGGTTGTTACCTGTTGTAACTTGGTTTTTGATAATTGTATTTTTCACTGGGATTTGCGATGCTACACCCTGTGGTTTCTATAGTACTGTTTTAACTCGATATGTGTGTAGTAGTTTCGTCTGTAATGTAATCATCTGATACAGGGGACAAAGAAGATATTAGACAAGGCATACACAATGGCCATGGCCACGGGACGACGTGTAATCCCAGGGACCCCTTCGGACTCTGATGAGGAAAGCACCGGGAGCAAGACATCCACACCATTTCTTAACAATAGACGGAAGGTAAACACTTTTTGTTTTTATTCCTAAGAACGCGTTATACAGGGGGATGAAAGACAGTAAACGAAATTATAATACTTTTTAGCTGTGTAGGTAGGTTGACTGACTGACACGATGAGTCCTTGCATAATACATGCACATTTTGCATAATAAGCAAAAATTGTCTGTTCTTCGACCAGACATCTGTCCTGTAATACAAAATTCATGTTACGATATCCGTCCCCATGCAATGACAAGGGAATATGCGTGTACACTAATTTAAATTCAATTTTAAATATTCTTGTTTTGGTTAGATTCGTTTTAAAATGTCTGCAGATTTTCATATTTCCCATGTTGGTTGGGGATTGATGTCGTATAAAATGGGCTTTGAATTTAGGGGTGGATAGGTATCAGATGTAGATGAACCCAAACGTGATGCTACATGCAAAACTGTGCGAATTGGATAGTTATGCAGAAATCGAATGTCGTACTCGTAGTAGTGAATAGTATATACGTACAATGAAGTTTTGCATTTTAAGGGGGTAAGAATTACCTTTTGATAAAAAATAATTAGGTGTAATCACCACCTGGCAAAGGTGGGACCCTATCCTAGATCTAGGATAGAATATAGGCCCAGATCGGGGGTGCAAAATAAAAATGAGAAATATAGGCACGGATATAGGCTAGGGCTCAAAATAAATATAGGCTAGGATGAAAATCTAGGTAGGGTCTCCAAATTGCTTCTCGGGGTTAGGGAATATAGGCTAGGCTTCCTGAAACTACCCTCACCTAGAACGCATATAGGTAAGCCGGTGTGTAAATATGTTCCGCTCGTAATAGTTATGTATCATGTGCACTTTGTTACTACACGGGTAGTAAATATACACAGGTTTTACTTGGTGTGGCTTTACTGTTAGTTGTTCATTTATTGTAGAAAAGGGCTTGATAGTCTTATGAGTTTATGAAAATGGCAGTGTCTCCTCCGTCTGTCCTTTGTATTGGCGTGTTTCTAGTCGAGCCAACCATAAATGCTACTTCCAGTTAAATATATGTCAAAGTCATATATTCTATGCAATAATTTAACTATTGGTAATAATTATACATATTTTAATATTAACTGCACGAAGTTGAATTAACCCTTGAAATTCCACTGAAAATGGTTAATTTAATCCATTTTTGGTTTTTATTTAAGGGGAAAGAAATTTTCCGTTCTTACTGAGCTTGTCAGGAGTTGTTAATCTCTTAGCAAGTATCAAAGGAATGGTACAATCACGTAGACAGTCCCTTACAGAGCCTCAAAAGCGATTTTATAGCTTTTTTATAGCTTAACTTATTTCCCTTCTAAATCAAAAATTGCAAAAGGTAAATATATTTTATAATTCTCTATGAAAGTGGCTCCTACTAAAATCAAAGTTTCTGTTCTTAATAAATTTTGTTTTCCCCGAAAAAGCACGTATGTCGGACCCTACTGCTAGAAAGCCAAATACTTTTTACTGGAAGTAGTCCAAACATTCCTCCACAGGGAGATCTTACATAATGTTTGCTTCAAGTGTGATTAAAATCACTACAATGCAATCGAAAGATACCCGGGCGTTGGTTTGCAGGTGACAGGTACATGACTTGTGACGGCTCCAACCACAGAAAATAAAAGCATCCAAAACCAAATACTATCTGATGAGGGTGACATTTGGTGTGGGTGTGCATTTTGTAAAAGATACTTAACACTAGGTTATATATCGTCGTTCAAGAGGCAAAATGACCTACATCAAAGATGGGCCTTTCAATTCACCTAGCCTTTTTCCTTCCTATAATTAAACTAACATAATGCGCCTCCCTATTTCCTATAATTATAATCCTCGCCAAGTTATCTCCCCCTTTTAAGGAAATGCTCAACCAAACGCCTTCCTTAAATCCTTTAAAGGCTAAGGCAACACGAAGTTCCTTCCTATAATATAGGAAACAGGGAGATGCCTACCTACATATATCCCTATAAATGTTCTTATAATATTCCTTTTGGGAGTATCATGCAGCTATACCCTATTAGGAAGTTCAAAACTACTGTTTATATGATATATAACTTGTTATATAACTGGTACTATATAAGCACACCCTTAAAGCCCCACAGAAAACCGAAAACCCCGCATGTGTGTATGTCGAAATATCCTGTACTTAATAATACTATATTTATTTATTGCTACGTTGGTCTGTTGGTTTGTTGATCTGTTGGTCTGTTCCACGCTGAAAATGTGTTTTTCCATTGTCGTCCAGATGTCCTAACAATCGTGCTATAACATGCTTTACTTCTCCGCATTTTTACAACCATTGCTTATTTGTTATAGTATAAAATGTAGGGATTTCCCAATGTAAACTTATACATTCCTCTTCGAAATTATATCCATACGTTTTATTGTTCAGTGCACCAATGCACAACCATACCCCTACTCGGCATGTCGGCATCAGTAGCATACCTGTTCCCTTCATATTATATTTATTTATGAAGCTCCTAGCCTAAATTTCCTAGATGCCTATATTTATTCCCCAAACTTCCTATAATATTTTATTTGCATATAAATCCTATTGAACCTTGCCTATATCCTATCCTAGATTCTTGTTTTTTTGCTTCCTCCCTAGAATTTTTGCCTATAAAAGGGCCTAGATATAGGCAAGGGGCCCATCTTTGACCTACATGCTATGCTTTTTGTACAGCATGTAGATCATTTTGCCTCTTCAACGACGATATTATATGCTGACTATACACTTGCAGTCCCTCTAATTGCTACTTCATATGGATTTACTTCGACTTATATAGCTATTATCTGTGTCTTACCTAAAAAATGACTAATAATACAATTATTTATTATTTTTGCGGACGTTCAGTGAATTTATGAAAAACGACGACCGCTCTTGTATGTTGTTTGTGGTCATTTTTTAATTAATTTATGTTTCATAATTTCAAATTTCTAGTTAATGCTTGCTTGTAATGTTTTTAGGTGATGCACCTAAATTTTGATGCCTCAACGATAGAACCCGATCGGTCAGGTTCGCCTGTATTTAATGAAACAGTTATTCGGGTCACACCGGTGGAAAAGATGAAAACCAAACCTTATCACAGGCGTGTGCAAGTTATTTCTTCTTCTGAAGATGAGGACGACGAATCTGTCCAAACAGTAGCAGGAACGCCATCATCTGAAAAATCAGCGTTCGAAACTGCCTGTGAAAGTGAAAATGCCGGCTCTCATACCCCTGCACGAACCGTGAACTCGAAAACGTCGAAAAAATTCGGCGTCAACTCGGGAGAATTATTTAAGAGCGAGTCAAAATTCTCCAGCAGTGATGACACATTATCTTTAAATTCTCCACCTTCCTATAAATCTCCTTCAAATCCAATTCACAACTGTGCTACTATTCCAATTGATTCTTTGACTGAGCAGGTGAGCCAAATTGGCCTAGGAAGAGCTAGTAAAAAAGATTTAAACGACGATATACTGAATATTGACAACTTGGTTGACCAGTTGGACAATGTATCTATTCACCACATTCCTACCAAGCAAAAGGCTAAAAGTCGAACTCCGTCAAGTAGTCCTGAGATTATTGAAGAATTACCAGGTGCTGGTTATCAAGGCAGATATCTCGCTACAGCTCGTGTTCAAGCCGTACCCCCAAAGCCTGAACGTAAAGTATCACAAGCAACTGCACCAAGGCAGATAATCTATTTGCCTGAAGTACCAGCCCCTGCAGTTCCAAACAATTTACCTCCTCAATTAAAGGGAAGTGTCGGTGGGCTTATTTCCAAACTACAAAAGATCATTTCTAACATTCCAAAAGACGATGGACATGATGATTTGGGCAAGCCGGAAAATCTAAGAGTGGAACTGCATAAGCATCAGAAATATGCTCTCAAATGGTTGTGGTGGAGAGAGCACAAGAAACCATATGGAGGAATTCTTGGTAATTTATTTCAGAATTGAGATCAGGAGATTTTCTAGTATAATTAGTTCATTGTCTAATGGTTTGCGTTTTTTTTACATATTTCTAGCTGACGAAATGGGTCTTGGCAAAACTGTTATGATTTTAGCTCTGATTTGCCGTGGGAAAACGGAAGGAGTCAAAGAGAACGATGGAGCTAACGACTGGCAAATGAAAGAAAATTGTAAGTGTTTTGTTTGTATTTTGTTGTAAGTATTTCTTTCCTTTAAAGTCAATTCAAATTCATGATTACCAAGCGAATCGTGGAAACAATTGTGCAGTCAGTTATTTATATAATATCTGTAAACATGTCTAAATAAAAATTTATATTTTTCTTGTCAGATCGCTTAGTTCCTAGTCGAGCAACTTTAGTTGTCTGCCCACCCTCTGTATTAGGTCAATGGGAGGAGGAAGTCAACAAGAAATCACGAGGACTTCGCGTTCTGAAATACCATGGTAGTAATCGTGTCAAATCTTCAGCAGTGTGAGTTTAAATTTTTTATAGAGATATTATTTATTTCAAGCTCACTATCAATACATAGTTTTAGTCTCAAGTGATTTAAATAATATTTATTTGAAATATTGCTAAACAGCTTGGCTCAGTACGATGTTGTTTTGACCACTTACACAATTCTAAGCGCTGAAATTCCTAAACTTTCTGAGCAGTCAGCGGAGGCTGTAAGTTTTTAATTTTTTTTCCATAAGTCATATCGTATTTACGAAATATCTACATAAATATAATCACTGTATGCATAAGTTGGACTTAATTCGTGACTACTTTATTATGCTTGATCTTGATCGTGGAGACTAATATTTTGATTTTCTGTGCAGTGCCGTAGCCCTGTTATTCGAGTGCATTGGGAAAGAATTGTCCTTGATGAGGGACATCAAATCAGAAACTCGAAAACTGGCGGATCTCAGGCCGTGTGTAGACTTGCTGCCCAGCGTCGATGGGTAGTAACTGGAACGCCCGTTCACAACAAGTCAGTAATCATTGATTATTCTGAGTTAGCTGTAATCCTTAGGCGTAAAAATTGTGAGTTTTTAATGCCGATCTAATTGTTGCAGGCCCGCGGACATGTTTGCTTTAGTGAAGTTTTTACGACTGGAGCCATTTAGTGAGGCCCAAGTTTGGGAATCTTGGATTGGAATGAAGGCTGTTAATGCTCAGAGTGCTGAGCGTTTGAATACTATAGGTAAATGTTTATTATTACGCCGAACCAAGGCCGAAGTCATGGAAATGGCTGTTAGTGATGGGAGTGACATGTGTCCCATCCCTCCCAAAACAATCGTTGACAGGTTTGTTGAACTAGCGCAGGAGGAACGGGATATCTATGATCACTTAGACTCTTTCGCTACGTAAGTTGAAAAAGTCCTATTTTACTACAACTATTGTTATAGGCTCAGTTCTTGTAATTACGTCATCATAATGAATCAACTATCATTGAAAAACATTGTTTTTTATCGTGTAGAAAAGAGTTTCGAGCATTTCTGAAAGCAAAGGAGTTAAGGAATGAGGAAATGCAGAAGGCAGCAAATCAGTTCATGGCTGGGAGAGCACGCCCTTTGAAACAATCGGAAGAAAAAAGTTTTACGCATATTTTCACTTTGATATTAAGGTTGAGACAGTGCGCAGTGCTGCCTATATTAATTAAATCGGTAAAAGCTATTTACGTAAACACTTGTGATAATTTGGAGAGTATTTAGTTTACTTTAATGAAATGTATGGTGACAGAGTTTTGAATGAGGTTTATGTGGTAGTCTCGTATCTGTAAATAATATAAGCAAATTTTGATTTATAGATGTTAGATGAGGACGAGGACTTGGATTATTCCGCTGAGTATGATCCTATAGAAGACATGGTATCGATGAAAAATCCAGTATTTTCTGAAGATTTCAAATCGGCTAAATTACAGCAGGTAATCATTGAAAGAATGAATTTCATGGAAAATCAAGCATATTCATTAGAATTGAGCACACGTAAGTGTACTTAAATGTGAAATTCTTATATTCTGTCCATTTTCAGATGTACGAAGACCTTGACACGATTAAACGAGAATGTAAAGCCCGAGGTGAGCGAATGGAAAAAGTTATCATCGTTTCTCAATGGACCTCGTTGCTAAACATTGTTCATAACCATGTTATCCAGAGGGGTTATTCTACCACAACAATATCGGGTATTTAACACGCATTTGTGTCATATCTGTGCACCGTGTGTATAAGAATATTCTCTATATCTTTTTTATTAATTGTCGTGGTTTCTTTCAATTAAATCGCTACGAACAGGACAAGTAAAAATTAGTGATCGAACTGACATAATGATGAAGTTTAACAACGACCCTAAACGTCCACAAATAATGCTGTTGTCACTCCAAGCAGGAGGAGTCGGGTTGAATCTCATCGGAGCCAACCACTTATTCTTTTTAGATATCCACTGGAATCCCCAGTTGGAGCTACAAGCTCAAGACAGAATCCACCGTTTCGGCCAAACGAAGCCCTGCACAATTCACAGGTTACCTATTGATTTCAAATCAATTTTAAAACTTTCTTCATCAATTCGTAGGAAGATATATAGGTAGTGGTTATCATATTTTCGAAATTCCACAGGTATATTAGTAAAGGAACTATCGAAGAGCGAGTAGTAGAACTACAGAAGACAAAGCTTGAACTGGCGGATGGAATCTTAAATAACGCCCAGAAGAAGAGTGCAACAGGTCTGAATATTGTGGATATGAGAAAGCTGTTCGGGGTGTAGACTATTAAATGACGCTGGGCAAAATTAAAATCAATAATAATTATCATCATTACTAGTTCTGTTTGAAAATACTCGAATTGATTTATTTTAGCTGACTTAGGTAGAAATTTCGCCTTAAGCAAATTAGACGTACGAAAATTGAGTAACTGTAATTGATGACATAAACCGTACTTTTTTCCTTTGACTGATCAGCACTAATCAACCGTAGTTAATATAAATC
Organism: Allacma fusca; assembly: GCA_947179485.1. Classification (NCBI taxonomy): domain Eukaryota; kingdom Metazoa; phylum Arthropoda; class Collembola; order Symphypleona; family Sminthuridae; genus Allacma; species Allacma fusca. The sequence goes on from OX359247.1 coordinate 20,636,742, forward strand.
TACATTTGAAAATTGTTGTATTTGATGCAAGTGATTACAGTAGAATTCTATGAGCTAAAATCCAATAAATTGTATCTTCCTTTTTCAGTTTATGCTTTATTAAAAATAAGAAAATATTTTGCAATAATGACAAATAAATCAGTTCCCAACTTGGAATATATAAGTGAAATTAATATTGTTACATTATTGCTGATTTTTATCTTTTCTTCCTTCCGTGTATCGTGTCATACAATATTACCATCGTGCTTATAATTAAATCATGCGCATATTTAGTTGCACACTTACAAGCATGTATGTTTGAATTCTATCAACATCTTGTTTTAAAAAATACGTGATAATACGGTGTGTTCATCTATAATATTTAAGTATCATAAAAATTAACTCATACAGGTACGGGTGCAAAGGTACTTTAAAATTACACAATACTTTTACTCATACATGCTTTAATAGTCGATTTCCAGTACTACTTATAGGAAGGCAGCTGAGCTGTGATTCATTGGTACAATGCTTCCTTACATGTACCTGGGCATCCCTCGGGCCTTTTGGAGTCCTTGGTTAAGTGCGTAAGAGCAGATCCACAAGAGATGTTGGGTGTTTACAAGAAAATCCCTGGACAGGGATGGAACAAGGAACTACTTGTGCACTGGTTTTGTAATGAAGGGAAAACGTATATGCTCCAACATCATTTGAGGAGGCTGAGAGTGAATGCACTTGTACAAGCATTTGTAGCTGCAAGTACTTATTTACTGATCCTTGATTTTTTTTAGTATTGGGATCAGTACACTGTAGGACTTTTGTTAGGCATATGCTAGTAATAAGCCCTTCTTTCTGTATGGATTACTTGTTTTAAGTATATGGTAGAAATTCTATCGTCATTCTACATTACGTTTTAGACTTTTTCCTACGTGCTATCATTACAGCAGACCATTTTCATCAGTTTTTGTTAACAAAGAGTTGCATGGACAATCTCACTGTGATTTTAATCCTTCAAAAGTAATCGTAGGTAATAACTGTGTGAATTAGCTGTCATTAGTTTGTTCTTTTAATTTATATCAAAATTAAACTAAACAAAGCTTCAATAGCAACAACATCAGCCTTAAAAGAGGCAGCGTGACAAAAGGTAATATTAAAATTTTAAATACTCAAAATAAGATAAAGCACTGATTGTATATGGTCTAAATTCTAAATTTCACATTGAGGTTCCAGCTTATTGCTACAATAATAATTATTAAGACTAAAAACATGGGGTATCTTAATTCTTGCGTTTAATTAATTTTTTCTTGTGAGTTATTTAGTATTGAAAGGAGAGCCATGTGAAATGATAGACGGAAAATTTATGAAAGCAGAGATAAACAACAATTGGTATTACAAGTACTAATTGTAAGTAATTTACAACCACAATGTCAGTTTCAGATCATTGTCCCAATCATTAGTCATAATTACCCAGTTGTATATTACTGCCCTTGTGTATTCACTACACATAATAAGTATTCACGTACAGTAACGGTTTGTTTTTTAAGATATGCTAGATGATTTAATTGGAAATTCTGGAAGAATATTGTTGTTTGCATGTGGATGTACATACGTACGTTTATTGACAGGTGCCAAGGCACTAAGCTTGTTGTTATGTTAGTGAAAATACTCATAATTACAATAGCCGTCAGCTCTCTCTAGTAGGCTTCCACATGTGTTCTTATTTCCTATAACAACATATACTTATACACGGAAAGCTAGGCAAAGAAGTCCTAGTCTGTGATCAAGGCCACGGTTTTTTCCCCTTTGCCTGTGAAACGTTGGATGGTGAAAGTATACTTATATATATTTAAGTACTTGCAAGGAGAATATACCAGACTAACAATAAACTTCAAGAACGTATACATTAGCTCCATGCACCCTGAAATACGGAACCCTGATCTTCAGCTGTTTGCTCAAACACATAAGGTTGGGGTTGGAGCAAAGGTTCTGTAAAGCAACTGTTGCTTTACAGCTACTTGCATTTGTATAGATAGGTGTGGAGAACTGATTTTGACTTGGAGGAATATATAGTCGACCAGTTTTGTCTTTTTTATATATCAAGCCTTTTGGTGAATGAGATACCTTACATGGGGAGATGAAGATGATAAACGTAACTGGTATATGCATTGATTGTAATAATCTTACATTCATTTGAAGTATTAATAATTATTCTGTTCACCATTCACCATTCATGCTTTAAGTTAAGTTGCATTTGAGCGTGCTTGTTTAGGGAAGTCGTGTACTACTAAAATACGAAACAGTAGCGTAGGGGTAAGTAAGTATTGGATACAGCGTACACTGCACAGATTTGTATTATGGATTGTCCTACATCTAAAACATACAGTCAGAGGTCACAGTAAAAAGAGAACTCCTCTTACCATGCTCTGTCAGCTGAATGTTAAAGTGTAAGCTTGCTCTTTGAATGAATCAGTAAAAAGTAGTATCTTGCTGAAGCTGAGGAAATAAATTTACAGTAAATTTTCCTGACAATGAGCGATCGTATAGTGTAGTCGCGGACAGAAAGTGCATCCTATAATATAAATACGTAACTCACAATCAGTTACATTGATGTAGTCATAATTGCCAGTTGTCTTGAAGTTGCATGAAAATAACAGTGCTCTCAATTTTACTCACTACTCGAATTTTTCATAAAGAGAGTAAGTGAGTATTGTACTTACTCGTACTCACTTCCGCGAGTATGAGTAAGTAATGAGTAAGTAATTTAAAGAAGGCATAATCTTCAAGTAAGTAATGAGTAAGTACGAATACTCAATCCTTAATTTTAAGTGAGTAATAAGTAAGTATGGCGAACTTCAAAGCTTCAAAAGTAAGTATTGAGTAAGTAAACACTTCTGTACTTGAGTAGCCACCATAGAAAAAATGTTCTCCGACAATATCAATGACATATATGACTTCTGGAGGCAAATACCACAAGCAAACAATGCATTTATATAACATGCGTCGATGCAACTCGTTGAACTTGAATCGTTGACTACACTACCAAAGATTTGAGTGATGGAAATTCTAGCAAAAAGTATATAAAGATCCTACTTTAATAATTGTATTCAACCTAAACATGAACAGTGAAGTAACTAATTCCCGGTCTGCAGAAGATGACAGTGATATTACGGTGGAAGAAATATATAGGGAGGAAAGTGTTTCAGCTGAAGATGTTTCGAGTAAAAACCCAGTCGTTAATTTGCAAGAAAAACCCTCATTTCTTCCTGTAGCGCCTGTATTCACAAGGAAACGTAAATCAGGTCACATTAAAAATACCTCAGTAGTTCCAAAACCTGTTCCACCAAGTGTTACGAATGTTCACCAACTTGAGTTGCCTACGTTTTCGGATCCCACCCAACACAAAAAGAGAAAATTTGAAACCGGTGAGGCGCTTATTTAATGTAAATGTCTACAGTTGCCCGTAAAATATTTAAAAATGAACTATTCTACATTAAAACCATTCATTCCATTTCTGGAAGAATAAATGCACAATGTGTTTTGATTCGAAAATGAGTAAGTATTACTTGAGTACAATGCAGACAAGAGTAAGTAAAGAGTAAGTAATATCAGGTCATATTTTCGAAAAAGTAAGTAATGAGTAAGTATCACGCTCCGACCGAAATTTTGAGTGAGTACTGAGTAAGTAAGATAGTTACCATGAAGCCCGTGAGTAAGTAAAAAGTAAGTACGGGGTATCATGAGAGACAAAATTATGAGTAAAGAGTAAGTAATGTGTCTAACTGAGAGCACTGGAAAATAATGACTGTTGTTGGGGCAAAATGAAATTACAGAGGTTAGGACGACGCTAAAAGTATTTATCCATCAATGCGGAAATATCATGCCACATGCCACTTAAGCTCAATTATAAAGTGTAGCATACATGTAACTACTGAATGGACCATGAATATTGCAATAAAATATTTTTATTTACAGTTCTTTTATTTGGTATTGTTGTATTTGTGTGTGCAGTGTCATCCTCTTTAACAATTTTATGCCATGGAGAAAAGGTCATTGCGGCGAGGACCTGGGTTGACATTGCCTGTTGACATTCCTCCAAGAATCCGACAATCATTTCATTCAGGTTGGTAAATGTATTTTATTGAGGACGGACGTCCACAAGGAAGGATATTGTTTGTTAAAAACAAACCTAATCTTTATGTATATAGTATTCTAATAGCATTTGCATTTGCTGAGAAAGGCAGATGCGTCTACGAAATAAAAGAATATATGTTGGGATGGAAGGCTTCTATTGTAAAAATTTGTTTCACTATAATTTGGCAGGAGATCGCTCCAGCTGTGACAACAATGACGGAGGTTCCAATTCGCACAGCCCAACTCGTCATATTGCAACCCAAACACCAACAGAGCATTTCTCATTTACATTTGACTTTGGTACGGTACCATCCTTCCCTTGTGGAGATGAGAATGATTACTTGGAACGAACAGGTAATTCCTGGAATCTGTTGACTTCGACTCTGCTGATAACTTGTTGTTATGCTCGCGTGTATCTGACCACTTGCTGATTCGTGTCATTATTTTTATTAGGTACTGAGAAACGAAAACGACCAATGTTATATGGTAAACACAGTTTTCGAGAAGTTCGAGAAACTAGTTGGATTCCACGATGGCTCCGACGCTCAAGTTCAGGTGAATTTATTGAATCACCAGAGATTGCATTTACATTTGAAACGATGACTAGAAAAAATCATTTGGATTTTTTATATCACCTTAGAGTATTTATTTGCTACGTAAATAGATAGTATCTGGTAAATAATAGAGTGCAACTTTACATTGACAGGATCAACACCAGCAGCAATGGTTGTCCAGCGCTCAGTGTCAATGTCTCTGTCGGTGAGTCCTGAGGATGCAAAGGAAGTGGGGAAACAACTTCGACGAATTTCTGATGACTTTGAAACCTGTCGAGGTCGGAGTCAGAGTCAAACTCAAATAAACAGCCTGGAGTAGTTACTCTGGACTTTGCTGATTGATGTCGTAGTTAATAACATACATACTAAAGAAACCAAGATAATCACTTCGAATTGCCTGTTTTATAGATTTTGTTTTGTATTTTTTACAGATATATTATTTTATAATAATAGTGGGCGTATACTTACTCCACCTCTACAGATCCAACATTTCTAAATTAAATATTAATATTCGTGCCTCTAATATATTATGCACCTACTATAATTTTATATATTTTTTTCCGTTGGAAACTGCGGAAAAAACTCGTAAAGTTACTTGATTCTCCGGCATGATGGATTAGATTATGCATAATTATGTAGTCCTCCTATATTTTTGTTGTTTTATCCCTTGATGTTTGTAACCACTTGGAACCCTCAGCATGCTTCTAGATTTCCATATGACTTGAACTTCCACAATACGAAGTCATTGCTATTCCCTGGGCAAGTCATCTATTTTGATAGTGTCTCGATGTCTTCTTTGGACTTGAAAAAATATTTTCCTATTGGAATGCTATACTTTAAACAATTAACTAACCAAACTTGTTTTATGTAATAACTTACGAATCCAACTAAGCAATAGTATTCACCATACATATATACATCGATTTGTTTTTTACATCACTCCAGCAAAACATATACTGTAATTAGACAAGTCACTTAGCTTGTACATATTGCACTTGATTAGAAATCATTTCCAAGTCAAGTTCGACTTATTTAGTGGCTACCTTCGTTTTCATCAGCTTACCAGACATACGTAATAATTACATATCTCACATTTCCCCGAATTAGATATATACTAACTAATAAATGTAGGCCGCGGCCGAGCCCAGTAGAGACAGTAATAGCTGAAGGCGATTCATAATAATAACAACAACAATTCCGACCAGCTACACCAAGTAATTATATTTGATTGCTATTATTACTCTTAATTATTTTCTTTTCCATTTCCTTTTTCCCCGTGTGGTGGAAACACACTAGATTTACTAAACAAGGCTTTTAACACGGGAATGAATTTGCTGATGATAAAAATATCTGAACCTAGTCAATCAACAATTGGGTGAGCACACTTGCCTCCTCAAATGCGACATACATATAAACGAGTCTAGTGATAAACGTGCACTATTCCACGCATCTACTATTTACACGTTTACGTATACATAGTTTATAAACCACCATTTAAGAGATGACCACAAAGAAAAATTTAGTTTCTTATGTAAGTAAGTACCTGTCCCACACGGACAGTTACTTACCTTGCCTAGCTTCTTCGTGGTTAACTCCAATACAAACTTTCCTGTTAATCTATAATTCTAATCGTGTAACGTATGTATATGTGCAGCATAAAAAGCTGGACAATTTATGCATGCCAAATTTTTTTTAAAAGCATCTCTCTCAGATCGCAGATCGTCAACTCATAAAACTGGTCAACCTTCACAAAATTGAAGCTGTCCCTATGCATATGATTCGGGGAATGCACTTAAAAATTCTCTATAGGAGTATGTGTGGACGTGTATTTCTTATGTAATAAAACCTGAATTTGTGCAGTCGTCCCAATGGATTCTAAACCTGTCCAATGGACATGAAGTATGCTCCACAGTGTCCAATCCATACATACTCATGCAAACAATGACTACGGGCCACTATATGCACGTAACCATCGTCGACCCTCAGTTTACAAAGTTCAGACCTCCAGACATAGTCACAAAGATTTTCTCTCCCAGTGCCAGCACGGTAATTACCCTGCAAAAATCCCAATCCTCGTGGATTTGCAATGTGAAAGTTTCTAATCGTTTTTTCCATCATTTCAAAATATCAATAAAATGAGTTTAAGAACCTTTTTGTACGGGCTTACGACGAACCTGCTTGTTGGATTTTGCTGCTATTTGACGAATCTCTTCATTGAGCACTCGACGGATCCTGAGGTGATTCAATATTATAAATTGGGTTAAATAATGAACGGCTTTGTACATTTTAAGTTGCATTTATATTGGTGAAATATTGCAAAGGAAAAATTATTACCATATGCAAAAAATTTCATGGAATTTAATGCTTGCAGACTCGGCTTACCGGAGGATTAGGATTGGGTATTGTTTCTGCAATTTTGATCGTACTATTTGTATCAAGATGGGCAACGCTGAATACGTGGAGGTTCCATGGTGAGACGCAAACATTACACAGAAATGATTTTTTAAATGTACTATTTGAAATGTTTTCGTAAAGGTAACTTGTTTCTCATGTATCGGTTCACAGTATTTTGAGACATGTCTGTTTTTATATAGCGGTAAATATGGTGCTGTTTCTCCACTCTTCGTTCAATTTCTTTGTCACGATTGACAAATTGATTGAACCGAATGGATTTTTCCTCACGGAATACATCCAAGCTGAAGAGCCTCTTTTGCACAACGTTTGGACCTTCATAATGACATTTTTCGATGGTATTCCTCTGCATATCATCAACTACACGATTTTTTATAGAGTCCGAACTGGGTAAGAAATCTTTGAATTAAAGTCCTTTTTGTTCGAACACTATACTGTTACGAAGTTGCCATAAAGCCCGATTGTGATGGGGTAAATGTGCCCCAATATTTTTTAATACGACGCTTTGATTTTAAATCAGATTGACAACCAGAAGTTTGTTGCTGTTCAATACCACTGCATGCTTTGCCATGCTTGCTCAATTCGGGCCTGTCATTTTGACCTCTGGACTCACAACAAGAACCACGACCAAGATATTTTTGGGTATATTTTCCTTGTATGCGTTCCTCCCTGCCATGTAAGTAAAACCAGCTAGAAGGAATTATTTGCATAATTATAGTGCATACTTCCAGTTTTAAAAATACATTTATAGCATTAGATTGTTCAGGGAAATAAAAGTCTAGAAGGTGATGTAAATTCTGGATTTTTTTTTAATTGTGTATAGAGTTCTACACTCAGCGAGAGATTTTCAACTCGAGAACAAACTTGAGAAAAAAGTTATGCCAGTGGTCTTAAGTGTTTTGACCGTTCCTCTCTTGGCTCTCTCAGCGCTTATTTTCATTTCTAAAGCGTTGGTAAGTGGTAGATTTCTTATAATTATTCTGCAAAGAGTACAAGTGGAAGTTGAACAGGTTCTGAGATGAGTGTTATTTTTATAGACATCTCAAGGAATTCTTGACTGGCCATTGGATGTTTTCCTACAAAATGATCCTATGATCGTGCTCAATGACATCAAAGATACATACCCATATGCCTTATCTCAGATATGGGTGTACCTCGCTGTTATTTTGCCAACAATTGTAGTCAGCATCGTGTATCATTTTCGCAAGACTAAGCCCCACTTCCTTTGGGAAATGTCAATTGTTCAAGCTAGCGTCATAGCAACTGTAAGATTTTTTTAAATCTTCCATCGATATCAGTAATGTGGTGACAAAATATGTCATAGACAGAGATCAGTGGTGTTTAATTGATCACATTATTTTCCAGGGACAAGCCTTCTTCCTCATGGGACCGTTGTACTGGGAAACGCCGGAAGAGTTCCGTGTGGATCCTTTGAATATGTCATTTTGGGCTATCAATCTAATCCCTGTAGCAGCAGGATTTTTGCAGCTGGCGAGCATCTACCAATACAACTCTCCTCTGTTGCCTCCTAGTAAGGGCACTAATTACAGAAGACACTCATATGGACAAATTTAAGAAGTGGGATGGGTTCATAGTTTTAATAATTATTATTTTATTGTACTATATTATTGTTTCCTGATAGGTTAAAAATAAAGCAACGGGCTTGTAATTAATTATGTAAGTTAATAAATTCTATTTACTAAATAATTTCTGTCTTGATTCAATTTTATTATTCTCTTCTTGATAAATAAATACAATGGTTGGGCTTCAAATGTAAAGTAAAAAAGCCAAGGTTGTGAATGTTCAGGGAGATTGCAAAAAATTGATTTTGAAGTCAATGGTCGTGACTGAAATTCATTATGACCCCTTTATTCCCCTAAGTGTAGCCCAGCAGGCTCTGAATTAATTGAGAGGATTTTTTCCGACTCTCCCAGGACACACCATCCCTTTTAAGATAAATTTTGTTTATCTAATCTGAAATGCCAATTTTGAGTGAATCAACGTTTTTAGTTGTTGATTAGTGGAACTTATTGTTATTTGCTACTCCTGTTATCTACAGATTGCTTAATAACTTTGGTGATGATATATCATTTTCAGTATTATTTACGCAAAGTCCGGTTCATTATCCAACCAGCTTCACTGCAGCCAACAGGTATTCATTATTAGCACGACAATGGCCACAGTACTCAGTTTCTCAATCTCCTTTACGTTGCTTTTAGCGATTCATCTAGCAACACCAGGTAGGAAAACGTGATATTATTTGAATACGATGTAAAGTTTTGGAAAAAGACTGTAGACGTATTTAGTGATTACATACCACAAAAGTGAGGCGCATTTAGTAATTTATCTGAATTATTTTTTTTAAAATCTTTGTCATACATAATTACATATGTAACGTCAAATATCTACGGCTGAGTGATGCACACAGTAAGTACAGCAGAACAGAAGCATACATTTTTTCCGCCGTGTAATTCCAGTGTGACAACAACACAGATAGGAGTAAAAGTCTGCAGTGCTTAACGCAATAACAACAAAAATGTGAACGCCAGCGAATAAATTAACATCTGGCAAACGGCAACATTAACGAGATTTCCAGTCAGAATTTATAAACCAAGGATCACAAAAATATCAACACGTGTGGCATCACTGAAGGGCACGGGCTATTTGTGCCGTCTAGGTTGAAATATATTGCCCATATCTCCTAACTGCCGGACAAATAGGATAAACTTTACCGAAGGGGGTATAGGCGGCATAATTTTGCCCATGCACATCAATAATGCTGCACAATTCAGTATTTGACTATTTATAGTCAGATCATTTTTATTGATTAAACTGTGTACTAATTCCCTCCACCCTGTTCTGCTTTTTTTTTTTACTTCAAGGCAACATTATTCACTTATTTTCTTTAGAAGATTTTTATTTTAATTGGAAACTCGTTTCGTTGCATGTAAGTTCAAAATCTTGCTGGACATGTCATTGCTTTGAGGGAACCATTCTTATCGTTAGGTATCCTTATATAACTGAGTTTATTCTACGAATTCAGACTGCCCTTCGATTATAAGCCGAGCTCAATGGGGAGCACGTCCTCCGACAGGAATTGAGGTTATGAAGACCCCTGTGCCCAATGTGGTTGTGCACCATACTGTCATGGGGGAGGGGGAATGTTCTACCAGGAGTGAATGCATCCAGGTTATGAAAGACATCCAGAACTTACACATGGATACAAACGGATGGGCTGATATTGGTTATAGGTAAGCTTATCAGACTTTTGCTCGACTTCCAGGGAGCATTTAGTTTCCGATGAAACGCAAAATACCATTCCAGAAGATAACGTTTGGGACAGTTTCCTTGTAGGGGGCGATGGTGGCGTGTATGAAGGTCGAGGATGGGACCGCGTTGGTGCTCATGCTCCAGGATACAACGATAAGAGCACTGGGATCTCCGTCATTGGGAACTTTATGGGTTTGGATTTTTTCTTTCTCTTAAGATTTTATCAGGACTCGTTAGCCATGTATGCAGCCAACGATACAGGATGAGTAAGATGCGATCCTGAACAACTTGCTCTGTGTTGAGGTACATACATGTGTACTTGTTTATGGCTGCGTGAGGAGGAAATGTGAAGTTTGAGATGGAAGGTATTACGTGATAATAATAATCATATAAATGGAATGCAGCCAGTAGTAAACACAAATTCAGTGCCAACAATTTAAATACATTTTTGACAACTGTATGAAATAAGTAATGTTGAGTTCTTACTTCCGTTATTACTTCTACCTTATGTACAACAAGCTTTTTCTTGGGATTGGAATGAGGCTGCACAAGCAATTAATCCTTGTGGTCTAACACTTGTGTTTTGTTTGCAGACTACTTGCCCAACCAGGTTCAAATGAACCTTACACAAATACTAATTGAGTGTGGCACCAGTGAAGGTTACATCATTCCAAATTATACCCTGTATGGTCACCGAGACGTAAAAGCCACTAGCTGCCCAGGAGATAAATTCTACGAGGAAATAAGCACTTGGCCACAGTTCCATTACGGGGAGTCCAATTAACTTGGAAGATGTAGCATTTAAGCAGAAAAAAGTTTGGGAAAGAATTCCGCATAATTCTTTTTACAGAAATGACCTTCTCCACCAACAGCACGAAAATACAATGTTGGACATTGATTCTTAAAATATCCTTTAATGTAGATACATATGGTTACATAAACATCACAACTGGAGTTTATTGTACCATGTGTCATGTTATATTATAAACAAAGGCGGATCTAATTAATGTGAGTCTGTAAAAAGGAGAATGAGAAAAATTAAAGGACTCTTTGTGAGTGCAGTGGAATGAACTACACCAATTATTAAGGCTTGTGTAATTGTTTTCATGGTAATAATAATTGTTTTGTGTAGCCGGCAGTCACAATCGTTGGCTTTTGTAATTTCCACAATGGTAGCAAAATTGATTAAGCAAATTAGCTTTCATGAATGAGTAATGTTCTAATTTCTAATGCAAATCAATTAAATACATAATTACATACATGCTTTCCAATGTAGTACTATGTGCCTGTATAGCTCAAAGATCCAAAAGAGGTAATTCATTTTGCTGAGCTCTCCGTGTCCGACGCAACAAAAACTAGTCAAGCTTGTTCCATTTTTACTTGATGCCATTTAATTTGTTTGCATACATACTGAAAACATATGTCTCGCGTCCTTAATGAGGGTTAATAACTTCCGTCTATATATTACGGTTTACCTTTCAGGTTGGCCCTTGTACCTGTGTTATTACTGTATCAACATAAAGTATGACCATCTATGGTTTAAAAGAATGTACATAGACATAGGGACAAAAACGGTTCCAATTTCCAATAGCTTTTGCTTTCTTTTACAAGTTGGCCGTGCTCCAGACCCCTTTCCATTTCAGTGCTGCTATTACACTTGAATTTTAACTATTCACAGTTTCTATATTATTATTAAGTCACAGCATAACAATTCAACATTAACCTTCAAAACATTACTTAATTTACAGCTTTTGACACACATATACATTCGTACGAAGACAGTAACTTTATTTACTACGGAAGATGCAATTCATCAGCGGTTTATTCACACGATCCCGGAAGGAAGTTCAAAATCTGACTCCAGATTCTAAAAGTTTTCCTGTAATAAATGAATCTACGAACGGGGAGATTCTTTTAAAAAAGACGGCATACTTTGGCTGGATCATAGGCTTATTCCCAGTTTATCCTAAATCCGTAGAATTTTTCCAAAGTCCAACGAGGCATTTTTTTTTGTACTGTACTATCTCCATTTTGTCCCTGTCGGTTGTAATGAATTTGAAATGCTTCACAATCTCGCACATTAGTCAAACACAGTATAATACTATTAGCGACAAATTAAAAGATTATTTGGCTGAATTTGCATCTTTGAACAGCGATGTTGGAATTAGGTTAGGGTTTCTACTGAGATCCGTAGAATGTGTCCTTCTATTCAAAGGGATTCAAGACTACAAGAGGGAATTCAGTCCTGTTGTAGGACAAAAGTTAAGTCATAAAATTATGAAATACGGCTCTATCTTCCTGTTGAATTTTGTGTACATTATGTGGATTATTGGATTGGGGCTGCGGAAATTGAAATTCAATCAGGGATATGACGACTGGGGAAATATAACTGTAACATTTTCCCCCGTTTTGGAGTCCAGTAGAAATATTTATATTGCAGATATACTTTGCCATTTCTCTTCCATTATTTCCTCATATTATCTAATTCTTTTAGTTATTTGCATTTCTGCGATTCTATTAGATTTTCTTGACGATTTTCATGTAAAGTTGCGATCAGATGTGCAACTCCAAGGGTCTGTTGAAAAATGTGACGATGGATTTAGTAGGAGAGGAAGTAATGTCACTCAGAAAGATTTCCTTCTGTGCCCTAACGAAATAGCCAATGAGAGCAATCGAAATGATTTGAAGTTAGACGTGAATACGTGTCTGAATGAATTTAAAATGAAAGTAAATCAAAGGCAATTCACATGCCTAACTACTTTGTTCCGGCAGTTTAACCAAGCATTAGGTTTGAGTTTAGTTGCGTCTGTGTTTGCAGATATGATGATGATAATCAGCATCGTCTACAATTTAATTTCGTCTGTACTTGACACGGGCGAATTTCTTATGTTAAACATTTTTAATATGAGTGATGACCATTATAGTTCAATTTTCATATCCGCCTCAGAGGCAGAATACGAGGCTCGAATATGTATAATTGCTGCAATCGGAAGCTATGTCGTTCACAAGGTAAGTGGCGTTTGTTTTGTTTTTGAATCAGAGAGTTGATTCTTGTAATCTGCATATTGTAAACAGTAAAAATACGTTATGACGGATCAGATTATACGCGAGATGTAATTATTGATATTTCGATACAAGGGATGAACTTCCTCGGTCTCACTACAATCCTCAAATATAAAATGTAACGCATTCTCGTCATATAAGGGATTGTTTTTTATAAGGAACAAAATTGGCCGGTCCCTTGGATAGGGATCCTTTATATCGGAATTTTGCCTAATTGTAGGCACAAATCTAATACTACAAGCCTTTTTCAGTAGTACTTCAATAATAGGTTGCATATGAATGTCGTTTTGAGATTTTGTGCTCAAGTTAGTTTAAATATGCTTTAGATGAAAAATTATAAATGCGACCTGGAAGAACTATTTTACTCCTATGAGAAACCGAAAAATTTGGTGTCAAATTCACCTGTCAGAAGCTTGTACGAACGATTCAAAGACTGGACATGGAGTTTGGACGGAATGGACATTTTCACAATTAATCTTCGACTTCTCACTTCGGTAAATTCTTACTTCTTTTCTGAGCTAAATTTTGTCAAAACAGTTGTAACAAGCAAATTACTCTTTATGTTACTCTGTTCATACAATTCACACAATCCATCCTTGCAAACGAAAATGTTTTATTAGTAGTTCTTAACAATAAGACAATCCAACAATTTATTATTATTACCATTATTAAACACAACATCGCTAATTGCTATTTATTTAAAGATGCTTGGCACAGTGGTAACCTATGTGATCATCCTCCTGCAAGTCAAAATGTCCGAGAAATCCGAAAAACGTTTCTTTGATCATTCTTTAAATACAATTAGATAGCTATTTCCTCAAACCTCCAGCGCTACAATTTCAGGAACCATGCAAAATGAAATAATAATATTACAGAACATTACTATACAAAGTATTACATAATTGTAAAAAAAAATTTGAGAATCTTTACGTGCTGTATTTATTGTACAAATTGAGGTACACAAATAATAAAATTAGCATTCAAAATAAAACTGCATGTTGGCAATCCCAATTGTTGGTCAAACATCTACCGCCCTCTCCATACTTATCAGTCATTTCAGTTCCATTATTTTCTTTCCTCGTCACATACCTGGAAAAATATGCAAGCATGGAATCAAACTGCCAATCACAATTCCCTTGCTAGCAGACCCATACTATCCTCATCACATGAACTTTTCTCGTGGAATAAAAAAAAAATAATACCGTCGTCCAAGTTTTCTGGATGCATCTCAAGAAAGGTGTTATGACTTCAAGTTCGTCAGGATCAACTATTAAGGTTTCATCTAACGGGGATAGAAAATATTGCTCATTAGAGAAATAAGGGGTACCTCTACATATGTATATTATAGTCTTCATTTGCAGAGACAATGAGTAAGTTGCGTAATACTGTAATTTTTATCTCCAAAATGACTAACTTTCTTCCTCAGGGTTGAAGCAATTAGACATAACTGCTGCGCTCAAGTCCTTCCCAACTCTTCCAGGAAACAATACTTTCAAATGTTGCCCCAGTGCATGGGTGTGGATCAGTCCATTTTTGTACTAAAATATAAATACCAGTTCTGCAACAGTGCAAACACGCGAGATAGTCATAAAAATTCATTCATATCAGTACAGTAGAATTTTTCAGTTATTGGAACTTACTATTCCTTGCTCCTCCCATATGCATAGACGATATGTCTGAAAAAAAAACAAGATTGGGATCTTGAATGGCATTTGCTCTCCCCAATAATTGTATACTTATGCTTATTGTTAGAGAACATTTAAGTCTTATTGTTAGTGTTACAGAAATTACCATAAGAATATTCATCTTCTCCTTGGGACTGTTTGCTTCGAGGTCGCTCACGGAATCTCTACAGTTTTCAATAGAGCTTTTAAATTTGAGAGAATGTGTTCGTTGACCTCTACACTGAGTTTCGTTTTCATGTTCCCCCTGCGATGAACTCCCTCTGTATTTGGCATTACGGTGTCGAGCTGTTGCCTGAATAGGGATTGATATTATCGAACCTCAAATTACTCGTTGTTTACTAGTTTTAACAAATTCGAGAAATGAAAAAATCGACGAAAGTAAGAATGTAAACAATTTAATTTATGTGTGATTTGCATACCTCAAGGACAAAGATGGTAAACAGCGTGAATGATAAAAGTCTTATTCTGAGCATTTTACAGACTGATTTTTCTCGCAGCCTCTTAATACTGAAGTTCGACCTTTGATAGTTAATAAGTTGATTCTTTAGCAGTGTTTGAGCTGTTCAACTTGGAGGACGGGAATGTTTTTCCATATGCGCTTATGTGTAAGGCAGTTTATCTAGCTTTCTTTTTCATTAGCATTGTCATCAATAAGCAAACTTTTTATGAGTTACAAAAGCTTTTGTACTGTGACTGCTGATCAAATACGTTACAATAATGATTGTTTTATGGATAGCCAAATAGGTTTCAACTTTCTTTGACATGATACACTTTCATTAACTCTAGCTAGAATTTTACAATGTTAGACTCCGATGTCTGATATATCTCGCTTTTTAAAGAGTAAAAGAATTGATGCTTCATGTATCAAAAAGGTCGGAAAGTAAAATATCAGGCCAGGATGTATGTACATATATATGAATATGTAAGTACTAATAATAAGTAGTGACGGTAGAGGAGCAATTAGCACTAAAAATTATGAGCATAAGTGGAGGAATTCTATTTGATTCCGTAGGATAAATACGGCTCTGACATTAATAAGATAAAAACGCGTGAGTTTTTACTATTAATCCCGGTGTTTTCATCATAATGAGAATACACGAGTGAGATCTATTAATGGCAGAAAAAGTAAATATGTAACAGTAGCAATGCTACTGTAGCATATGTATGTATACATACAAGACATCTAATGAATACAATAGTGATTTAACGTAGCAAGACATGCCGTTATTTTATTGATTGTTCTAATTGTTAATATTTTAAAATTGGTATGCGAAGAGGATACATAAGTAGTATAGTTTTTTTTGGAAATACAGTATGCCTTGCTTATGAATCGGTGTGGTAGTACCATACATTGGCAGTAGCTCACAGAATGACAGCGTGTACAAATAAGATTAGTAACTGCAAATAACACAAGTTAGGTTTACGATTACGATGTATTAACAATTTCCAATACGTCGAGATCGGTTTATTGAACTTTGCAATTATTAACTATGCTAGCATGAAGTTCAGGGCGGAAAATATACACATCAAAAATCATAAATGATTAGGAAAAATGAAAAAAAAATCATTTGTGCCTATTTACTAATATATAAGATTTGTGAATCATGAACAGCAAGTTTTTCCATCGTATGTATTAGACACCATTGAAATGCTTGTTTAGTACACACAAACGTCACGCTATATTCTTTATGGGTGTTAGTTTTACTGTAATTCATCATAACTCAACCGGAAGAGATAGTCTCGAAGCCCCAATACTCTGTTGAGATAGAAACACACAAAATACGCCATATGTTATGCATAAAAATTCAGAAAGCGAAAAAAGGAACTTTTATATAATAGCAAATATATGCAAATATTTTTTATAACAGCAAATATCAAAGTTAGAAATCTATAATGACGGATTGGTCATTGCGGAAAAATAAGAGTTGAAGTCGAGGCGCAAAAGAAACTGTCCTAAAAGTTGACCGCTTTGAGGTTTGCAGGCTAGATTCTTCAATAATACCAACAATAATTCCATGGTTAACTTGAACGTTTTTGAAAAATCTTCGATTTCTCTGGAGATTCCTTCATTGATTGGAAGATTACTGCGCTCACAGGTTTGAATGTGGCTGATCATAAAATCCGTAAACTTGGTTCCTAAACTTAAAAGCTCTTCCACAAAATGCAGTACCTGAAAAAAAATTCAACGCTGCAAAAGATATGTATATTCTCCAACTTTCTGCGTACCAAATCATGTAAATACCTTCTGATTAGTTTGGAACGCTTGAGCCAGAATAGATGTTTGAAAATTTGCATGCGCTACTCGTATTTGCTCAAATGTTTCACTTTTTTCAATGCTGTTCAGCAGAATCGAGTACTGATTCTCCAAAACATCCTCCTAAAGACAAAGTATAAATACTCATTTTACACAAACCCGTGAACATAAAATCAAAGTTATACATAGTAATCATTACCACAGATACATGATACCTGTAGGTAATGCTGAAGATGGTCAATGAAGAAACACATAATATTTCGAAGTTCAGCAGGTCCTCCAGGTATAGGGAACCGAAATATCTTCCTCGTTTCCAACCAAATCGTATTGAGGTCCATCTGAAGTAAACGCACTTTTAAAAGGAATCGGAATAAAGAATTGTACCTAGCTTCGGTTTCTTCAGTGAAAAAAATATGCAAAGGCCACTCGTGTTTAATCTTGAGCGAAATTTTTGAAATATAATCCGGAACATTTTCACCAATTGACTCTGAAAATAAAATTCCATGATTTCCCAAATTAATATTTTGAACATAAAAAATTAAAAAAGCTAAAATATTAAAACTACTAATTCTTCAATAGAAAGATTAGCTGCATAGTAAGCTTTTAGCTATCGTTTTAATTTCAAACGCTCCAATATAACTGAATACAAATGCATTCATTTCAATTTTATAAAGTCCGAATCCGAACTATAGATACTATAATACTCCGGAATCGTCCAAGGGTAATTTTCAATATTTTAATTTACTAAACAAAATGGTTGTATTACAGAGCTGTGAATGTTATTATATATACATATTAACATATAAAAGCGTTTGTAATTGTGTATGCTCTTAGGGCGCAATAAACCCAACAATAACTAACGAGGACGGACTATCAATAAGACAGTTTCAACTCCTTAATCCTTAACCCATTGTGATTCAAACAACCTATCGTTTAAACATTTTGTATTTTCGATTTATCAGAACAAATATCACAATAATGGTAATAAAAAATCCTCCGAAGTTCAATGTAGTAAAACCAGCTCCTACCAGAACTTTTCGTGTTATCGAAAATGATTCTGAAGATTTCTCGATAGCTGAATCGTTACCTCAATTTAATAAAGGAGAAGAGAACAGACAACAGCGGGCAGAGAGGCTGGCTAATCTCAGACGTAAACGAACAGAAAAAGCGGAACGAGATGCTCATAAGAAAGATGCAAGCATTCTTGAGTTTGAAAAGGGTCTCCTCTCAAAGTCGCAATCATCAGCCGACCAAGTTAATAAAACTTTACCTTTGGAAGATGAAGAAGCCGAAATAAGTGCGCATAAAAGGACCAAGGAAGGGTGTACTAAAAAAAAGCTCTTCAAATATTTGGCTTTGGGAGTGGCTTGGTGGGATCTGGTAATACTAGAGTATTTGTACATAACTTAAATGAACTGATTGGGTGAAGAGGCGACACATCAAGTAATACTAATTGAAATGGATGTATTTCTGATCCTTTACAGATGATTTCAATTATGACACAGATTCACATTCAGGCCCAAGAGATAGTGCTTGAAAATATTTTACTTGACAAGACCTACAACTGCGTAGGTAAGGAATAACATCGAATTTAATCCTAGTTTTACTAAAAGAAACTGGAATCCATCCTGAAGTATCAGTGATTATCTTACAATACGGGGATTTTAATAACAATGCAGAGCTTCACTTTGACGTGTCAAAATACATGCGGTGGCTTTACGTGTTCCAGGGCTGCACGTCTTTGTTGCTTATGTGCTCAATGTCAACGCGAGACGCTCCCACTATGCTTGTTTGGTTTATCTCTAAGGCAATAGTTGTGATGATCTTTGCACTCCGTGAAATATACGACTTGCGACTACAAGAGGACCAGAAAATGATGCAACCCAACAAGATTGCTTTCGCATTATCCGCATTAATATTTTACTGCGCCCAATTCGGAATTGTTATTGTTCTATATTTGATTTACATGAAACCAACTGTACAGCGCCGGAGAAAACTACAAAGTAGCAGACCATTGAATCGGGATATTTATTTAAAAGGACTTTCACCGTTCATGCAAAGAAAATATGCTGTGCGATGGGCTGGTTTGTGAAAATCTCAAAATAGTTCAAATTCTGTAATTACTTGTATTTTATACTGTTGGTCAGTGCATAAAATTCAACTCTAAACATAGAAAGACTACAGGCTTGTATCGTACTTCAAAAAATTCGGGACCGTGATGAAAAACAGTTGAGGAAACAGAAGGAGAGCATGCAGAGTCACCCAACAGACGAAGAACTCGCAGCAGAAGTAGAAATGGGCGTAGAAGCTTTTCGAAAAGCTAATAACTTTGATGTTGTTGAAATTGAAGACAAAGAATCAAAGAAAACCATGAAAGCTAGTGGGAAAACTAATTATGAGAATGTGAGCAGGCGAGCAAAAGATCCGTAAAAATGTTAGCCATATACGGTACATCATCACTACAGCATAAAAAGGTAACTCTACACCATTATTTCTCCTATCCAATGTGTAGAAACTTAGAATCACCTAAATGAGTTTGCCATTCTGCTGTATGAAATTAGTAGTAATTAGGCGTGAAAATCAATATGTTTGTTGTACAGTGTATAATCATGAAGATAGTTCTTACGGGGTCCAGTAGGAAAATTCAGTTGAATTTTTTGCACGACTTCGTCTTGTAATTGTACTCTCGCAGCAGAAACAGCAAACGATCTCCTCAAAGCTAAGGAAAAAGAACTTCATCCATAATAATGATTACTATTACTCATTGTTTGTATGATAACTTTTGACAAATACGTACCTGAGAGCATGAATGGACTCTTCAATACAATTAAAGGTTTGATACTAGAGAGAAAATCGTGGAAAAGTTCCCCTCTTCCAGTTAAGTAAAAATCTTTAATGATACCTAGGTGCTTGACTAAACCTGCTTCGTTGACAACTATTTGATGAAGGACCTGATGAGAATAATGTATGCAGGAATGTTAATGCGTAAAGGTGTTTTAAACTCCGCCCATTATGTACGTAATAGTTCATTTAGAGGTTCAAAAGGTAATACCGTTCCAATAGAAGCAGCTAATTCATCGACTGTATTACTCAGTTTCTCAAGTCTAAACGTGTCCAAGTTGACAGATTTCATCTTAGAGTGAAACAGCTGTTGATGTTCCATTGCAATTGACCTAGTACCTGTTGTAAAATGTTTACTATGTTTTAATTGAAATTAGAAACTGTCTTAAGCTGATGTCACCAATTATCTCACTGGTTGTCACTGAACACTCACTTCATTTAAAAAAATAAACTGAATTTACTCACGGTCAGATTTTTCCAAAATTGAGATTCCCATACCCACAAAAAGAATTTTATCCATTAATGACACCGGGAAGTAAGAAGGAACAACAGCAAAATTTACAAAGTATGATACTGCTTTTCCAGTTTTATTAGAATCGGAATCAGATAGGTCCATTTTCCGGGGTTGAATAAAAAATTCGTTGAAAGGATCATTTAAAGTCCCATAAACCATCCAATTAGTCATTTGTTTGAATAAAACTCCGTTGATCCATGGAATTAATCTAGATAACAATTACACAAATAACTTCGTTAAATAAATTCGTTTCACATTAAATAACACAAATAATTGCACTTTCCTCCCGACTAGCGAAGTAACTAACAATCAGCAACTATTGACAATAAGTTTATCAATATTCAAAAAAAACTAACTTTTGCAAAGAGTCTTGCAAATGTAGTTTTTCATCAAATTCTGACTTCACTAGTTCAACAATAACCGTGGAACTCTGCTCCTGACTCAACACCTACAGTTGAAAAACATATAAACCTTTTCACAATCTTCTTCAACACTCACAATTGATCAGTCATCCAAACCTTTATCACAAACAGCATTACCTTCTTCACTAACAAACTGAGAGACGCAAACAACTCACGGTAAGTCTCAACTTCCGCCCTTAAGTGATTCAGAGTCAAATTCATATCCTCAATTACTTTCAACTCCAAATCAGCTATGACATCCAAGTACTCGTCCAAAATTGTCCTTAAACCGTTGCACAGCGCTGTGACATACAAACCGTGCGGCTTCGCCTTGGGCTTGCCAGCATAATCTGTAACATAAACAACTTCGTATTCATTACCTTCGGAAACATTCCAGCAACACTACTCATTAAAAAACAAAAAAATATCGTTCCGACTCAATAATTGATGCTCCTGTACAAAATCCTCCAAGTATTTGAACATTGTTCCGATTTCCAGTATTTCATCTATTATTGCTACTTCACCGGGATGAATGAATGGAAATGAGATGTCTTTACGTATCTG
Source organism: Allacma fusca (assembly GCA_947179485.1). NCBI lineage: Eukaryota > Metazoa > Arthropoda > Collembola > Symphypleona > Sminthuridae > Allacma > Allacma fusca. The sequence goes on from OX359247.1 coordinate 20,658,407, forward strand.
AAAAACAGAAAGATTAGTCAGTGATCCCAAAGAAAAATACACACCCAGTCCCCACAGGATTCCATTAACGCTAACATACACACAACTGACTCGAAGAAATAAAGTAAACTCACCTTGATAACCCCATCTCCATCAGGTCGGAAAACATCTCCGACAAAGCCGCTCAATGCCATCAGTAATTCGTGAAACATTTTTTGTTTCAACCAACTAACCACACACACTTGTTTTTGATGCCACAACTGGACAATGTCAATTACAGTTACTGCTTTTAATCCAAGCTCTCATTCTTAGATCACCATTTATAATTTTAAAAAATCCTCAAACTCCTATTAGCATGCCTAAATGCTATTTACACTGTCTATAATAATTTTTAGTTATGAAATTATTCTAATCACAGAACACCGAATACTTAACTTGGGCGGAAGTTCCGAAGGAAATTGCCAATAATTAATAACCATACCAAGGGGAAATATTTTGTTATTTTTAATCAATTTGCAGTTTACGGATTTTAACGGTTCACTAGCAATTAGACCTGCTTATAATATTTATGTAAAGTTTGTTCCTCTATTTATTTTCAGCTTTCAGCTGTCAGCAAAAAATGTGAACGATATTTTAAAATTCCCACAAGCGGGATACATGACTCTCTATGCCAGCCTTGACTCTCTTATTGGCAAGCGCAAGGCTGGGAAGAAAGTCAGGAAAGAATATTTCATTCACAATGAGTTAGACTGTAGACGATCAGACAGTTCTTCATTTTTTACGCAAGAAGATTTATTGCATTAAAATTATTGTAGGCATTGATAGGATAGTTTTTAATAGTTTTTAGTTCAATAATAATTGTAATCTGGAGGTATATCATGGAAATGCTATTCAGAATTCAGGAAATAAAAATTATTTCTTACCTTCAGTCTTGTGGATCATACCAGTCAGAAATGATGCTGATTTGAGTGAATTCTTTCAGTATCTTTTTTTTTTAGAATTTGGTAAATTGCATTTAATTTTTATGCATATGATTATGACTCGATGAGTTTAGTTTAAAAAGACAGCAGATTTCACTAGTAAGTCTAAATAGTAATATAGTAAGTCTCACTTCGCCCCCCCCCCCCAGAGTATGTCGGTATCATATCAAAAGTTGATACCATCGCTCTTTTTTAATTTTGATACTTTTGATACCGCGTATCAATGGTCAGCAAATGGCTTTAAGGGGTCGAGGTTTGGGAGGTGGTATCAAAAAATGATACCAGGTAAAATAGTATCATTTGTGCTGTAACAATCAGCAGAATTTGATACCTGTTTACAAACTTCGCGTACTCCTGGTCGGGCCGGCTCGCTGTTACGGTGAAACACGATTAATGCAATTGTGAGTCACAATTTGTGACTTACCGATTGCAGTACTTTGTTATAATGATATCCAAGGTACAGAAAATAGTCAATAAAAATAATGCATTCGAACCAGAATACATATTTACATATTTTGGATAGATATTAGTGGAAATGTACATAGGCCAGCTCGTTCACAAAAATGAAACGTGCATGCATATGACATGCCTATGCCTATGACCTGAGCAATTGGCACTGTGAGTCATAGAGGCTACATAGGTACAAACTAAAGGACACGTTGCTTGATTTGCAATGATTATGTTCTAATAAGCAAATATTTGAGCGACAAGTTTAGAGTAAGAATAATTACAGGTAGTACATTATTCTGTGGGAAGTTGATAAGTAGGCACTTCCGCAACTTTAGCAACCGATCGATTGCAATTTGCAACTATAGAATAGCATTCACTTCCACTGATACAATTGTACAACAAGACTGGTTGTTGAAACCAAAAAATGAGCAAATTTGACTCGAATTCACAAGGTGTAGAGATTTAAACTATTAATGAAAAATATCTGCGAGATATTCTGGGTACTAATTTTGAATCAGCGGTGACCGCTAAGAATGTTGAAAGCCGTAGTGGATCTAGCACGGGTTTTAATGAAGAAGCGGTCATTGGAAGGCATATTAGAAAAACAACTTTAAGTTACTGGGAGCACTCGAACATTACGCATAATCTTATTACTTAATATTACTTATGGTCATGTATGTACATAGTATAGTAACATTCTAGACATGTAGTTGTTGTTGGTACGGTCAACAATACAGATACCTATAAATCGACTTGAATCCGGAACAACACACGGTCGATCCTTATCAGTATTTGCCGAGGGCGCAAGCCGAGGTTCAAGCCCTTTAGTAAATATAGATTTGGGACCGTACCTCTACACCACAAAAATAATCGTGCCGAGCATTCGAACATGGCAGTTATATTTGGAGCCTACTGAATGGAATGGACAATTTTTTCCTTTTTATACTTTTACAGCCACTGCAAAATAATGCAACAAAAGCGTGTTGTATTTGCAAGTTTAGTATATTCACATTTCCACAAATGTAAATTAGAAAATTACCACTGACTTTCATTTGGGGTTTGTTCTTTCGAAGTTTTTAGTAGTGCAGTAATGTGATTTCAATGGCAAGCTAATGAGAACTGCCGCTGAGACTCTTAGAGTAATTACAATGTTTTTAATTCTCACTAGAGTAACTAGTTGCACTTAGTTACTAATTTACTACTGTTACAGGAGACTAGAATGGAAGCAGCTTTTTAGTTTTTTAAGCTGTACAGTTTGTGTGCGTTCATGCATCAAATTTTGATACCATTCATAAATCTGAAGGGCGAACAAGCATCAATTTGTGATACCTTGGTATCATACCAGTTCCGTAGTGCTTGCCTCCCACCAGTTTTTAGCCTGTCCCTTCGTAAGGTATCAAAGGTATCAAAATTAAAAAAGAGCGATGGTATCAACTTTTGATATGATACCGACATACTATGCCCCCCCCCCCCGCTAGAGTATGTTAAATCCTGGAAATGTAAGATTTACATACTTTTGAGGGGCGCAGTGAGACTGGAAATCTATATTGTTTACCAATGGCTTTTTGAGTCCACTGACTTCATATTCAGTCATTCCTAATGTGCTCCCATGTTTTTTACGGGAAAAAGTCATGGAGCTTTAAGAAATTCATACTAAAGAGTAGACATTTTTAGGGCTGGTGTCTGGAAACGAAACTTTTAATTAATTAATGACTGTGAGGGCATTGTTCTCTGCATTATATATAACCTACCTCCGGAACACATGGAACATATGCCCTGTATCCGATTTTGACTTACAACTAGCCATATATGTTTGACTACTTATGTGCTACGCTAAAATTGAAGTATACCCGGAAAATAGTTTACAACGGGAGAGATTAAATAGCTTAAGCTTACTTATTTGTATGTATGAGGAATGAGTAAAGGAATAAAATAATAGCTCGGGGAACTTTGTGCATAATCAATTGCTGGTTTCGAAAGACAATATTGAGTAGGTCCCTTCCTCCTCCTGCAGGTACATAGATATGTATTTAAATTTGTTAGTATGCATCCGCAATTTTGTGTACATAACGTCAGAATTCTTTCCTATTCACTATCTGTATTTGAATAAACGCATTCGACAGCCACAAATTATGAATGATCAGTTGTAAAGATAATAAGGAGTTCCGTGGAGTTTGTATCTCATTAGTTTCAATTTTCTAGGAAAATACGACCAAGCGCAATATTTATTGGAGCAGGGGGAGATCTCGAACTTCGAATAGCTTTCAAATATTTTGGGGAAAATGTTGTTAAACTCTTATACATCACCGGTTCCTTTGCATTCTCCACCCTTGGGAGCGCAAACGTTAATACAAAAGAAAAATAAATAGTATTTCCTATCCTTGCAAATGTTCAACTCAGAAAGAATTTATTGTGAAAAAATAGTTATTTGCAGTATTACAAAATTTTGCTAAAAATGCGAATATATGTTCTATCTCGAAGGATGTGAGCCTCGTGTTATACCTACATTTAGATTTATTAACTGAAGCATGCCTAATAGCATGGTAACAGTATTTTCGAGTGGCAGGCCTGCTATAGAGATAAGAGTAAAATTTGTTCTTCTGTAATATGTCTCGACACACCTCCTCGTGTTTAGCTTTAAAGACAGATTGTAAGGAGCGTATAGTTGGGTACCAAGGAGTAATCTGTAGACACAGGACAAATGACACTTTAATGAAAAGAAGAAACTTTGGACCAACTTGGTGGCGAAACTTTTCCGGGCATACAGAATGTAATTACATATCTCGAGCATACAAAAAACATAGCTGGTATTCTCAGTACACATTTTCTAAGGGGATTATGTGACGCCTCATCTGAAAAACAGTTAAAGTAGCATCCTCTCCATTGTCAGGGTGTTCCGTTCCCAAGCTAGACATCACTCGTAGAGATAGCTGGAAGTGTCAGCTAAAAAAGTAACGTGTTTAATGAAGTTATTGGAGGTAATTAGTCGCTGGATGCACGGGAGATAACCATATTTTTTCTACATTTCCCTATAAGAAATCGTTGTAACCATATGTTTCGTGTTGTCTCCCAATTATCCACTATGGTAAACAAGTATGAGGTCACACTCTTCCCCAACTTGCAACATCAGTTTTGCTAGTTTTCCTGGTAACAGTGTCTGTATTTTTCCACCAGCAAATTACCTGATCACACAGCAAACTGCATTCTGTCTGAATTGTTATGACTAGGGTATGCACAGGCAAATGTAGATATGTTGAGCCTAATGGAGTTCTTCAATTAACACTTCTAAAAATATCACACTCACTCACGTGACAAGGAATAAAGTCTTCTTAAATAATTTTTATATGAATGCAATTCCGTTTCAGTGTCAGCTGGTTTTGAACATTCATATGCTGTTTCAGGGAAAGCAATATAATTATTTTGAATTTTCCTACATGAACCCAGCAATCCGGCTAATATTTCTATTTTATGCCTTATTGTAATCACACATTTTTTGGAGTATTTAGTGTTCGTCTGAAAATTATATGATCCTGAGGGATGAGCTTGTGTTGCGGTGGAATCATTCGAAATTAATAGCCACAATGCTCATTTGGTCTACACTTGTAGTATGGACCCGAAGTAAAATTGATGCAAAGATTTTGAATAACTCTCAAGATCAAATATGATGCTAGAAAAAGTTTATTTCCAAATAAATTAGGATAGATAGAACAGCAATAGGTATAGATAAGAGAAAGGAAGATGAAAAAATTTCAAGTGAACTTAAATATTTTGATGTTATCTCTAGTGTTTCAACCAGGTACGGGATGGATTTGGTGATCTACATGTGTATATGCATGTATCTATAATTATAGATACATTCATAGAAGCCTAGTCATCTTCTTCTGGTTCCGCCGGCTTTTGTCCACCGTTGTGACATGACTGGATAGTGGGTGCACAAAAAGAAATAATAATTATAAGAGTTTTTGCAATAATTATTTCGGCAGCTTGTAATATTATACTAGTAAATCAGTAAGTTAATTATTAAAAAGGGAAACATACCTGCTTCCATTCTTTCATCATGCACATCATGAGGTTGTCCACTAAAGTTATCAAATTAGCACATTATTTTATAAATACTTGTGTTTGTTTACATAAAAAGGAATGGTTGGAAAAATACAACTCACTCGGTTCATCTTTACAATTTGTGCAGACGTTACCAACCATATTTGCATTTTCCCCGAGCAGTTTCTTCATCGTTTCCATACAATTGTCCTCGTTGAATTTGCCATCTTCCATCTATGTAAACATTTGTAATGTATTGAATGCTGTTCCTCAAAATGTAAGACTATCAACATTTGAATTTAAATTAAACAGTAATTAAATAATTGTAATTAGCTTACGATTCCCTGTGCTTTAAGCATGCACATGCTGGCTTCCTGTAATCAGTTTTTATAGACTCATTTAAGATTTAATTACCACTTTTTATAAAATATCATGTTTATAGATTTTTTTTGTTGAATAATCGAAGATCATGCTTGTGTAATATCAATTGAATTTTAAAACGTCTTCAATACGGAATTGATTTTGGGTAAAATAATTATTACTGAACCTGCATCATTTTCTTTTTATCACCATCATGTGACTTGGGCTTACAACCCTTGAAATGCTCTTTCACTTTGGAAAAATCCACTTCCTTATCCTTGCATTTTTGATGCATCATTCCATGTTTCCCTTTGCCACCTTTATGGCCCGCAGATACAGCCTTAAAAAGAAACATTAATAAATTATTATGAAGCAATTCAAAGAAAATTTTCAGATATAATTTGCACAACGATGTTCAAAAAAGTAGTGATAAAAAATTAAGGTTAAAATTTTCACTTTTTAAATTTAAAATTTATTTCAACTTACCACAACTGCCACGGCTACAAGAATGACCAAAGTGATACAAGTTTTCATGTTGGCAAAACGGCTGGATCTACCTGGAGGAAACTTCAAATGTTGTTCTGAAACTGGCTTGATTTTACAGTCCTGAATTGAGCTTTTATACCGAATTGAAACGGGAAGCTTGTTTTGTGCAAAATACGGTCTATAGATATGTTGCTTTTAGATTTTGGAATTAAAATCCTTCTCATGCAATTCACTATGCAGCGTATTTAGTACACAATGTCCTCATTTCAAATTGGTTGAAGCAATTATACACTTTTGAAGTGAAATAATAATACGTCAGCGGTCATGTTGCGTGTGTTAACAAATAAGGGAAATGCTCGTTTAATTGAGAACATTTAGAATGAGCGTCCTGCCCTCATCACTTGTTCATCCTGGGATCAATATGATAAGGATCTGATCTGATTCCCTGTCCCTCGCATCAAGGTACTTTTTACGTGAGAAGTTACGACCTTTACACGTGCCATGATTAAATTCATTTTTTTGAAGTATCGTTTCAATTTGCCCTTATTAGACCCATGAGGAATATTCATACATTGGATGAATGAGTCAGTGCTTCCACATATTGAAATAAATTGTAGCTGGCAGAGTGCACAATACTGAAGGTACATTCTGTAAGATCATGATACTCTTTTTTTTCCTGGGATACTAAAACCTGGGATTTAGCTTCCAATTTATAGTGAAAGTTCAAATAAAATATGCGAAGGATGATATTACAATGGGGAAAGGGAATAAAAATGATCTGTCTAGAATATATCTGTACATGCAATCCATTCACCCTTATAGAATGATTCCTCAGTGTCATTTTCATGTATGCCTTTGTTGAGAGGTGCTATTTGTCACAGTAATGGACACTAAAGAGTTGTTATGTACAGACGTGTGGGTTCCCGAAAGGGGTTTTGAAAAGAGGTAACAGGTGTTCGATTGGGGCAATTTCATCCCAATCATTCAACCCCATCCATGACTGTAGTAATAATTGTACATGAAAGCTCGTAGTTTATTTCCTTGTAGAGTCGTATTTAACTGTCATTACAACACCATTGATTGCTGGATGGAAAAAGTGAATGCAGCATGCAACCCGTAAATCATAGAAGAGATTACAGGATCAACAAAATCCATCTTAGTGGAATGATACATTAGTATTTTATTAGCAAGTATATGTATGTACATATGTAACAAAATTATTAGAAAATAATACATAATAACTCCAACGACTACTATATAGCTACTTCAGAATTTACATGATTTATTTGCACGCTTGACAAATTACTTCTAAAATTATTGTTATTTTATTATTATTACTGTCAAACATAAAAGTTAGTGGAACTCAAATCACGAACCGAGGGATTTAATCGGAATAATCATCATCCTCTTCAGAAGACTCTGCCTTGCTCATCATTTGATAGCTTGACCCTGGCCCGTTGTACCATCCCAACACCTTTCGGTTTCTTGGGGCAATATAATCCCGTTGTACAGGCTCGGTGGAGTCTCTGTTTGAACCAAATGCACCGAAGAGGAAATTGGGAGACCATTTCAACCCATATGGGTAGTCACTTGTTAGCTGTAACACCACAAATCAAAATTGGTAACATTTTTTCATCTAAATTATTCACTCTTTCTTAATTTGTTTCCCATGAAGAGCTCAAAACATTTTTGGTGCATTTAAATCAAATCAAATCACCCAAAGGAAAAAATAAATCTTTGAACACTGCGAATCTAAGGAAAACTACTATTAGTAGATATCAAAATGCAAGAAACTCACTCTCTTGAATAAATATCCACGACTCCGAATACCAATTGGGGCCGAATACTTGAAACTGGGAAACCAAGTTGGATTCCACCTTAGTATCCCATCCTCGTCATGCCAGCCATGGGCTAGGGTCACACCGAGACAGAAAATAAATCCAAGTAAAATAGTCACGGAGTAAAGGTTTGATCTGGATAACCACTTCATTTCTGACTTCTTCCCTTGTTCACAAGACTCAGAGCAGGCTCTCACTCTGGTGGTTCCCCCAGTTGTGCTTATCTGCCTTGTTAACTGTCTTCGACCTGAAATCCAGTAGTGTAACTCAAGACGGGTTAGCTCTAGTAGGGAGATTTAACTGGAAGTTTTCTCGGTGGAGAGAAAAATCCGACTGACTTATCTAGGCTGTGGAGGACAGGAGGGAAGGCGGGTTACATATGTGGATGATGGAGTGGGAACTGACTAGGTAGGCATTCCGGAGCTATACGTCTTTCTTTCTCTCTATCTCTCTCTCTTCTCAAGTTCCCTATTCTTTCACCTCTGTTGTTAAACCCGAAAACCGAGAACACTTGTAGCTTCAGCTCACACTGTACATATGGCTTTTGGTCTCGTCATGACCATAACTATAGGCGATACAAGTTTACTATCATTTTCTCTTTTGTTTTCACTCATGAGATTGCTTCCTACGCTTTCATAGTGTGATGGTGTAGGCGAGTAAGACTGCGTAGACTCCCCACAAACTTATACTTTTGACGTAAAAGGTGATCAACGAGGAGACAAAAGTAATTGTGCTAATAAATTCTTACCACCATCTGGGAATCCCTTAATGGGCAAACCTGATTACGGATCTAACTGTCGACCACTAGCTTACCGAAACTATGTATGTGGATGACCTATTTATCATACTGACGAACCCCACAACTTATAGAGCTAGAGAGGGAATAGGCAGGCAGGCAAAAACATACGTTACATATGTCCATGCTATATCTATATGTGCATTCGTAAGAAGATGAGATCTAGGCAGATTGGCAGCACGGGACCTCAAGGAATTACACAGGGTTTAAGCAGTAGCACATCATCAAAATGGTCGAAATTGTTTGTACTACGAAATTCAAAAGTTACTATGAGGAATTTGGTTCAAGTTTCAAATGTTTCAGTACTTCCTCTAGAGATAATCTGAGAGACTTGGTGGCATTTAGGATTTGAAGGGGTCCCACTTATACGTTTCAGTAGAAAGTCCTCTTTATGCATGCTAATAAATTGGGCAGTTCAGTTCAGAGAGAAATACGTGATTAAGGGTCAACGTCCTCCTTTGTACGAATAGGAAGCCAAATCTCAGTCACTTGAGTCCAGGCCTTCTTGAATTACATACTTGGTGCCCACTTTAATGTGATGAAAACATGTGTGACATAGCGAATTACTGTGTACTGTACATCCTCCCTTTACCCTGGTAAAGCTTAACATGTCATCGCTGAAGAGGCAAAATAGTCTAAGTGCTGTAAAAAAAGCATGCGCACATAGACCATTTTGTCTCTTCAGCGAGGACATGTAAGAATTTCGGTATTAGTTCTCTTTAAGGTTAGTTAGGGTAGATATATAACTATGAGAGTACATATGAGCAAAAATAAACGGTAGAAAAAATCTGCTAACTTTTACACAATCCAATAAATCCACAAACACAAGTACAGTTTCTTCCTTGTGAGAAGTAGCCTTGTAAATTCTTTGTACAATAACATAAGTAGAACTTATCTGACGTCAAAATACTATCTTGGATGTTGAAAGTACGTAATGTACTATAGTTCCTACTATAATGTAGCTTTGAAACTGAATCCTTGTAGATTTGCCTACACTATTCACGCCTATGAGCACAAATTGTAAAACTACATCTTATATGTATGTACCTATACATTGTCTAGTTTCTTTTTCATGAATCAAATTTTTCCTTCTTATATAACAAGCCCTGTGGCTTTTTTAACAAAGCTCTAAAAGCTAAGCATGAAAGAAAAACTTTTTGAAATTTGTCTCAAGTAATAAATTTCAAATGATAACAAATTTGCGTTGCAGCGTTTCATCATTACTTCCAGCCATATACCTATACCTAGAAACAATTATTTTTGAACAAAGTCAAAAATGCTGACAAATATGGATTTGGAAATAAAGTCCTTGAAACAAAAGCATACGAAGGTGAAAGTATTTTTAAAAGAAGACAAAATATTCTACTTTATATTTTCAGAGAAAAATGCTTATTATAAATACACCTCCGGATCCGTCTATCCATTTCATGAGACACAGACCCAGGAGCTGTGATCATACAGATAGTAACGGAGAAGATATGGGGGTAAAATAACTCGCCTTATATCTTATCTTTTATGTTGATGAAGTCTTCCACCAACTCGTAAAAGTCCGTTACTTGTTTTTAGAGTGAATGGTTTGAGAACAAACAAAATATTGACGTGGGATGTTGAAAATTGTGTTTTTGTCATCTCTTCTCATTTAGTTGAATCATTAAATGCTGACAGTACAGCACATCACAGAGCATGTGGGAAGGGAAACTAGAAAAAAGGAAATGAAAGCTCTCGGTGAAAAGGCTTCATTGAGTGTGTAGTGGATCCCAAAGGGATGCATTGCCAGCTGTTAGGAACTCACCAAGCCAAAGAGGACTCTAAATCAACAACATCAAGTGGAAAAAGTCAAGCCTAGAAAAAAAAATGAAGAAATTTTTGCTCTTACGCTTAGACTGTATGAGTATAGTGTAGGACTGCTCTTTCGCTAGTTACGAATGGCTGCAATATCCTCCGGGACGTTTTTAGGCTGAGGTTAGTACGAGCAAGGAAATTCGACTTTCGACAGAACTAATTTTGACATTAGAGATGATATAGCGTGTGGTTGTCGTTTTCATAGGCTCTTGAGTAAAGCTTTCACTTACGGTTGGCCTGGAGATGTAACAAGTTCCTCATGTATGTATGTAAATAGTAGTATCATCGTTTCAGGCTCGGGTTAAATATCCATCTTTGTATTGTATTTCATATTTTGATGGTTTCTACTTCAATTATGTTCTTGTTACGGACAAGTTCATGTTAGCATTGTATTTCGTGTAATTACTCAATATCCTGGAGTTTTTCAGTGATGACTCACCGGATGATGGGTAATGCTTTCCTGACGCAATGTGTCTACAAGCTTTCAGGAGTAAAAACTTTCCCCCAGAGTTCATCTCATAGTTTCACTCACGCAATAATTATTCACTGATGTGTACCGCATATTTGATATGTACTTGCTTTCCTCGTTTGAGCTTTAATGACGGAGCTTTAATATCAGGAAGCGAATTCTCACGCGAAATATTCAACCTTCCTCAACCTCAAATACCCTCATGAAAACAAAAATATTTTTTTTAACTTTAATATTTATAGGTACGCAGCTAAAGCAACTTTTTGTAGCATTCCTGAAAATGGACAAAATAATTTAAGCTGGAGTTTTCAACTGAAATATTCACAACAAGAATTGCGTGCTTATAAGGAGAACTATTCACAGCCAATTCTCAGTAAAAAAAAATTCTCTAACAATAGCACTTAAAAGTTGCATGTGACAAGGGCTTCCATGAGTGCAAATTGTACCTAAGTATGTAGCTTAAATTACGGCAAACGCCCACTTTGATACAATTAACGTCTGAAAATTTCTGTTTTCGCAGACGCAAATTAACTCGCACCAGCTGGGACGATAAGACAATTTTCACGCAAGTGTATTTAACATTAATTTATTTGATTGACTTGATTACCATTAACGCCAATTTCACTTTATTTTCTGCTGACTCTTCGTTAATCCTGCTGTCGTGTCGTGTAGACACTCATTTGTGTAATCAGTTTTACTGCATTGGGATGAAGTGTCCACATTTTTCTCCAGGGCTCAGGGCGAGGTTTGGTTTCCAGATAGTTTTAATTCTTCCTGGTTTAATGACTTGTTGGGTTAGAGGGATGAGTGTAGGTATAATTATAGTAACATGCTATTTTTTTTGTATAATGTTTTCAATTCATTTTTGCGGAAAATTAGATGATATTGGAACGTCAAGGTCGGTGACAACCACCGGTTGAAATACTAGGAGTTCCTGCTCAATTGATCTATTTGCTAAGGCTCCAGGGATATTATTTTTTGGATTGGAACGAGTCAGAGAATGGTTCCTCGAAGGAAACTCTGCAATGAGTTCTGTCAGCACAGCACCTGTTGTACAAATAGAAGGATGGAGTTTGCTCCCCGGGGTGTGGGGTGTACTGAAACTTGGGATGTGAATACCATTGCAAGTTGCAAGTATAGAATCGATACTAGAGCTGATTCTAAATAGCCCTTTACATTTATCTTTATACATGTGTCTCTGTACCAATTGAAATTTTAGAATATAATATGTTCGTAACGTGAGATGTAGTGTAAACTTTTCACCTTTTCACTTATTGTCGAAATTTCCTATATTAGATTTTTCGTCTGGCGAGAATTCACACGCATTTAAAATTGTCTGTCAGTTATATATTTAGTCTTCATGCAGTGAAATTTTCCCAAACTGGCTGGGCATTTATCAATGCTGGACTGCAAGGTAGTAGAGACAAGAAAACTACTTATTGCTAGTTACAGTTTAGAATAGTAATATGATCAGCATTTATATGTACTTTAAATATCACAGGCACCAGTTTAGTGTACCCTTAGGTTTCTGAGTAGATCCTGAGAGTACCTTTTAGTTTACCATACTGTAGAGTAGCCAACCTACCAACGTACTTGTAAGTATCCTTGAAATGAAATCTTACCTTCAATTAAATCAATAAAAACTTAATAGTTTACCCAACGAAACTTGAAGTATAGTATGGGGATCCAAAATACTTAGGCTTCAAATATCAATTCTTTCATTTAATTATTTGTAATCTGGAGCTGGGGAGTCGTAATTATGTCAATACTATCTTTGCATAATTTGTGAAGCAAGTTTAATTTTCCCCATTAGGTTCAACATTTATTTGGAAGGTTGAGATCCGAAATGCCCAAGGATTTGATATTTTCATCCATCCAGCATCTTAACAGCCCCATTGTCTACTAACAATAATTCCTGAAACCACAGGCCATATATACATATTTTCTGTTCTTGCCATTGTGTACTCATGTACATATAGATGCGTTTACACACAAATATTGAATGTTCAAATTCAATTGTTGTGTTCATTCTTATTGCAAATACCTGATATTTCTCGCTACGACGAAGTGAGCAAAGTTCACTTTGGAAAAATACTTAAGCTATAAAATACCATGAGAATATATTACAGGTAAGTGCATATTTCACAAGGACCCGAGTGCATTTGACATAGGAAATCCAAATCCAAATATACGTAAGTAATAAACTTTTGAGATTTATTCCTTCCCTGGTACATTTCCAATTCAAGAACTTGTTTTTCAATTTGGATACCGGAATAGATTCGTTACCTTGCAGTCAGATCAGATGCACACAGGAGAATTTAGTGTACTCAAATTTTGAGTGCAGGCACGTGTACAGCAAAGGTTATATGTAACAGTGCCAAGAGATGAATAGCAATGAACCGACAAAACTCACAATCGCCAGTCGCCAGTAATAATTACGTTTTGCCAATACAGCTTAAAAACGAATGGGCTGCACTTCATCGTGATGCCTAAATTATGTTCTTCTAGTTTAATGTACATAGATGACTTACTCCAGAAAATTAGAATATTGTAGTGCAACTTCCATAGGAACGCAAACTGTAGGATTAAGTCTGTAATAATTATTATGTTTTGTGGCAAACTGCGCATGTAGTTTAGTAGCAAGTACATTGCATACTTTCTGGTAAGAAATACCTGTGTATTTCTGCCATGGTGAGATACGTGATTCACAAATGAGAATTCCTAACATGCATTCCAATTTTTGCGGGTGTACAAACTCAGAGCAACAAAATCGAAGAAAAGCATTCCCATAGATTACTAGGTGAATTTATTGGCGAATTTTTTCTTCAATTGAGTGCATGTATGTAATTATGTATAGATTTGAATAGAAATTATGTACAGTGTTGGCAATATAATTTACCCCTTTTGAGACCTTTCGAGACACCCCAAGGAAAAGATCCATGAAACATTTAAGTTCTCCATTATGTATCAAAATTTGTTCAGGATTTTATAAATTTTGTGTCATTGACATAGGTGAACTGGTGAACAATTGGAGTCACAAAAATCCGTGCACTGCACTGATTTGAGCAAACTTCGTTTGCATGTGCAGGAAAGTGAAACTTGTATTAAAAGATTTATAGTAAGGTAGGGAAATAGATTTGGATTGTAATCGGTAAAGGTCGCATGTTCGTACGTCAATCCGTTGGAAAGATAGCAAATGCACGATTTTTTTGATAATTATATATTTACAGAAAATAATTTTCTGAGGTCAAACGGTTGACCTCAGGTCACCGAAGTTATCAAAAGGCACAACTAGATTTTAAGGCCGATGCTTTGGTGAAGGTCACATGTCCCTACGTCATTCCGTTGTAAAGATATGGCTACCACAAGATTTTGTAGTGACGGACGGACGGACGGACGGAATACACTCGTGTATAAGAAAGTTTCACTTTCTAAAAACGAAGGATTTCATTTCCAGTTGGGAAGTGAACCTCCTGAAATGACTTTTGAGTGATACTTGCTCAAAACGTGTGTTCCCCTATGGTATAATTGTACGTGCCACAGCTTGTACAAAATAAGTGCTAGGGAAAGGTGCTTTTCTTATTACTCTCACAGTTACAGTATGTCCCTACTGCCAACTGTCGATGTATACAACATGTGTTTCGTAAACCTGTGTCTATCTATAAGAATCTTCCCACAAAGGATCAGTTCCTAGATTGTCAACATACAGTTATTAGCTTCTTCCAAAACTACCCTCACGTTATCCCCAATGTAAATTGGATGGGAATTTTTATCTCCATTCAATCTGAATCTGAATTATATTTTTACGCACACATTCCAGATTTATGCACTGGCTTTTATTTCTATAACCTTGGTCTGAAATTGAGGGAACTTTATCGATCTCTAACCTGTAGTTTTACTACATATGCTTTCCTAACACAATATCCTACCTTTATTTTTCCACATATGCACATGCAAATTGTCACCTTGTCCTTACTTCTTGACAAGTTCACAAGTGCTGGTTTGCCAGCACGATAAATTACCCATGGAATTTATGTACATACATAATAGAATAATTCTCCGGAAAAATCACGGAGTTTCACCTTAACTCTATCAAATTTACAGTTTCGAAGAAATATAATTCAACACTAAAGAAACTATTGACAAAATGGTTACTCCATATGTTGACTGTGGTTGCTACTTTGGACATTTTGATTTGCATCACTGCAAATTTTAGTGCTTTTGGCATAGAACAGGATGACACAAAACGATTACTATCATCCCTAACCCAACAAAGGAACTAACTAAAAAACATTTGATTTCGCCACTTTGTAGGAAATGTATTTCCAGATTTTCTAAATTTGTTTCATTCACCTAGATCAATTTTTGCGGTCACAAGGGACTCGAACGTTCAGCAAATTCGGATTTTTTTACGGATTTGGAATTCAAAAATTTATTGTTAATTTCCGCAATAAATGTTTTCACACATTTTCACAAATTTTCACGTTCGTTTGTGCTACACACTGCTCGGCACGGGTATGGTAATACTCGGGTAAACGTGTATGGGTACTACCCGGGTACCGACTTAGTGTAATTACCCGAACAATTTCGAGTACTACCCGGGTATACTATGGTCGGCTCAAAATTTCGGGTACGAATACAGGTATGAGTACGGGTACCAGAATGTGAAAATGGATATATACCCCCCTGGTACGGGTATAACGGGATCATTTACTCGTACCCGCGACCACTGTACCCGAGTATTTGGATACATTGAGAATTGAGAC
Organism: Allacma fusca; assembly: GCA_947179485.1. Taxonomy (NCBI): domain Eukaryota; kingdom Metazoa; phylum Arthropoda; class Collembola; order Symphypleona; family Sminthuridae; genus Allacma; species Allacma fusca. The sequence goes on from OX359247.1 coordinate 20,674,414, forward strand.
GTTTTAATAAATTTTATACCATCATGCCCGAACATTGGAAACTTTTGTCGGTTGTTTTAGTGTTTCTGAATGTACATTGTTGTACAATATTGTTAATACCCTATTACCCTCACTACATACAGTACGTGTATGTAGGACAGTGTAGCCAAAATTTATGCTTTTAGGGAAGCACATGTTAGGAAGTATAAATTAATACACGGATGAGGAAGTATTATTATAACAAAATAGAAGTGGAGAAGAAGATTCATTGAAATTTTCTACAAAATTTCTTGTGACTTGGATGACAAGTTATTTTGTGTTATTGGTAGTTGAGTCTGTTTTTTTGAGAACGGCCACCCTTGATGGTCACTATTCCAGAAAACACTTTAATTTATGCCAGAGATGCATAATGTAGAGAAAAACATTTCCCAAAAAAATTTCCCCCAAAACCCGAATAGGAAGGTCAATAAACCGAGAAAACCCGAAATATTAAATAGTTTTTTACAGCGTTACTATTTACAATATTGAAAATCGTACTATCTCAGATTTACTATATAAGCATCTACTACACTGATGATTTTTTCCCGGGCCCTAAAATAAAAACTTAGGACTTTTGTAAAAAATTACATGGGAAATTTTAAAATTTCACCAATTTTTTTGACTCCCAAATAAACGCTTTTGTTTGCTGGAAAGTGTATAGGGACTAGTAAAAAAAATCCGTGCACTGCACTGATTTGAGCAAACTTCGTTTGCATGTGCAGGAAAGTGAAACTTGTATTAAAAGATTTATAGTAAGGCAGGGAAATAGATTTGTATTGTAATCGGTAAAGGTCGCATGTCCGTACGTCAATCCGTTGGAAAGATAGCAAATACAAGATTTTTTTGATAATTACATACAGAAAAAAATTTTCTGAGGTTAAACGGTTGACCTCGTGTCCCCGAAGTTATCAGAAGGCACAACTAGATTTTATGGCCGATGTTTTGGTAAAGGTCACATGTCCCTGTCCCTACGTCATTCCGTTGTAAAGATATGGCTACCACAAGATTTTGTGGACTGACACAATGACGTACGGACGGACGGACGGACGGACGGACGGACGGACGGAATACACTCGTGTATAAGAAAGTTTCACTTTCTAAAAACGTTTATTTGGGAGTGCCGGCAGTCAAATCGGGGAAAATCCGAAACGTGTATTTTATATACATATCTAGTTAAGGCGTTTTGCACATATTACTACCACGCATGGATTGTATGCGTATACATACAGCCAGCATGCAAGCATTGCTTGCTCGCTGTAGTACGCGAGGAGAGGTGGTTCCTGCGAACGTAACACACGGGCAGCGCCTTCGCTGTAAACAGAAAGCTCTACCACGCTCAATTCCTTGGGACCGTGCCGCAGCTCAACTAGTCCCAAATTATTTTTTTAATCATTTTGGATTGGTTGGCTGTAGACTAATTATATTTGGCCTCAATATTATCCAAAATTTAAAATGTATGTATGTACATTATGTGTACATATCCCAAGAAATGTTTCACTATGGGAATGGCTGTTCTGAAAAAAAAAAACAGACTCAGCTGGTAAGTAGAAGGTGGACATTTGCAAGAAGATATTAATGAGTTATACCGTTATACGTCGATAGAGCTATTGAGATGAGAAAATAAGTGGAAGAGGCTGATTAAATTCAGAAGTGAAAAGTCGAATAGCCAATTAAGTCCCAAGCAAAAATGCAAATCACTTATGTCTATGTACAAAAATCTATGTACAAAAATGTATGTACATATGGACTGAGTGCCATAAAACGCTCCTCCCATCATCCTATAAACCAGTGCTGCCAGCCAGGCTACCTAGTCAAGTCTAGTCTAGTCTTTAAAGTTTAGAGCCGCAACTAGTCAAGTCTAGTCAAGTCAGCTGTACGTTTAATTAGCAATAGTCAAGTCTAGTCCTAGTCTTGATTCTGCAGCTGGTTCCCTAGTCAAGTCTAGTCAATTCCCCTAGTCACAGTGTATTTTTCTAAAAATTCCTTCATTATGATTAGCAATACGAAAAAATTTATTTTTAAAAACTTGAGCTTCGTTGCGTTTCAAAAGAGTCAAAATTTTCAGATTTTAGTAAATACCTCTATCAAACAACCAGTTCGTGTTTATTTGCATCAAACGACGTAAAGATGTGAAACAACACGTGTAGTTTACATCAATACAAAAATAATGTTCGGTAAGATTTTTGCACAATCAATAATTTTTCAGTATATAAATTAGTTAGTTATTGCAACTTTAACCGCAAGTTTGGAATCAAATTTTTCCAAGAAAATAGGACTTTATAACAATTTATGGGTAAACTCTTTTATCTAATACATAGGGATTTATCAGTGGGATATTTTCTGGTATATTATACGAAATTTCCACTGGGACACACCAGGGAAAATACCCGGTGCAAGTAGGGGAATTTGTAGTAGGCTGTACCCAGGGGTCGAATTTTTGTAAATTTCCCTGTAAGAACATTTCTGAATATCCTGCTGAAACAAAGTTCATCGATTTTCAAAATACCTGTTGACAACTAAAATGTCCCTAGAAGACGTTATATTGCTGTCAAATAAAGGCAAATAATCTAAAAATTCCGGTTGTCTTAAGTAATTTTCCTGAAACACGCAAAAAAATTGACAATCCCTATCAAGGGAGTTTCATTTCAAAGGCCAACAAATTAGATTATCCTTGCCCTCAAAAAGGAATCCCTTCCCTTGGTGATTTTCCCTGCCAGAATAATTTTTGCCCTGGGAAGAATGATCTCTTCTAATATAATGATAATAAATAACCATGTTAAAGGGCACGTTAGAAAGATTGGTTCTTTGGTTTGGAGAGGGGTTTTGGTTTAAAGAAAGAAGTACCAGGTATGTAATTTTCATTTTAGTTGCAATTTGAAAAGTATTAATACAAAAATTGTTTTGCAAAAAATCATCGAACAAAAAACTATAGAAAGTAATATGCAAAATGTATCCTAGCTATCGTAATGATCAATTGCACTGTTAAGGAATAAATTGTAACATGTTTCAAAAACACTTTACGTACCTAGTAGAAAATTTTATGTTTTGTTCTTTCGAAACGAAGCCATATACTTAAGCATACCAAACGGTACTGACGATGATCATTTCGTGTACACTGGAATTTCACGCTGGCTTTCTAGCTTTGATTTTTAGCTACACTCGGGAGCCTCAAGTAATTGGGACTTGACTAGCATTTCCATGCAGTCATGCAAGTCAAGTCTAGTCAAGTCCTGTTTTGGCGAGTCGCCCTAGTCTATTCTAGTCAAGTCACGTAATAGTAACGGCAGGCCTAGTCAAGTCAAGTCTATTCTTTTACGTCCTTTTTGCTTCCTAGTCTAGTCAAGTCTAGACTTTCCTAGTTAAGTCTGACTAGACTAGGGCAGCAGTGCTATAAACAATCTAATCGGAAAAATATTCGACTTCCTACTTGTAGCAGTTTCTTCCAGATTTTTCAAAATTAGTTCCATACTCGTAGCTCAAAATCGTACAGCGGTCAAGAAAATAAAGCAGACTTTGCTTTATTATTTTACTTACAGGTTTGCTGCTTTTGCTTTACAGAATTGTTTTGAAATAATCTAAAGGAAAAGTTTTGATTCTTACACCTGTCTTAAAATTTCACAGTTATTAGCCTAGTTACCTGTTTGGTAGCTGAAATACCGTGAAATTTTACAAATTCAGCAGAGGGCATTTTACTTTTGAAAATTCAATAAAAATCTAAACCTTTACAAGTATTCTTTTAACCATAATACGGTGACACATTTTTAGAATCAAGTGAAGAATATTAGGAAATGCAATATTTTTGTTTTATGCTGATCAGGGAAATGTTCTACAACTTGTAAATACTTTGTGCATGTTAAAATACGCGATAATATGTAGTAATTCAAATTGCTTTAAAGATCTTCACCTAATCCATTCTACTTTTTATTTTTAATACACTTCGTGGGTAATCTTTTGATGGATTTGCAAGTATGCAAGTTGATTTTATTTCTAATCAAAACCGCTTCTAGTTTTTCTTCTCGTCAATAAATACCGCTCTATAGCTAATCAAAAAAAAGTCAAATTTAAAAAAGAGGCGTTCCTAGCTTTTAAAGTCTTTGGAGAACCATAATATCCAGTTCTTACATTTGCATGCACTCCATCTGCTGGTGCGAGGCACATAATCATTTAGAAGGCGTTGCACTAAATTCAATTGCCATTCTCCTTCGCCTGCCATATATAGTGTGTTAGTGCGTCTGCACGTGGTAGGGAAAGGGAAGGGTCCATAAGGTCAAGGTCCGTAATAATAAAGTAATACTATTCGCCTCACTGGTAGCATGGGAATACAAGAGGAGTTGTATTGTACTTACATTATTATTTGAAACCACACTTGTATTCGAATATTAAATGGTAATTTGAACTAATTGTTGTACAGGTAGGTAAGTACAAATTTTGGCTAGCAATAAATAATAAACTCTGAGTAATTAATATTATGTGTATCTGATTTTTGATAATTAATTTATGAGTGGTTGTAAACGTGCATGAAGGTATAAGTAAGATTGTTTATTGTTATGTGCTTTTTAGGGTCTCCTTTTTATTTCTTGCAGAAATACTAGTTTAAGTATCTATTAGTAAATTGGTTGAGTTTTGGGGAAATCTGGCTCTAAAGGGTGACCTTAATGTTTATTGGGTACTATTTTATTGACAGCTACTTATCTGTTTCGGGAACTCGACATGGGATTGGGATGAACTTGCATACGGACGCGTTCATGAGCTATATGGAGGTTCTACAAAATTTACAAATGGAGTGTCCTAACCGTACTGATGTGAACACGAGGCAGCTATCTCTGTCTGTAGCCAGTGTGAATAATTCTTGTACGGATTATCACCTTTCAAATGAAGAAGAGGAAGCCTTGATGGAGGAATATGAGAAGGGTAAATGCTGTAAAACAATATTTAAAAAAAAGATTGTTGATTGTGTTTGAACTTGGGCTGACAATGAGTCCTAAATCACGAGGGTTCTGGGATATTCCAGATAGTGCCGCTTTCAAGTTGTACAGTCCTTGTAAACTTTCAAACAGACCTAGTGTTTTTCTTTCCAGAGATGCAGAATCAGTCCGTGAAAGTTGTTCATAGTTGGATTACGAAGCAATGTAAGTTTGAGGATTTTGAAGAAGATTCGTCCGTGAAAAACTTCGAATTGAAATTAGCAGATCATTGTCGACGATTCCCATTTGGCCCGCTGCAATCGCTTAACAAATCTCGTTTCCCAGAAAGACCCCGTGCACCAAAGAAAGTTTCTCCGCCGCAGATGAGTTCTCATTCGTCGAGAGCGTGTGGAGGTCAAGTTAGCGATTCCACTTCGAATGCCTGTGATTTATTGTTAGAGTCGGCTACCATTTCTGAAGTTTCTAAAAACTTGGTAGAGGATATCAAAAGTCCCACTGCATATTTTGATGAGGCGAGAAGTGTTCACATCGGGGAAGAAATTCTGGGTCCTCGTGAAAATTCTCTTGATTATAGTATCGAGCCTGCGTTTGAGTTTAACATCGACAAACTATTAGCACTTCCAAGTAATAATACAGATGATTCTGAAACTGAAGAAATCAAAGCAATTGTCGCTGTTCCAGTTGACGAACTACCATTGGAACAAAACTATAAGGAAGATGTCCAGGAAAACCTTGAATATTTACAACGTAATTGCATACCTGAAGTAACCGGAGCCGTGTGCCATGTTGAAGCACCACCTTTCCTGAATAAAAATGAACATTTGGAAAAGCTGGTTGATGAATTTAAAAGAGCTGTGCAAATATTTTGGAACAGCTCAAAAGTTTTTTACCAGCAAATAAATCGGAATAATGCTCATGACATTACTAGAGAAATTATCGATTAGGTACCTTGCAAAATTATATTTTTTGTCATATTCCATAAATGTTTGTGACGTGTTAGGAATTTAATGTCAGCTGGTAAACTTTAGGTAATGCTTACTTTAGTGGCTACTTTTTTAAGCATATAAATATTAACCGTGTGATTCGTTTGCGTCTTCTGGTGTTGTTATATCTGGTCACAGGTATTTTATCAAGTTTTAATGTAATATTGTTGTAGTTAAATTCTGATTAAAAATATTTCTGTATTTATGAGATATATGAACGTTTTCAAGATTTTTCGTTCCTTATAGTGCATCGTTCTAGAGTGCGGTATAACTAGCTCTTGCTCCTTCAACTTGCCGACGTACTGATTTAAGCACTAGACGTGTTTATTTGTATTTTGCCATATTTCTTTTTGCTGTTATCATTAAAAATATTATTGTTAGTTTGAAACGAATCCAGTTATGCGAAAAGAGAATAACTGGCGACTTGCTGTAACTTTGTTTGTAAAGCTCATGTGGAACATTATAACTGTAGTTGCTACCATGCGGAGGAGTTATAGTTTCCAGGGGGTTTCCTCTATCTGGGGACCTTGGCACAGTTTTTTTTAAACTACGGAGTCCTTCCACCTGACGCTATTAGATCTTTTTGTTTCCGCAGCATACATTTCCATACTTGCACTTCTTCATTCGAGGTCAATTTAATTAATGGCTATGGAACAAAATGACTCTACCAAGGTAGCTGGGCAATAGTTTTTACCTCTACCATCGGTAAATGGGAAAACATTTTTAGCTGTAGCCTTGTATTGTAGTTATATACTAAGAACTCTCTCAATGTATAGTTGGACAAAGATTTTTAGTCTACCGAGGCTTCTGGGTAAAACTTGTTGACCTGTAGTGTGAGTTGGGTAGTTTTAAATAGAGTTGGTACTCACTTGGTGCGGCGGGTAATATTTTAAAAGGCTTATTTTCAGAACACACGATATTTATTTCGTATTTAGAATTATTTTGTACTTAGTATTTTAAAGGCCTGTAAATGCAAAAGTATTTAGTATTTACTTAATTACTCTCATTGGCATTTAAAATAAATTTCAAATAAAGTATTTGGCTCAACATACTTTTCACCAGCATGATTTTGACTTTGCACTCTTGCCCAAAGTGCCCCTAAAGCGGTACTTCATTATTGGTCTAAAATTAAGTTACGAAATTATTTTGTTTGAATTCATATTTCGAAATAGTATATCTTGAAAACAGTCTTCACGCCAGATTGCTGTTCCATTTCGACAAAAATAGAGCAAAAGAAAAAATTCGGGTTTAGTAGCAAAAATCATGGGCTTTGTTCGTTACCAACACATCACATTAATTTTATTCATTGTTAATTTCTACTGTTATTGATACGGCTGAAATAAAGTCCTTTGGTTGACGTTTTTACCTTTTTACACTTCTGCCCGGGGTATGCGGAAAAAGGAATCGGTGAGCAAAAACCTATCAAGTTTATAATCTGACCCGAACAAATGTTGCGGTTCTTTCGTAATGGTCTGGTTCAAAATTTTGAAACAGATTCACTGGTCTGGCAGATTTTTGGAATAGGGCATTTCAAATGGTCCGAACCTTTGGACCATATTGGACTTAAACAAAATTTTTGGTCCGGACCGGAACAATCCCAGCACTACAACATGGACACAAATACAGTATGGATATGGACCATGAAGACCGGTGACGGTGACCGGTCCCATAATACACTGATCTAGAAAAAGTGTACTGAATGTATTCTCGCTATAAGAGCTTCCGGTTATAACGGGTCTGGCGGAACTTGCAGTCCCAAGTCGCAACTCCCACTCCAGTCTTATTACACAATGTACAAGATTGCATACAGTGAAAATAACACGTTGTGTGGACAATTATATATAAATATAAGGCACACGTATGGCATAAATGCCATACGTTTAAGCATTATATAGCATGCGCGCAAAGTGGGTGTCACCACACTGTGCACTTCCTGTACAAAAGCAGATGTGAAAGCTCCGGACGTACGTCCGAGAGAGGAGCGAATTGGAAGAGCAAAGTAAAGACTAAAAAGTGTACACACTTTCACACTACAAACATTGGAACACAGTCTACTGTACACATACGTTCTTACTTATTATACATGTGCTCATATACATACATATCCCAACTCCTTCTCATTCTCACAATTCACATGTCTCTATAGTCTCTAACTCTATTGCTACTCACTCTAAATATTTCCTTTCTCCTACTTTTCCTTCGTCTTTTCCCTTTTTATCATTTACATTCACACTTTCACACGTATACAGCACAAAATTGTCTAGTCCCTTCACCAACCCTTATAGCGAGAGTTGGCTAATAATTCAATGTTTAATTAATATTCTAAACCATTCTAAACTGGTTATAAAAAGCAAATAATGTTTTATATTTACTTCAATATTTTGAACATTGAAACATTGCAAGGGTTTGGAATTTCCAATTTAAGAAAAAGTATTACATACTCATTACAGGATTATAGGAGTCAACCAGGCGGGGTCCGGTAAGTTTACCCTCCAATGCGGTTCCACGAGGGTAGTGTTACCCAATCAAGTAAGTTTCAATGTAAAATTTGCTTCAACCGATTTTACGTTGAATACACAAATCCACGTTGTTGAGAAGATTTTTTAATCATTGGGTGCCCACAGGGTGGATTTAATATTAATTAAGCTTAATTATTTCCACAAATACCCTATTTAACCCTTTATGGGGACCTCGATCACACCGCAATTTTACAAAATAAGAAATTTTTGCGCCTTTATAATATAGTTAGTCTCTTTGGCGGGTTTGACTTTGGAGGGGCAGTATTATCATAAAGTATTGTACAGGGATAAATTAGTGAAACTACTACCTACAATTTAAGACATTTGCCGATGTTACCTGGCACATGGGCAAGAAGTTCCTCGCTGTTGAAAATCGGGTATCCTAGCTAAACGCATAAAGAGCTAAACGTATAACAGCTAAACGCATAGAGTTATACGCATAATCAGCTAAACGTATAAGGTATCTAAACGCATAATCATCTATACGTATAAGGTATCTAAACGCATAATCATCTATACGTATAAGTTATCTAAACGCATAATCATCTATACGTATAAGGTATCTAAACATATAATCGTCTAAACGTATAAGGTATCTATTTAAAAGCATTTGCATGTATATTTAATTCCTTGCAAGACCATCGTCGCTAGAGACCAAATTGTCTCATGCATATTCAACCAACGTCTACATGTAATTTAAGCATGAGATCGGTTCGGATAAAACATGAATCCGAACCGCAACCGAACCGAACCGAAGTTTTCGGTTAATTTTTTGACAAAATCCGAACCGAACCGTTTTGTTCGGATAAAAAAATACTCCAATCCGAAACCGAACCGCCATACATCGGTTCGGATGATTTTTATAACCGAACCGCTTGTCGGTTATCCGAATAACCGAAACAATTTGTAAATTTTACCAGTGAAAACTTCTTTCCGTACAGATAAATATTTATTCAAATATTTTCTGAAAATCATTGTTTTAATAAAAATGTCGTTCAAACTTCCACTAATTTTTATCAAATTCTACCTATTATTTAACTTCAAACGACAATTAAAAATCTAATGACCAAATCTCCAGTAAGATTATAGTCGGCTAAATACGGTAAAATTTCTGAATGTCAAATATTTTCCGCAGTAATTATTTCAAATGATTTAATCATTACATAAAATTATTATATGAAATTACCATCTCGGAAATCTTTAAATTATGCTCCTTCTAAAGATTAGCATCCACTATAACACAACAAATATGAGATATAAATATGTTTATTATTGATTTCAATTGTTAAATTGAATTCTTACGTCTTGCAGTATTTGCAGTTTAGTTTTTTGCAGCCCATCAGCGGAAATTCCAAAATAATCCCAAACCTCGCTTTTCATCTTATTTTGAAGGCTCATTACTCCCGATAGTTTCTGTTGTTATTACGGAGTCGGGGGTTTCCACTGATGACATATTATTTGTAGTAAATAATAAGGCACTTATTTAATTTAAGCTATGATCTAAATAATGGTCTGAGAAATAATTGCAATCTGGTGAAAAAATGTATACCTGTCCGTGGTCCATGCGTTGTGCTTTCGAAATATATTGCAGATACATAATGAAACAATCGTTGGTTAGAGAAATTCATGCTGCAGCCGTTCTCGATTATGATTTGCTAAATATTTTAGGAACGAAATTCAAAATCGGTTATCCGTCGGTTTAACCGAGCGGTTACATTTACTTAATCCGAACCGAACGGATAAATTCATATTTAAAACCGAACCGATCCGAAACCGATATTCGGTTAGGCATTGACGTATCCGAACCGTTCTGTTACTTCAATTCGGTTACGACTATTCGATCCGAACCGTCGGTTTCGGTTAACCGATGGTCGGATAACCGCGTTAAACCGAACCGATCTCATGCTTAATGTAATTTCAGGAAAAGGAAAATAGTCAAAGTACAGGCAATGCGTACAGGTAAAGCCCACGCAAATACATAGTTTGAATCCCACTGTTTAACAGGAGCCGTTGATGACCCCGTAAAAATCAGTATTTACGCCAGTTACTGATATTTGCCTGACAGTTTCCGGGAGTGGCTTATAATATATTTGATTTTCTTGGACCGCTCTTGTCAAGTTTTTCAAAAATTTACGTCATTGAACTGCGTCAACGTTTGGGTAATTTGAGCCACAAAAAGGGTACACGTATGGATTGTTCCAGTGGATAAGTAAAATAATTTTTACCCTGGCCCTAACCCCAATTTGCATTTGCATGTATGTAATCTCAGGGCCTTAGTCAACATTTTTGTTACCCTGGCCCTAAATGTTTTACAGGGTGGGCCACCCCGTAAATCCACCCCTGAATTTTTCTAGAACTCAAAATTAACATGTTTGCTGGAAATCTTGTAGGATTTCCGCTGAAATGCTGTAAAGTTTAGTTAGTAAGTAAAATTGAATAAAAAAATTAAACCATGCGTTACATTTTTGGCTCCGGTGACCTCATTGAAGCAGGATAATAAATAAATAAGATCATCATTATTAACTTAATTCTTGTAGCTTACAATCAAAATAGGTGTTTTGAAGAGCTTTATATTTGCAAAAGAAGGTGTCAAAAACGTGTTGCAAAGGGAATTCAAAATTATATTTGTTATTATCCTAAAACTGTTTGAAAAAATTAATTTTGGCGCTTGGTTCTAGAAAATTTCAATGACAGTTTGAACATATATTATACGATCCCTGTAATAGTATTGTATTTTGAGACGCCAGCAAAAATATGAAACAAAAAAGACAAAAAACTCTATCCGGAGCCAAATTAAAAGAAATGGGGTAAGGGAAAAATTTTGTCCAGAATTAAGGTTGTAGGATCCGAAATGTTTGACAACGTGAGAAAGTATTTGAGTTATTACATGAATTATGTGAATTATTACATTTTCGGAAAATCTGGAAATTTTTTATTATTCGACCAGTATTTTTTCATTATTTATAATTTTAACCATTATGAGCTAAAACATGTTCTTTCCATAATTATTTATCAAATTACTAGTACACTGAATGTAAAAAAATTATTGCAAATGGTGAGTTCGAGAATTAATAAAATTGTCGACATTGAGTCCATGAAGACGTGTATGCTCAACACGTGGTACTCTTCTGGACTTAAATGCACACGAAATACATAATGGACTGACTGAGATTTTTGCTAGGACTGAGACTGATAGGGACTAACGCATGGATACTACACGACTGAGTGGACTGACAGAATGTAAGAATGCTACTTACTTGGGACTATTAGAGTTAGAGGACTTGCACACATTGCCTGTACTTAGACTATTATTATTAAATATTAGTATATATTCCTTTTATTTAAATTACATGTAGACGTGGGTTTAATATACAATAGACAATTTGATCCCTTTAACGACGATGCTGCTGCAAGGGAATGTGTAGAACGCTAAATATTGTTTTGATCCCTGAATTAAAATACTAGCCTTATTCAAACGAATGTCAATATATACATGTAAATTATTATACATTTTGCTACCTTATGCGTTTAGATACCCTATACGTATAGGTGATTATGCGTTTAGTTACCCTATACGTTTAGACGATTATGCGTTTAGATACCTTATACGTATAGATGATTATACGTTTAGATACCTTATACGTATAGATGATTATACGTTTAGATACCTTATACCTTATACGTATAGATGATTATACGTTTAGATACCTTATACGTTTAGCTGATTATGCGTATTGAGCTTATACGTTTAGCTGTTATACGTTTAGCTTTTATGCGTTTAGAGGTGTAATCGAAAATCGAATGTACCACGGGAGGAGAAATAGATTGTGCTCACTGTGTAAAGCTGAAATACAAAATACATATTCAATCGTGACTCCCATATTTAGATCCTGAACTGCAATTTTTGACTTTGAAAACTGATGCTCAACTCAAAATTAATATATATTAAATATTTTCTAAACATAGTGTTCAGATGAATTGTTTTGTACGATCAATGGAATCAATGGAAAAAATGGCAAGATCAAAAACTTCTACTTTTTTGCAACTTTCTTAACTTCGTCGTTAAAGCTGAGTTTCAACAACATTGAAACTCTACTTTTTTACGGTAATGCTTACAATTTTCAACGTCGGGACCTGCAAAATAGTTCCCTGAGAAGTCACTTAAAATTTGCTATGGAATTGCGTTAAAAGTTTTTTAAGAAAAATGCTTAGCCAAAATTTCTAATGTTCTCGAAGTTGAAAAGCAGGTTTTGGGTTACGAAGATTTTCAATCGTGGGCAAATTGGGTATTATCAACTGAGCAGGCAAATATCTAAGGACATTTTCAATCAGGAGACCCTGGTCATGTTAATACAAATATAGTGTAATAATATAAAAATTGATTTTTCCTTTGACACATACGCAATACTAACACTATACAGTGTTTTAAACACATGAAGTATTGGAACTGAAGTTAGCAGACGTTATGATTAAAACATTCATTCATAATTAATTCGACCATAATTAACAGCTGATTTCTTGTGTATGCATTGTGGTGGATTGTGGGGTATTTTTAATTTAGAATACTGGTGAATTTTTGTTGAATCAATGCCGCGGTATGTCGTTTATTAATTAGAGTTCGGGTTCAGTGGAGATGAAGATGTTCATATAAATAGAAACTTGAGTTGTCACAATTTTTAGGGGCTATGGCTGACAAATATTTGATTTTGAATTACATGTATACACATCCATTATAGAGATAGATGTGTATTGCCCTCTTTAAAAAATATAAAACTGAACAATGTCTTTTCATAAAAATTCTGGTCCTTTGCATTAAAATTGATGAGCAATAGTGAAAATTCAGAATAAATTTAAATATAGGTGCAACGGTACGTATGTATATAATTAATAATTACGTAAAAGTAAATTGTTACACACATATCGTGAAATGGATTTCTGCCACATAGACGTACGTTAAAGCAAGATTTGACTACATTCATAATGTCAAATACGTTTCGGAGACCTTGATGGTATTATGAAGTAATGTATGCAATAATATTAACAGAGCTGCGCTCAAGTTCAAGTAGACCATGAGTATTTCAAGTCATGGTCAAGTTCGGGTCATGGTCAAGTAAAATATAATGGATACTTGAACATTCAAGGCATGGTCAAGTAATTTATTTACTTGACCCTGAGATTTGAAATCAAGTAGCTATCATGGTCAATACAAAAAGTTCTACTTGAGAGTCAAGTCATGTTCATGGTCAAGTGAAAATGTTTAAATCCTTGACCATGAACCATGAGTATTTCAAGTACTTATTCAAATAACGAAACGTTACGCATAACGAAGTTGTGACACCGTATATTTCAATAGACTTTCTTTCAAAATGTTCATTGTCGTTACTCCGAGACTCTGTATCCATGCATGTTCGTCTAAATTACATATTTTTGCGTTACGATTGAATATCTCTAGATGCGCTTGGAAAGCCAAAGCTGCAATAGTGAACTTAAGAATATGAATATAAAAACTTTGGAGCAGCACTTATGAAAGCAACAGTATTCAATTGTTGTATAAAATAAGCGCATTGTTAATGAATTAAGTTACTAAAATCCAAGTACTATTTTCATTCTAAATAATTTAACATTTGTACAACGTTAAACACTGCTACATAAGCCAGCTAGTTTCATTAGGGAGGACGCTGAACTGTGGATATTTTTAGTGAAGCAACCCAGACTGGAATGTTAGCGCAAGTAATTATTATTAATAGTAAAATTCAATGCGAAATGATGTACTTACACCTAAAAGACTGTCTATCTTACAATTAGCAGAGACTATTCGTAATTTTTCTTGATTGAAGGTTCACTGAGACTAAAACACAAGGCATTAAAGCATCGAACTGAAGCAGCAACTCAACATTTACTTCGAGAAGCTTGTGAATTGCGAATAACATTGCTATTTGCTATGTTTTAACCATAAATGCTGTACGGGCTGTATTTTAAGCGTGAATAATATTTCTCTATTTCTATTTTGAAAAAACTTGACAATTCAACTCATGTTCAAGTTCGGGTCATGGTCAGGGTTGGCCAATTGAAAATGCCATGGCATTTTGGGCATTTTCAGTTCATGACATTTTTGGCATATATGGCATTTTCGGCATTTTTGGCATAATCCGCGTAGGGCAGGCATTTTGGGCATATTAAATCATTTCTTGGGATACTTCTGCCTGGACTCTTTCTATTATTTTTTCAGCGCGGTAAATTTCGATACATGTTTTGTTTGAATCAATGCAAATATCTTTATAAATGCATACCTGAAATTTCATTATTGTAGCGTGTCTTGATTCACTATACTAACATTTTTATTATCATTATTTTAAATCTCATTCCATTTTCTTAATTTTCACTTCAGATTTAATCAGGGTACCTCGAATCAATGACAATATTCAGCTTCATTGGTCAGACATCGGTAAAAATAAAATGTTGTGTAATTACTTTCATAACAAGCAGTTGGATTATACCATAAAGTGGCGTGCTCGCACGCAAGTTTAAAAGCCCAAGTGGGGGTAAAACGGGAATTATCCTTTATTACCAAAACGGGTATTGCTCTGGACATCGATGTGACCAAAGAAATCGATTTAAGCTCACAAGAATCAGCGTTAGTGAAATAATTCTCCACAAAGCCAGAACCGAGTTCATCAAAACAAATTAGACATGATTATCATGTGTATAAAATATCACTAAATTTCCTGAATTGGAAAAAAATATTTTAGAAGACGAAAATTATAGTTACATATACATAGTTTACAAATTGCGAAGCTTTAGATTAATTCATTCTGTAAAATGTATATTTTTAAATGAAGAATCAGCGTTAGTGAAATAATTCTCCACAAAGCCAGAACCGAGTTCATCAAAACAAATTAGACATGATTATCATGTGTATAAAATATCACTAAATTTCCTGAATTGGAAAAAAATATTTTAGAAGACGAAAATTATAGTTACATATACATAGTTTACAAATTGCGAAGCTTTAGATTAATTCATTCTGTAAAATGTATATTTTTAAATGAAGTTAGACATTTAAAACAATCTGGTCTCTAAAAAAGAGCGGTAACTAATGATTATTTACAAAAAAAATCGAAAATGCCCAAAATGCCGGGCATTTTGAAAGTAGGGCATTTTCGGCATTTTCAGGGCATTTTCAAGCGGGCAGGCATAAAACCGAGGGCATTTTCATTTGGCCAACCCTGGTCATGGTCAAGTCATGGTCAAGTCATGGTCAAGTCAAGAGTTGTCCCGGCTATACTTGACCAGGTTCAAGTTACGCGAAAAGTACTTGATTACTTGACCCTGAATTTTCAAGTAATTGTCGGACCATGAACCGTCAAGTTCAAGACCGTCTAAAAAACCTACTTGACTGTCAGGTTCAAGTCAAGTTCAGGGTCAAGTTTGGGATTTACTTGACTTGAGCGCAAATAATTCACCGTCTTGTTATTTAATTGAAGTTTTATAGTGTAATACGTTCGTTGAACACTGTACAAATCGAAAAAACCAAAGAAAGAAAAAATCAGCTTCCCAAATAATGAAAATATAAATTCCAGCCAAGAACAACCTTCGATTAAATCAGCTCTGAAACGAATTTATCGTAAAAATATCTCCGCGTTTACTCCAGAACAGCCTTTTACGTTCACAGGTAAGTTATTTGCTGGAATTGCATTAAAAGTAATTACGAGCACGGTTGCACGCCAGGTATAATGCGGAAATACCGAAATACATCGAAGAAAGTGCCGGAAGTATTACCAGAATGTATGATAAATGGACTTCCGTGTAGAATGAATGCTGAAATGTTTGACAGTGAAAATATATTTGAAATGCTCGTTGCTGTTATACTATCACACAGGTACGAGCGGGTTGTGACCAGCAGTGGATGTTGAGCTGGTTGGATTTAAAGTAAAAATGAAAATAATAAGGGCATTAAAACACTTGGAAAAACTCTTGTCGTTTTTTTGGCTGTCAGGTATGCTTCCTGTGCGCGATACATTTATGAACGAAAAAGGCTGGAAGTTTAGGATAAACTACATTTCGGCAATTGTTCATATCTTATTTTCTTGTATTATCTCCCTTGCTTACTTCAATCATCTCTACCATAATTCAAAACTTTTTGACTCCGATCAGCCTTTGTCAAGCAAAATTTTTACTTTTAGTATTTTCGCTGCCGTTTACTATTCAGACGTACTTAAACGACTCATTTCGGTTATTCAATGCAAAAAAACTATCCAGTGTATTCATTTGCTGTATAAATTTAATAGAAGGTACAGCAGTCACAATAACCGTGCAACTATGGATTCTGGGACACGAAAATTACATAGTCTTAATATTTGTTGTACATTTGTATTTGTAATTATGAGCCTGCTAAGATTTGTCAAGATGTTTCGGTACGTAACAGTCAAGCCCGGCGCAACGACTTTTATTGTAATTGCAAGGACAGGAGGAAACGTGATATGGTTTTTCCTAGTTGAATTATTGCCTCTCATATCGACCTTTTACTTCTTTTTCTTGCCTATAACAATTGCAATAATGCTTTTTAGCGAGTTTCATCAATGTTTTACATCCCACAAATATTTTGTGGTATCCATTTCAATGCAGCCATATCATGATTGGACAACAAAAAAGAAGCTGAAAGAAGCTGTTAGAAAGTGTGTCCATTTGCGGGCAGCATTTGAAAAATATTCCGACAGTTGTGGTGTAATCTGGGCAATGGCTGTTTTGCTGGCTGTCGTTCATTTTGGAGATCGGTGGTATTTGCTCCTTTCCGATATGAGCGCCATGCTTATGAAGCGTGAAATCCTTTTGCGGACTTTGGTAGAGGACTCGGTCCAATGTTTTTATTTCACTTTCACCTTGTTCGTTTTCGCATATGTTGGACAGGAGTTTGAGAACAAGGTGACACTCTTCGTTTGTGATCCCTTATAATAATGCATATGAATAATTAGATTGCACTGAAATGCAATCCAAATTTTAGCCTAACTCATTTATTTTCCAAAGGAATAATTATTGCAGATTTTGGAAACCAAACAATCTTTGCTCGGAGTCACACTGGATCTTAAAAACAAACAGTCCACTGATGTTTCAACTCTATTGAAGGTATGCATTTGGCAATAAATTTGTAATTCAAACTTTGATTTCGCTATTTTCAGTAACTGCAATGATAACCAGAACTCATTAACGAAAAGGAAATAAGATAATCCTTTGAATCTGCATAGATTGAAAAAATCAACGACTTGGTATTTGACTGGGACTGGAGACTAGGAAGCTGTAACTTTTTCAGAATAAACTTCTCCCTCCTTGGAAGGGTATGTTCTCTATTTTCCAGTAAATATTGAGACATCTATTATTATTACATATTATTTTCACACTATTAAAAATTTCAGTGTGGCTAGTAAAGATAATTATTCAAGTAATTAATTTCAGGTAACTAATGCCGGTCTGACGTATTTGATCTTCATTTTTCAACTGCATGGGGCCAAGAGCTAAGCGTGACTTTTTCTGCAATATTTTAAAATAACATCTTCATGTGTACTGTACATAGATAAACATGCAGTATAGGCACAATTACGTATTCTTAATCACATTTATGTTTCACCTTTTTCGTGTTTTTTTGAGAGCAGGTTCTATACCTAAAATCGTACTTGATTATTATTTTGACTGTTCTAGCACTTATAGTAACTTGCACGCTACATACGTATCGTATTTGTACGTTTGTAAATTCATAAAATTTTAATAAAGTTATTATTTTATAATTATTTTATTTAAATTGTAATAACAATTTTACACCAATATGTAGCGATATGGAATTCTTTGCACGAACAGTTCTAAATACCTATAATGTAATTATAGGTAATCATATAGGTAAAATTATTAAGCAAAATATTGCACGTAGGAAACATTACATCTGAACTTATTTCGTTTTGCGCACCAAACTTTTCATCCAATAATTATTGTATCTGCTCCGATTGAACTTCCAAAATTGTGATAATTAAGTATTAAAGTCCAAACTTTTAAGCGAGGCGGATGACTATGCCACAACTAGCAAGTATTTTCTAACTGATTGGTTGAAAAATTTGATACTAGACGTCATCGGAATTTTAGAATAGAGATTACTTTTCAAATCAAGGCACAGGCAAAAATTCGTCTGGCAATGGCTGGCTGGACTGTTTGATTTTAGTTTAAAACTAAAATCGTACATATATAACATACTTGAAGATGTACAATAGAATGTAAACTGACTTTAACGTTAACACTATTACAGTTTCATTACTGGAATTACAACCCTTTCTTATGTATAGGAAAGAATTAGACAACTACCAATACATAAGTATGTGTACATTAGTGTGTTGTGTTTTCAATTTTGTTAATATTCTGAAGTACGATAGCGTGTGTTATACAAAATGTTTTTGCGTTCATCCGAATGCAATTTAGTACAAAAGCTGCTGTAAAATATTGACAGCTTTTGCACTTCCGAGTGTCTATTTTAAGTGTAGATATTTGTGTTATGCACATTAACATTACTTTAGAGAAATGTTTGTGAAAAATATTATTCATAAATTGTTTATTTCAATTTCAATTAAGAATGACAGACATTGCCTCCATTAGCAAATTACAGTTTTCCAGAAGCAATTTCATTTCAGTACATCAGTTGCAATTTTGTTACATGACCTACGAAAAATAACTTCAGTGAAACATGCTTTGTTATTGTTATTGCAATTTATACACAAGAACAGTGAACTAAAAGAAATACTAAAATTTCACGATTACAAATTCCTCTGGTTTTTGCAGGAGTCTTATTTATATCTAAGATAAAGTTAATCCACAAAATGGAACCCGCGTGGAGTTTTTTAAAACGAGTTTACGTTGCTTGCCAGTTATTTGGTTGCTTTCCTGTCGCAAACTCACGAACATCCCCGGCAAACATCCGTTTTAATTTCTACTGGAACAGTTTCCCGAGTATTGTATCCGCCATTTTTGCTTTATTGATAATCGTGAATGATTCTTATTACTCGGCAGCGACCCTCCAACAGGTAGAACATCAGGATTTTATCCTACCAGTCAAGTTTGTGTCGCTTGGTCTAGTGATCATACCAGGCGTGAGCGACGTTGCCTGCAGAATTATCGGAGTTTTCCAATGCTCAAAAACAACACTTGTCATCAAAGAAATAGATGAAATGCTTTCCTCACAAGCTAATGGACCATGGAATTCAAATATCCCTAAATATAAAATGATTCTATCTATGAATTATATTAACTTGGCAAACCGAATAGTTTCTCTGATATTCACAATAGCACATATTACTAACAATGTTATATTGTCACAGTCTTTGATAAACCATTTTTGTGGGTCCAAATTGCTTTACGGGGTAGTCATGAGCTTATTTTATATTAGCGTACAAGCCTCTCAGTACTACCGTGATACTTTGGTTGTAGCAATTGGTTTGAATCTGATAGGCCTCTTCAAAGATCATGCAGAAGAGATGCAAGCACGAATTCAGTTATTATTTTTGGATAGCCCTGACAATCGGAAGGGTTCAATTCATTTATTCAAAAGCAAATCAATTGGGCTGAAACAATTTAAATCCATCTTTGAAAAATGTGTGGCTTTTCGGAAAACATTTCAATTATACTCGGAACTGTCCGGTAGCCTCCTATGTATTTTGTTTACCACAAGTTCAATCTCAGTTGTTAACTGCTTTTACATTACAATGAAGACTCTCCGTTATGAGCGTACATCTTGGACGGCTATTTTTTATTATGTCACACGTACAGCTTACTACACGTCCAACTTAATATTTACAGCGTACTTTGGGGAATGGCTATGCAGCTCGGTAACCACAAAATATTTGAAACATTTATCAGTATTTCTCATTACTATTAATAATATTAATGTTCAATGTATCTAGTTGGCTAAAATTAAAAGTGACCTGGAATCAACTGTTATCAGTGTAAGATTGAAGATGGACGATGGTAGACTAAATAAATGGGATTCTGACGAACTGAATGAAGCATATATTATGGTAAATCTAAATCGTTACTAAATACTTTTAAAAATTTATTTATTAATTATTTGGCAAGTATAATTTAAATTTTGGTGTTTCATAAAATCACATTTTTGAATTAAGCTGGAACAATCAACAAGCCTAGTTTTTGATTGGGAGTGGAAATTAACTGCTGCTGACTTTTTTCAAGTTGATGTCCAAGTTTTGACTGGCGTAAGTTTTGCACTTCGAGAGAAAGCACTCATATTCATCGTCTATGAAAATGCTATTAGAATTTTAAATACTAAAATATTGAATTACAAAGGTGCCTATATAAAATTAAAGTTAACAGGAGTTTATTACATTTGCTTTAGGTACTTGCTGCCATGATGTCCTACACTATTTTCCTGTTCCAGTTGTGAACATTGTGTAAGAAAGGAGTAAAATCGAAAATATCCGACCATGTGTCAAGTGCGCTTCTCTCAAAAGCGCATACATGTACATATATCTATACATGATAAAAACTTCAATGCGCCGTAGTATTAAGTGCAATTTTTTTGTGTAGGAGGGGTATATAGAATTAGTTGGTTAGAATTAACAGGTATTCAAACGCAGTCTCGATTTAGATGGGACGGAAAATAATTTATTTGCTTCAATCATCATTATTTAAGAAAACCTAGTGATGAAAATTTAGGACAATCATTCCCAATTTATTTCCGTAATCTTCAAACTCTATTCTGCACAATATGATGACTATTAAATTGGTTATTAATATTAATTGAATTGTAAACAAGGCAATGTACCTCATTTTATTGAATTTTCCGGGTCTTCAAAGAATTAAGTACTTACAGGAGAACACATTATTATTTCACGGATGCACACAGTGTGTTGATTTATTGTATTGTATTATTTATTCAGTTGTTGTGCTTATTTTCTTGCAGTATTTTCGAGACTCACATTCATAAACATCAACCTGTAAAGCCATCTGTATATTTATTAATATAACTGTGTTAAATGTAACAGGAAAAATAAAGTGTGAATTAAATTAGTAGCTCTATACATAGTAACTTCAAAAAATTTATTTTGAAAAAAAGCACTTTGGTACTTTAAGTAAAAGACAGTTTGAAAACTTTTCGACTCATGTTAACTAGAAAATTAGACACTGTACTATTGTAGTCAAAGAAAAGGTATCTATCATTTCTACAAAACTGTGCAATTTATTGGTTTAGATGCTATTTAAATAAGATTAATTTTTGTTTCTGTGCATACTGTAAACCCAGCTATGGATACCCACTTGAAAGTATTGCTAGTCCTAGGTTGGTTAAGTGGCTGCTATCCAGTAAAAACTCCAAGGAACTTACAGCACTCACTTAAACATCCCATTTATATTTATAGCATTATCCTCCTTCTCCTTTACTTGAGTGCAGAAATATCTTTTCTGAAAATGTTTAAACATGGGTCCAATATGCCCCTATCTCAACAAATCATGGAGTATTTAGTGAGTGTCAACGCGATCACAACTTGTGTTGTCTTGCGATCATGGAAACTACTCCGTTGTAGCCAAATCACGAATTTAATCCTTCAAGTGATTAATCTCAAACGGGAAACAGGTTTCAAAAAGGGTTCCTACATTTATCGGTATTATTTCCTGGGTCATTTGATATTCTTCATGGATTTCATTCCAACCGGTTTCCTACTGTACGAGTTCGGATTTACTAATGAGAAGTCAAATTTCATCGGATATGATTTGGGCTCAGGAGGTTTGGACCAAAATGCTGCTGTATGGGTTGGATTTTTATATCGAATCTTCATCCAGTTTATGGCAGCACTGACGCGATACTTTTCACTGGCCATCATAGTATTCCTCGGAGTTCACCTGCTACATGTGTTTGAAAACTTTTGTTTTGCTTTGCAAACTTTGTACTGTCCGGAAGCAGTTTCCAATGTTCATATAATCCAGGCCGGCGAGGAAGAGGATACTGAGAATGATAGTGACGATGGCATGAGCAGCCATGAAAACCCTGAAGTTGAAGATTTTTCGAATAAGTTACCAACTGTTTTATGTAACCATTGGAAAAATGCCTTGTACAAATCGAAAAAAATCCGTGCAGGTGAGCTTGAATTGAAGGTAACTATTTCGAAAGTAACTCAAGGAAAACAATGGGCAACGAACGTCACGGGATTTGGTAAGGTGTACACCTTAAAAGATTTATCTGAAAAGTTTTTGGAAATCCAGAGGGCTTTTGATGACTATAATAAAGTAGCAGGCATGCCCTTCTTCGTTCTCATTTGCCATGCAACACTTTCCCTAATTCATAAGTTGTATTTTGTTGCAACATCGGAGTTCACTACGATGAAAGACCATTTTGAATTGGCAAGATTCCTTTCAAAAAGTTTAGTAGGCTTCATAGTAATTTCTAGTTTGTCTCATCTGGGAGAAGTTATTGTGACAAGGGTAAGTTTTGGTTTGGCTTCAACTGGAGTAGTTTTGTACAATGCTGTCAAATATATGCTGCTTGACCGTTTCAAACAACTTAAAAATATAAAAATATTTTTAGATGAGGAAATGGAAAGAGCAGTTGAAATGCGTCATGTTGAACGAACTTTTATGTGATAAATCGCATGATCCGGTGAGTGGAGGTGCGGCAACCAGTCAATACTGTTAGTTTTGTTAATTTGTTAGATTATCTTGTGAACTTTTTTCCAGGTAAATACACTGGTTGAATCTGTCGTTAAATGGGACTGGGGCTTAAAAGCAATAAATCTGTTTAATATCAACCATGCATTACTTCCAGCAGTAAGTGGTTCTCATTCAAAATATTTGCAAAAAAATTGATGTGATAAGAGCCCAGATATATTTACAAATGTACGTATATTACATAATCCATCCTTTTCAGATTGCTGGTACAATGGTCACTTACTTAATCGTCATTATACAGTTGGAAATTTCAGAAAGCAGTTCACAAAATTCCACACAGATTGCAGGCACTCCTAATGAGTGAACCAAACGCAAGAAATTTGCTCTCCTATGGAAAAATCCTCTGCTAGAGGCGGATACACTGCTCTTTTTGCTATTAAAATTTTTAATTTGATTTGTTATTGGCTGATTCATATTCATAAATACTGCTACAAGAATCAACCTCAAAACATGGCCGACTTGACTCCAAACCCGCAGACAATTAGTATAAACCTGTATGGCCTAAGTGATGGGTAGCTTTATTCAATAAAGTTATGAGCAGCAAAATGTAAATAATCATCTGAGCTTAACACTACATGCTGTCACTAAGGAGGAAACAATACTATGTGAAGTAACATCATGAGCTAGTAACTATATCGTCGGTTAAACTTGCTAACCGGCTATAAATAAAACGAGCAGCGTAGCCACCGCCTGCGTCGGTGGAAGCATGCTATGTAATGTAATGGGAGAGGACGCGGAGCGGCAATTCTAGCTAAAGCCAAAGCGTGCTGCGTTGCGTGCCGTGTGCTTGTACAGTGCATTACTTATAGCAAAAGCTTTTTTTTTTGAATTGTACATGGGTCTTATTTATTCAAGGAGGGTTTAACATTACAAATGAGCATTGTACATTATCAGTTTAATTTTGTGTAGGTAGCATTGTAGTTTGTAGTTGTACATATATCACAAAGTACTCGATTTTAGCATCCACAGACCAAAGCTTCTCTTACGAGATTACAGAGTATGGCTCCAGCGTTGATGATCAGGTCTGCTAAAAACCCATCCACATTCATATACTTCCAGCTCATGGATTACAGGGTTCGCTGAATTCCCCAGTTTCATGAATGGTCTGGCCCAGAAACGGGGTGTAATCTGGGGAGACGTATGTCTATACCTTCGTTTTGTATTTTGTAAAGGAAATTTAGTTTATGCCAGTAGCTATTGAATCTTAATAAACTCAATGGGCCATTTGACTTCGATTTTTGGAAATCAAGATACAGTAGTTGAAACATTAATTGCTTTAGCCTGGTCACTGGTTCCTTCACGTAAAGGTGGTTATTTATCTCAAGGTAGAGAAATTCGAAGATAACATTGTAGGACATGCTAACTACATGAAACAAACATTTATTTGGATAAGGGATTTCTGAAAGCCCACAAAGCTTGTTATTATCACTCCATACCTGGCCAGCTAATGTCAAAAGCTGTTTACAGTAGTCCCAAAGAGATTTAAAAAAGGGGCACAATATATAATGTTCGGAATTGGCTCTTTGTTTGTAACAAAAAACACATTGGTTTATCGCAATAAGGCCCATTTGAAAAGCCATTGTGGATGTGCATAATGCGCCATGCCAGAGTTTCCATACAATTTCCTTTTCCTTTAAAGTTCGGCTGATATTGAGATGCCTCCATTGATACTTTTTTATTTTCGTTCTTGTGTTTTCATCCAGCTGTTGCCCGAAGTTAGCCCACACACCTATTTCATACAAATTTTCTGAATTTATTGTGGTATGTTTGGAGCAGAGTGGATTGTATATTTCATAGTGGAGGGGGTTCTTGTCACTCACTTTTAGTTCACTAAGTCTTGACTTGCACTCTGACTGGATCATTTTGAACGTTCTCTGTTTGTGAGGAGGTAGATTGCCAATTTTGCCTTCTATTAGTTGGTGTAAACTGGATATCCCAGCACTTCGTACGAAATTTACGTGACC
Source organism: Allacma fusca (assembly GCA_947179485.1). Lineage (NCBI taxonomy): Eukaryota > Metazoa > Arthropoda > Collembola > Symphypleona > Sminthuridae > Allacma > Allacma fusca. The sequence goes on from OX359247.1 coordinate 20,699,529, forward strand.
TTTTTGGATGTAATTTTGAAATGAGATTTTGTGCATTTGTGTTTCATTTAATCCCTGTATTCTGAAACCTGTGCGTCTGAGGGTCTCATTTATACTGAAATAATAATTACTTTTGTGGGGGATGTTGTTGGCCAGGATGTTTTTAATTCTGTCACTACATTCTCTGGTAAAGTAATTATTGATTCTTCCATCAAATACCTCAATTACGTGTTTCAACCGGAAGATTAGTGCTTGTGTTTCCAAGTGTCTGATGCCCAACCCTCCGTGTTTATTTGAGCAGTAGATAAAGTGCTTCTTTACCCAGTGTTTTCCATCTTCCCACAGGTATGTATTTATTTTACCTTCAATAAAGTGTAGGAAAGATGCAGGTGGTTCTAGGGTTTTAATTCTGTACCAAAGTATTGGGATTAAAAAAGTATTTAAGATTTTGGCTTTCAGGTGTAGGCTTGCATAGGGGAATTTTTGTTTGTAGAAGTTAACCTTGATACTAATTTGCTCTTGAAGTTCTGACCAATTTTTACTACAGAAGTTTTTAGTTCCAAAATAAATACCTAGTATTTTGACACCTTCATATGTTATTGGGAAGTTGCATATCATGTTCGACTTTCTCCATTTACCTAACATTAGAATACTGCATTTTTGTCGGTTAAGTGTGCCACCTGAGAAGCTTAAGTATTTGTCAAGCTCATTTTCAATTACTGTTAAGTGCTTGACATCTCCGATGAGTATATGTGTATCATCAGCATACGCTGACAGGTATGTTGTTTTCATTTGAGGATAAGGTCCCGGAGCAATGATTGAAAGTTTTTCATTTAGATTTTTTAAAAATATCTCACAACTTATTATGTACAAAATGCTTGCCACTGGATCGCCTTGTCTTATGCCTCTGTGTACATTTATGTAGTCACTAAGTGTATTCCCCATGCGTACAAGTATTACGTTTAATTTGTACATCAGCCTGATAGTATTGACAATTTTGTGTGGAAAGTTCATTTTATGCATACACTGTAACACGTACTCCCTGTTTACATTGTCGAATGCGCTCTCCATGTCGAGCGATAGTATGGCTCCTGCTTCTATTTCATTGGTGGCATCCCGTAAGAAGTGTAGGTTATCATATATTGTTCTTCCGGGCACATTACAAGTTTGGTAATTCCCTATGATTTGATTTAAAACAGGAAGCATTCTGTCCTTCACCAAAATTGAGATTATTTTGTAATCAGTATTGCATAACGTTATTGGTCTATAGTTTTTAATATCTTGTGGATCACCTTTTTTATGTATAAGAGTTACCACTCCTGTTCGTACTGTTAATGGCAATTCTTTTTGTGAGGCACTGGTTGTTAATAACCATAGAACGATAATTTTAAACTTTTTAAGAAACTTGATGTAAAATTCTGACGTCAAACCATCAGAACCTGGTGCTTTCTTAACCTTTAGCTTTTTAATTGCTTCTTCTACTTCTTTTTCACTGTAGTCATTACCCATGTCCTGCTTGTCATCTTCAGAGATTTTGGGGAGATTTTCAATGTATTGATCTAAATCATGAGGCACAGTATTGTGGGGACTATATTTATTTGTAAAGAAGCTGTGAGCATGTATGGCTCGTTGTTGCATTGAAAGGTGGCTTAGAGCGTCTGAAATATTTACACTTATGTTTGCATTACTAACTTTTCGGAGGGATTCATCATATATGTTGGACCTTTCTAGCTTGTCCATTAAAGAAATGAACAAATCTTTTGGTGGCAAAGAATTCATAGTATCTTGGTATTTTCGTTCAATTTGTTTCTTCTCAGCTCTTAGATCTTTTGCTATGAGCATTTCTACACTTCTTGCTGCCTGCCTAATGTCACTTTTGAGGGTGCTGTACTCGTGTAAGTTTTTGTCTACCTTATTTATGAAATTTGTGAGTAGATCATTGACTTGATAACAAAATATTTCGTTATTTAGTATCTCATTATTGAGTTGCCATAGTGGGTTTTTAACTTTATCTTCGAGGCTTATTGTGAGGTTGACATAGGCATTATCGCTGAATGATGGATATATGTTAGTTGATAAGATTTTGGTTGCTAGGTTCGCATTTACATACAGTCTATCAAGTCTTGCCTGAGGTTTGTGTTTGTGAGTACCAGTGTGTGTCATACTCGTGCCATTTGGGTATAACTTTCTATATGAGTCAATAAGTGTATACTTATCAATTAATTTTACCATGTTTGTCTGTAGTCTTCGTCTATGTTCTTTAGAATTGATTCTATCCAAATTAACATCGTCGACATAGTTCCAATCTCCGCATATGACAACGTTATCTTTATTAATGTTGTCAAGGGTTTTGGATATAATATTGTGTACTTGAGAAGCTTGCTTTTCATTGTGAGGCATGTGTATGTTTATGATGTGTAAAGGTGTCTTGAGGTTTGTAATGGTTACTAACTGCATTTTCCCAGGTACTAAACATTTGTGTGATAATGTGTATGAATTTTTAACAAATAAAGCTGTACCACTGAAAGCTGATATTGGGGGATTATATATCTCTGAGTAGCCCATGATGTTGCATTTGTCATGTATCAGCGGGTTTATATTTGTTTCTTGAACGCATAGAATATCTGGGTTGAAGGTACTTATGATTCGTTTAAGTTCACTAATTCTTTGAACATTTCGGAGTCCTTGTGTATTGAGTGTAATTATTGATATCATTCTTGTTGTGTGTTTGTAAGCTTTCCAACTTGGGTTGCTATCATTGCTATCATACCTAACCATTGTTTTTCAGCTTTATGTTTTGATGACAACGACGTTTGAAGTTCGATTAGGGTTTTTTGAAGAGCTTTGGGGTCTTTAGAAAAAGCCTTCACAGCCTCTTGAATATTATAGAATTGATTGTTCTCATTTCTTGGGATACTTTGAAGGAATCGTAGTAGTTCTTGATTACTACAAGGATCTCCATTGTTTAGTATATATGATTTCCACTCTTTAAAGTGCCAGTCAAAGAGATTTTTGGTTGTCATGCTACGTAGTACAAAGGTACTGGTTTTCTGAAATTTTCGCCGCTTTCTTTGTGATTTAATCTCTTGCAAGGGGTCATTACTGTTGTTTGATGAGTCCTCTTGACTTGAGTTGCCATCCAATGAGTTTAATCTTCGACGTGTTATCAGGGGTTCTAATTGGAACCCATCTGGTATTTCTGATGTTGTGTTATCATCCATGAAGTCTGGTGGCTCCATATTTCTTGTTGCTGATGCGTATGTCTTAATCCAATTCATTGGGCAGTCTTTTCCAACATGATGTACATCCTTGCACTTGAAACATTTCCGTCTTCCGACTTGGGTAGTTATTTCCTACCTTTTTTCTTCATCGACAACTATGATGGTATCTGGGAGGCGCTGGATGTTACTAAATGACATGTAAAGGACTCGTGTCCAACTTTGGATGTGAGACCACTCCTCACCTAGGGTTTTGAATGTTTCACATTCAATTTTACTTTTAACTGACCCATGTTTTCCCAATTCAGCTGTAATGCTGTCATCCTGTATGAATGGTGGTACTCCGATGAGTTTAACTCTTTTGAGTGGACTTACAAAAGGCCAAATGGAGGCATTTGCGTTTTTCACTACGATGAACTCTTTTTCGCGTAATAGCTTCGATGCACTTGCTGATTTCACCCACACTCCATAATTTCCTTTAACGCGCCCACCACTTGCGATGTTTTCTTTGCCAACTATATCACCCACAGCTTTAAAGTAATCCACTATTGTGGTATTTTCCAGGGCTTTAATTACAAACCCATGATCTTTAGGATGTGGCCCTTGCAATTGATGTTGTCCTGGAGGAGATGATCCCCCAGAACTTCCTGCCATTGTTTATAATAGCACTTTTTTTAGTTTTATTTTCGAAACACACTTGGACAAAATACTGTTTAGAGATAAGGCTCATCTACACAGGTCCTTTCGCCTCGAAGGTAGAACTAGAACTAGCAAAAGCGCTTTATGGCATTGTGCACTCGCAAGCCTAAAAAGCGCGTTGAGGAGGGAGCGAAAATTTAAAAATGTCCCCTCTTCCACTGTCATCATCATCTTCAAATTATAGTATTTAGATAGTAGTATTACTATATACATATATAGTATTAAATTATTTATATGCTGAATTTTAAAATAGCATATGCGATATGACATATGTCAGTTCCAAGTAATTAATTTAAAATGGCTTGTCCAGTAAGTTTTTTTACTATTTAAGACATGCGTATGAGTGCAAGTAACAAACTAATTTGTTTTCAATGGTGATCTTGTTTATTTTAGCACCATTCATATCATTCAGCATTTAAAAAAATAATTAATCAGTCATTGTGAAATTGAGGTAGCACTCTTGTCTTTCAGTCTATCTGTTACAGTTCAGATATAAATGCATTGAGATCCCTATTATTTTAAAATTATTTGATCACATTCTTAATTTTAAGTCAGACTTTATAATTCATCACATATTATTTTCTTTGTGACTAGTACCATTTTGCCTCTTGAAAAAAATCATTCTTAAAACATTATGCTATTTGGAGCTGCCATGTTCATTATTCCAGTTGCCAGGATATTTACAAACAGGTTAAGCCGCTTCTTATTCTCCAAACTGAACGAAGTTTGACCACATGGTTCACAAGTCACTAAAAATAAAATTATCAAGTTTATATTTTTATTAATTTTAATTTCAGCAATATTAACTTAAATGTAATTATTCTAATCCAGCAGATACATACTTTGATTCACTTGGTTGTTGGACGTGGGCATTCACCCGGCAATTATATGCGAAAAACTTTGTACAGCCTTCCACTGTACAACAAAAGGTTTTTTTGCAAGGGATGTCAGGATTGCGAGGACACTTTGCCGGTCGCTTTGTATTGTTGTCATTCCTCTTGCTACCAGCTTCTCAAATTTTCTGATCTGGCGAGGGCTCCGCACTTGGTTCTTTTGAGCTTGAGGAGTCTGGGGATCCATAGTTCCACACCCAAAATCTATGGCAGCAAGGCAGGGCAAACTAGTCTTTTCATTGCCTGGCAACAAAGTTTTTTACTTCACCGGAGATTCCATTCGAAGTCTCTTTGCCCAATCTAAAATTCAAGGGAAAAAACAATTAAAAAAGAATACATTTATAAGCTAATAACGCTCAGGACAAACAATTTGTTAATACCTATGATTTTACATGGGATTAACACTCAATGGAAAATATTTGTTGATCCCTATGATTTTAGATGGGATTAAAACTCAATAAAAAATATTTGTTAATTCCTATGATAAAACGTTTTTACAAATAGTTTTGAAATACTTAAAAGTTCTTTCCTCTTGGTACTTATGCCAATGTTGTTGCATATTCCGAATATTAAACGAGATGTTCATCTGATATTTCGGCTTGTATGCATACTCATAAATTGCCACCTTGAAGTAACGATCGTCGTTTTAGTTGACGGATCTGGCAATGTTCCCGCCGTAATTGAATACAGCATGGTATGACCCTCCCCTGAGCATAATATAATCCCCCGGATTTTGACACACAATTAAGTGTCTGATTCCACACTCAGTCTTTGTGGAGTGACCAAGACTTTTGCACAAGTCCAGTTTTGCTTAAAATTAGTTACAAGCTTGGCAAGGGCTTCTTTTGGAACATTTTTGTCCACATCTTCTTCAATTTTTTTTTGTACAGGTAGGGGATCGCTATCCAAACTTTGATGTAACCAACCACATGAAATATTGCGGATGACGATTTGTAATCGTCAATGTGAAATGGGGCTAAAATAAACAAATTAATAATATTTAGAATTCAAAAAATCGGCAAATTTAGGCAAAGGCAAGAGACTGCTGCTGAAATGTCAGATTTACCAATTTCAGTAAGTTAGGCATTTACTTACATTCTTATTTTTATTCTACGATATAATGCCTATATGTGGTGTATATGTAGACTTGTTAAATGGTGCTGGAATGTGTATATCGTCGGATTATCTTGGGAGTTTGGTTAATAAACAAATTTTCTAACTGAAGTTAGTTCCTATTATTATTTCAGAGTGCTACAGACATTCAGGCGGAAGTCACTGTTCAGCATGTCTGGGGGATGGCGGAAATGTTTTCCACATGGCCAATGACTCATGTTGTTGTGCGTTCGATCTGGGGAATGTCAATGGCGAAATTGTATAGCTCATTAAAAATATTTCCGGTTATCCGCCGTCATCCATCTCACCTGGAAATGAGCCAGCGCTTATTGAATTTGGATTTCAGTTTAGCCTTGCTTCAGTTTACCTGCAGCGATAAGTGTGTTATTGTTATTGTTTTTCTTTTATGAATTGTCTGAAATGTGAAAATGAACAAATAGTTTTTAAGTTAGTTATGTAGATGTAGTTTCAAATTGTTTGTAACTGCTCTATTGTTGACTGGGCTTTTTGTCGTTGGGAGCTACGTCTGGAAATGCATTCGTTCCGGGTGCAATCGTCACGGTATACATCAAACCTTATCCAGCTGCATGGAGGGGCGTGAGGTATTTTAAATGTTGTCATTGGGTAACTTGGACTGGGACAAAATGGAGAATAATCAGCTGGCAAGGTAGGCAGCGACACATCTTAACCCAACATCTGGTGGATGCAATGATGAAAGACACGAGATCTCAGCTCGTTCAACTGCGTCTCATGGAGGTTTGCATGACGGCACAGAAGCTACAGTTGTCAATGTGCAAAATCCGATCGTCTGGATTGGAAGTTCAACTTATTTTCTGCATGTGCGCAGTAAGGCAGATAAGTATGTTGCAGCCTCTCGCCGGGGATAACAAGGATTTGGTAATATATTCACTGTATTTTGTAAAACAATTCAAACGCTATTAAGACGAGGTGAGCAGTGTAGCAAGATGTACATTTAATCTCGTTGCAATTTGGAGTCAAAAATTAAGGAATCACACGGGCAACGTTCATTCACATTTTTCAAGAAATATGAACGTTTAACCGGCATTGAAATTAAATATTCCGCTGCATGCACGAATCGGGCCCATCGTTTCTTTTTCGGATTTTGTCCGGGTTCGGTCGGAAGTCAAATCGGACTCTCCTTTACGCCCTGTTGTTGAGCAGATTGAATTGAGTTAAATTATTGTAAATACTTTAAAAATATAATATTATTTAATTTTAAATAAAAAGTTATTTAGTTTTATTTAAAAAGTTGAAATTGTGTTACAGCAAGTCAGATAATTATTACTATCAATGCTATATAATGTAAGTAATGCTTATGATTTTTGGAATGAAAAACAGTGTGGACATGTAACAACTGTATAAGTGGCATTGCGAGACAAGCTAAGATCGATGACACATATTTGATACTGATAAGTCCTTTCACCGTGCTATTGTATCTATTGAGAAACAAGTGATAATTGCAAATTAAAGAAGTAAATAATTGTTTGTAATACATGCTGAACTACTTCTTGCATTATTTTGTATAATTGTTGCTGAATATATGTTCAGCTGGTCCTTCATATTAAAGTGAACATTAGAGGAGATAATTGAGGCCTAACACGCCCCAAATTACTCAAGGCTTCTAAATGTTGCGACGAGTGGACAAACACGTAAATATGTTTAATGCTATGCAGTATTAATCTTGATGGAGTAGTTCTGAATATTGAATGGCTACCCATCAGATATTTGCAGTTTCCGCCCGATGTCGAGTGCATCCCACACGCGTTTGCACGTTGTACTTGACAGTGATCTTGGCGCGTAACAACCAATTTCTCTTTGAAATATTTGAAACAACAGATTTGGACCGGCATGCGTTTAAATTTCATGAAAGTACCGCAAATAAGCAATGATGCTGGAAACGTTTTACCCTACCATCTGAGAAGCAAGGTAGTTATCGGTTGACAGAATCTTGACTGCGAGCCCATATTTGAATTTGAATGGATTGAACACTACATTCTTACGATCGGAGTTAGGGTGAAGTAGCTCAGCACTCAATATATTTAATTAAACACAGGAATACTAATAACTTTAATAGTGGTAATTGTAGTAGTAGTAATAGTAGTAGTGGTAGTAGTATTATAGTAGTAGTGGTAGTAGTAGTGTTAGTAGTAGTGGTTGTAGTCATCGTAGTAGTGATAGTAATAGTAATTACAATAATATAAGTGTTGGAGTAATTGACATACGTCATCTCGAGAGCCAGTCCAAGATAACAACGATGGTAGTCAGCAATATTAAGTTATGGCAAGTATGATTAAACATTGTGGTAAGCATAATGCAATAATCTAAAATAATTATAAATTAGTATATTGTTGTTGAAATTTGATTTGAACAAGGGAGGTGTTGCTACTCTCAAAAATATAGTGTCCCCTATAGAATACAAAGGGTTGAGTAATATTTTTCTATCACAACTCATCCAAAGAGAGATTATACCTAAAATGACACTGTTCTTTCATCATTATTAAATTAACAAAGAATATGAGTTGCAAAGAACGAAGCGCTGCAGTAACAAAAGTAAATCACACATATATTCTCAAACACATGCTCGCTGTCATTGAACCCCTGAAGGACAGTTAGTTTACTTTGGGAAATGAGAATTTGCCTATACATCTGTTAATGCTATTAGCTATAGTAAAAACGTTAAACAAGTCACTCTGTACCACAGGACCAACCAGAATACATAGTTTCATCGAATATATAAATTTAGAATTAGCTAAACCGTGGTAGACTACTCGTACGTTTGTTGGAGAACTAGGCTCTTTAATTATAATGGAACGAAACCGTTAAAATAATTCCGATTCTTGCAAATGTAGTTATTTGTCAGCCAATGGATCTATGTATGCTGACCTGATCCAAGTACTCTCGCGTGAAAGTTGGGTATTGCAATTTGAATTCTAGTTGACCCTCTAGTTATCTAGCTGGTCTAATGTCCTTATAACTATAAATTTTGAAGGTCAGAAATTCATCGTATCACGTAGAGGAAAATGTACAACAAATTGGCCATCGAAAGGACGGGGATGCGTTTTTGTAGTTTTTTTGTATTTGATTATTGAGGTCCTCTATTATTTCGCCCATGACCCTCACGTTCTTCCAACAATTTGGAACATTAAACGTTTTTGGTATCTCTTCTATCTTTTCAAATTTACGTATTCCTTCTTCATGGTTAACAGTAATGTGGTTTGAAGTTACGCTGGGATCTAGCCTCGAAACAATGCAACTTTACTTCGATCGTTGGGCGTTCTGGACCCGGCGACAACGGTCTACAACTATATAAGCCACCAGTTTAGCTCCAAGGAGGAGGTTCCATGTTCAAAGAAAATTTCAAATTAGGGACGGCCAGTAGAAGCATTTGAAATTTCTCCTAACTGGAATTGTCAACTTGCTTAGAAGACATTGTAACATAGGAAACCCAAAAGCAGTTGTGGTTAATTTAAACTTATGATGAAAATGAGATGCAATAACAGTGTCCAGTTTCTTTCAGTAGTTACTTTAAAAGGCGTTAGCTCAAAGATTCCAATGTTAATATTCTCTGATTTTTCATTGAGCAGTTTAGTACCATCTGAGGTTATCTGGCCGAAACTAAAAAAAGGAAGTCACTGCAGAAAATTACCCAATGCATCACATACATACACTCCTACTGTAGCTAATAAATATCTTGCTTTCGCATAATGACTAGATAATGCTGAAATCGTTGGCCGAGAGTGTATCCTTGGATCATTCATTAAGTGCGGTGTGGTGTGTTTTATTTCAAACGACAGTCACCTTATTTGCAATTGGTAACTAAATGACCCATAGATACAAACAATTGTAACATAGAGAACGCTTTTTTCCCGAGTTCTGAACATCTTTGAACCACTAGTTGCCCGATGAGACTAGGAATTGAACTTGTTGTCTGACCCCCTTATGTTGTGCGTATGCCCAGGAGATGACACTTAAGGTTAACGCCAATGAAAGCATTTTTTAGCTTAGCTAGCTTTTTTAATAGATTTTGGCAGTACATTAAAAAGCCAGTACGCCCCGTGCTTCCAAGATGAGTTTCTTTCAAATTTGTTGGCAATGCGAACAATTGAATCAGGCAACAAGTCTAGTCGAATCAATTTCTCCTATAATGTCAGAGTAATCTACTCTGCCAATGGATGTTATTCAAGGATTGTTCCTTAAACCGAACAAATGTCTTGACCAACAATTGGCCCTTTCTCTAAAATATTTATCATTCAGTCACTACGCATTTAAAGCTTGAACGGTATTTTGATTTGAAAATGCAGTTTCTCCCCGTCTAAAGGGTGCCCACTCCTAGTTCCCCTTGTGCATCCATGCCATGGTTCCAGTCTTGAGAGTGCAATCCCCTTTTACACCCTTCTCATCACCTCATCCAAAGCTTTAGTAGAAGATAGAAAGAGCAGTGGAAATTATTCGAAAATATCATTGCTTTAATGAATTTGGAATCGACTCCAGCCGCAACGAACGGTACGTTAAAACCAGCCAGCCACAACTGCCTGGCTATTGGCTGGGATTTGAAGTCTTATAGGGAAATTATTTTTGCAAACAAGGAATTTGAAAATCGTTCTTTTTCAGCACCGAGTTTTTAGATCGTCCAGGGAGATTTCCAAAAATCCGACCCCTGTTCCGGGGGTAGTCTGCAAGATCTGTTACTCTTTTAAAAAAATTATTAAGGGAGATAATTATTGATTACATTGTTGGTGTGCATTATGATGCGCAACATAAGTGGGGAGTGTTTATACTTTCGACGGGCAGTTATGAACGTAGCGAAAATATTAAATGTATACCAGATTCAAGTAAGTACACTTGTTACGTGTTCACTTGCTAAATGGATACACCCAATTATTAATAGCTAGCATTATTTTACACTTAGCATTATGTGCAGCGGTTTTGAAGTAATTCGTAAATCTAGTTTGTTTAAGCGACTCATGGCATGTAGTTTCTAGGAATAAATATAAATTCATCGAACAAGGGAATATAGTGTGCCCCTTATGAAAAGCAGAAATAAGTGAAAAGAGGCGAAAAACCGTAAAACGCCTTAAGACCCAAAAAACCGGAAGCCCGGTAACTTGCCGTGAAAGAAACTGCAAATTAATAGTCGTAGCAATGTGACTAGTCAAAATTGATCTTGCATGTATTCTACACTTTGTATCTGTATTTGCTTGCTTTTATGTATCTATACATATGTTAGTTTGTTAGCAAACAATTTTGCCGTGTAAATTAAGTAATTAGATATATTATAATAATTCAAATCAAACTGCATCTGCTGTTTGAACTGCCTAAAAAGTACAGTATATAATTCATTTTATCCAGTATAAATGAGGTAAACCTTATAATTTCAATTATTAAATTAATTCTTTGACGCTAAAAAATATTTCAGGATTACATGACATTAAAAATACAGGTAATGTTCCGTTTTTGAATTAAATCACGGTTTTCATCTCAATAACACATTTAAATTTCATGCAAACCTGATAACAATGTATCTACGCTTGCTAGTTCGTCGAGTAAACAATCATCATTGTCTATATCGTAATGCAGAACATACACACCAATTGGCGTGACACTTTCTTTGGTTATACCTCATGCTTGTCTCCAACAAACGACTGGCATTTCATAAGGAGATTCTGAAATTACTTTGAAACATATTTTTGACTCCTGTTTTTATCGTTTCGTTTGTGATAAGCACGGGAATGTTGAGCAGTTCACGAACTGTAAAACATAGTGAAAATCTAATGGTGTGAGAATTGATCGAAAATGGTTAGAAAATGGTGCTTCCTTTCTCCATAATTCCTCTCAATCCTTTACGCATAGTATTAGCTTAATTAATAATTTACTGCAGCTCCTTTATTAATTGTAATTATCAATCTTTTATATACTATTGAACTTCCTTTAAATAAATAATAAAATAATAGATAATTCAAGTCACAAACACGCAGCTCCTCTCTCGTCAAGTTCACGTAGCCGACTCCTTCTCTTCTTTCTTCTTTTATCCTTGCAGGCTCTTGAATCCTCTTGAACACTGGTCACTGCACTTCTTAGTCCTAATTTACATTAAGATCAGTAGCTAACTTTGGAATAGGATTATACCTTACCTCTCGTCTTCTATAGACAAGGTTCGAACAACCATTCTTCTCGAATTTACAAATGCCTTGCGTCTACCCTTCCTTTCAACCTTCCCTCGTCGATTACCATAAAATCCTCGTGACCCTGTGTCTCCTATTAGTATCGCTTTGGCGTATACAGTTTGCGCACATTCCCGCTAAAGTGGATTGTTTTTGCAGTCCCTCATTAGGCATACTTTCAATTGTGTTAGCCTCCCTAAAATCAATTTCTGTGTCGACGTCAGCATTCAATACCGAGTGATCAACAGGACCTTGAGTTCATATTTATACAATATATTATGCAATATATTATAAAATATTGTATACAAAATATTATATGGCATTCATGCAGTAACCGAATCATTTTTGAATATCATATACTACGAATTCTGACATACCTCTAAAAATGCCTCCTTTTGCAAACATGCCAGGTAGGAATGCTCCTTGTCATCCATTTCGCCGAGGGATTACCAGAAGTCATTCATTGGAGTAGAGATTGTTAGTGCTAATGTCGAAGACATTTCGCACTCATGATACATATATGTGGAATACAGATTTGCAGTGGCAGGATACATATGAAGGATGTTAGTTAAAAATTCGTTCTTGTTCTTTCGCTCACTTTAATATTAGCATACTTTCGGGGTATTTGGAAATGTCACTTGGCCAATAAACTACAGGAATATCCAACACGCCAATTGTGTCTTGTCACCAATTGGCTCAAGCTTCGGTCCTGTTATTTTAATAAATTTGAAGCGTGAAATGCAATCACATATTTACGCGCAATGTGCGTCCTACGCGAATAGTTTATATAAGTCAAACAGTCAATAAATCGTCAAATAAGTCCAATTGATGACAACTGTCAACATTAACATCGACTATCCATGTAAATGTATATAGTACATATAAATGACCGCTCAATCGCGAATGTGCATTTCGTGCGATTACGTGCAATTAAATGTGCAATTGCAGTACGTGTGCATATGCATTGTATTTATTAGTAACACCTTGTTATTTAATATATATTCAACTTGACGTCGAGTCGTTTGATCGTTTGACGAGTATACATATATGGCGCCTGCTAGCTTGTATGCGCCTGTGATTATATTTATATGTATATACTTTAAGTTAGTAGTTGCATAGTTACTATGGGCTCGTTGTCAATAAAAGATGGAATACCGATTAGATCAATTACTATAAGTAAAGCGTTACACTTAATTTTCAAAGCGATCGGTGATCTCCCGAAGTGTCATACTGGCATCAATATCCGGTTAACTAAATTATACACTAGATTTTACGGCATGTACAGTCTCTCCTCAGTACCGCAAATATGTCTTTCTTCATCACTGCAGGATGAGCTGGATGAGTTTCGAGAAACTGTCGCATTTAGCGAAACAAGAATGCGTTTCCCCCAGCTTTCGTATGAATAAAAAGAATTCTTTAAAAATTCGAAATCGGAATGGTAACCGGTTTAAGAACTATTACAACGTACTGATAAACATTTTTAAACTTAGTTTGCTTGGTCTCGCTGATAGTGCTCGAAATAATTTAATTCTGAATTGGAAATGTTTCAACATGAAACATGACTTAACAATTAATACGCTTTATTTCATAACTTATTTGAATCGAATCATTTCCCTTTAATTCAAATTCATACGCTTCACCGTAAACGACCTGGAAAGTTCCTACAGGTAACAATTAATACCCTTAATTTTACTTCATTCGTTGTAAAACACTAACGTTGTTATTTTATAAAATGTATTTTTAGATATATCTGCAGAACCCTTTTCGATTTAGTTCAATTCAAATATTTGAACTTAACTGAGTTGAATTTGGTTTTATGGAATTGAATCGACATTTAAGTTTCAACTAAGCATGTGAATTGAACTGAATATGAAAAAACTGAACTAAATTAAATATTTAAATGGCAAATAGTATGTGTCGCATCTTGCAACTCTGTGTTTTTGGATTTTACAGCGCACAGATTTTTACTACCGCACCGCAGTTACTACAAAGTAAGTGCACTATTTTTTAAATCTTGCGACCCATTTAAATTTTTAATTGAACGTATTAATTTTACTTGAATTGTCTAGGATGTTAACATGAAAAAATCTGGGGCATTCTAGAAACTGTAGTTTAACCTTCCAAGAAATTTGAATTTACTAGTTGTTTTGTCAACGAATGTGTACAAAATATAGTGCAGAAATGTGTTAAATCTGATAGCGTCGATCACATGATAATTAGTATGTTATTGTTAATTTAACCAAAATATACCAGACATATCAGTCATGCATATCGGTATCGTGATTCTTCTTAGGATAATAAGGATATTTTTAAATAAAACGAATTGCAGGATAACGTTATTCGCTGTATACAGAGACCATACGTGCAAGCGACACTGATAGCTAAGTGATCTAAACAGAGTTTCAACAAAACGCAAAACGATATATACGTCCATTGCTTACTGTGTGAATGTAGTTCTTTAAGAAACAAGGTTATGTAAACCATTTTGCTTGGACGCAATGATATACTATTGGACCATATAGCCTATGCGCCGACTATAAAAACACAATATAATATCACTGAAGTATTTGCCGGAATTGAAAGTGGGTATTAGAATGCGACGTCGCCACGGCGTGGACTAAATCGACAAAGGGGAAACGAGTAAATCGAAACAAATAATTCCTCGGAAAGCAGGTGCATGCAACAAAGCTTGAGATCTAACTGCAAGCTACAAATATTCAAATTAAAACATATAGCTATTAGAGCAAAAGACATTGAAGACTGCTACTTCTGCTGGATCCAATTTTGTGTTGAAAATGGAGAAAAATCGAAACGTCATATAGCAAACTATTATTACAATCTCCCGCTAAGGTAACACGTTAATAAATTGTCGAGAATAATTTTTGCGATAATATGTTTAAGAAACAGTAAACACGTTTATTTGAATGAGCTTGACTTCTCTAAATGTTAGTCGGATATTGCATAACTGTTGTCAGTATTGTAGTCGAATGATTTTTATAGCCTGATCGGATATTAAGAATATGTAAGGGGTCTCAGACTATTACCACGGTGGTACACGACTCATTTTACTCTTAGCCAGGTTAATGGTATCACTATATTTAAATATTCCGGAAGTTTAAATTCCCTCTCCTTAATGTTTAATCTCTAATTGTGAATATGGGAATGTAGAAAAGATAATAACTGACCCAATCCTCTAACAAACACACTTGTCTCCGTCGTTCAGCGGTCAGCTTCTCACATTTCTAAAGTTATCGAAAATAAACAGTTTTTAATTGGAAGGATAGTCGCAGTTTATCCACATTATTAATCATACTCAGTCTTTCATGGTGTAAACATTCATAGCCATAAAACCCGATAAAACCCATTCTTATTGGGTTCCTACATGCACCCTCCGGGGTCTGGTCGTCCCGACCATTGGGCCGTTGTAATGGGCTGCGTGATGGGGAAAATCAGAGGGCGGTCGACGGACTCATAATCCTCTATCGACCTGGTGTCCGGGGAAGTTTGGAGCTGGACAGGTATTGTAAGGGTGGAACCGGCGTGGTGTGGAACATAATCACGATGAGTGGGGTTACAACGGGTATTTGGGGGGTGGATCAAGGTGGATAGTCATGAGGGACTCTATAGGTTGGCGGCTACGGGGGGAGTGGGTGGACGGTCAAAAATAAAGGACATGAGGGGAACAATCAGTGTGCTTGTGGAGGGATTAAATGGGGGTACGTTGGGTTTGAGGTTGAGACTTTCATCATGGGATCTCCTGAGGGTCATCATAAGGAGTTATTGGGGTCAGGGTTGTAGTCATAGTGAGGGTTTCAGGAGCCGGATTCTCTATTGTGGGGATAATTTCGAGGATCGTAACCTCTACAGTGGGAAGAGTTTCTGGGGTCGGGAGCTCTACGACGGGGGAATATCGGGGATTGAATCCTCTACACTGGGAAGCATTCTTGGGGTCGGGAACTCTACTGTGCGAAGAACTTCGGGAACTGCTTGCGGGGTCACGGAGATAATCTCCGGGTGTCGGATCTCAGCTTCAAGGGATACTTTTGGGGACATGAAGGTAATTTCAGGGAGTAAAGTCAAAATCGGGGATGATTGGGTTAGATTCCGGAATCAGGGTTTCGAGATCGGGGAAGAATGGGTCTGTTTTAGGAGTGTGCATGGGAGTCAGGATTTCAGCGATGACAGTCTTTAGGGAGTTTTTCGGGGGTAGGGGTGTCTACTTCCACGAACTCGATTGGAAAGATGATGTGGACAATGGGGTTGGCTGAGAAGGCCACTCTTTTCTTGGGAAGGGAATTAGGGATGATTGGGTCCTTCAAAGAGGGAGGTTTAGGGGAATCAAGGGTCATGATCTCAATTTTTGGGTAATGTTAGGGACTTTTTGGGGGTAGCTGGCTATTGGGGAGACATGTCTTTGACAAATGGTACAAGCTGCAATAAATTTTTACTTACGCCAAAGTGACCACCAGTAGGGTGGGTATGTACTAATTTGATTAATTTTTTGCGAGAATCCATTGGGATAGACCGTTTCCAAAGCCTATCACCAACATTACTTTCCGCTCGATATAATAATTTATTTTGGAGGGAAAATTCAGGGTATTTATCGGTTTCATGATGTCTAAGTCGTAGCCTATGGGTAATTATAGGGGCAATGAAGGGATCATTTCTCTGGCTGGTGATGAGCTCCTCTATAGGCTCGGGATCTGGGAGATTATGGTTATTTTGACTGGTGGATAATTCAGGGTAGTCGGTTTCGGAAATTGTAGCGGGATTAACGAGATTTCTGGAGAGAGTATCTACATTAGTATTTAGGATTTCTTTCTTGTATTTTATTTTAAATTGTATCCATCAACGCCATACTTCACCGGGATAGCCTACGTTTTAAATCTTTACAAGTCATTCAGTACGTAAGCGAGTGGCAAGAATGGTAGGACATTCGTCTATAAAGTGGGTTAATATGGGGGCCTCGACTAACTTACGTTTCATTTCTTCAAAAGACTTTTGGTGGTGTCGAATTGGATAGACGAAATAGGAAGGTCTAAGTGATCTGCATTCAATTTAGTGCATCGCATGGGTTCAGGTCGCACCCGGGTATTTGGGTTCAGGTCCAGGTTCAGGTTCAGTATGGGTTCATTTATTTTGGACCCAATAATTTTGGGTCCTTTCTGGGTACAATATTTTGGGTTCTACAGGTTCAGGTTCAGGACCAGGTACAGATAAAACCCGGTTTGATTTTACCTGTCAGGACCAGGTGCAACACATAAAAGACCTGAACCTGATCGCAAAAGACCTGAAATGTTTGGGTTCATTGATTGAAAGTTAAAGGCCGGAGAATTCAAGCTTCCCAAATGATTTCCATCGCAAAAGCAATGGCAGGGTGACCCAGGAACCAGTGAACTTTCATTCTTATGCATTTTAAATATATTTTGTACTACAAATACCCAATTGTACTTTTAATACAAGATAAAATTTAAAAAAGTTTGGATTCTCAAGTACCCAAACATATTCAGGTCCGGTCCAAAAATACCCGGGTTCAGGTCGTCTTTTGGGTACTTTTTCGGGTTCAGGTACTAATTAGGTGCGGGTACTACAAAAACGCAATTGGGTCAGGTTCAGGATCGAAAAATTTGAACCTGTGAAATGGGTAAATTTTCAGGTACAGGTTCACGCTTTTGAGGTACCCAAAGTTTGGGTCCAGGTTCAGGTACAGGTTCGACTGTTTTGAACCCATGCGATGCACTAATTCAATTCACCGCAAATTTCAGCTTGAGGGTCCAAACGTCCTAATAAAGTTTTAGAGCGTAGGAAAACATACCATTCGGAAGGGTTAAAAATAGTGATGTAGCTTAAATCACACTCGAAGGTTAGATTACATTTAGGTATAACTATGTTGTTACCATACTGAATCCGTTTGAAGGGATAAAATACTGCGGTGGCGGAGGATAGGTTGGGAGAATAAACAGGGACTACTAAAGTGGTACATGGGGGTATCTCGGTTGGATATTTGGTTCTGACATAGCTAGTTGGAACAGTAATCAAGGGGGACTTCGTTTGAAGTTATTTTGGAGGTGACTGGGGGTGGGATTTCGGTACTGGTGATAGGACTCCGGGAATTTGAGGACGGCTTCATATTCTTGAAGTGAGGAGGGATTCCTGGTGGAAGGGTTTGGGTAGCTTGTTGGGATTCAGGGAAAGTAAACTTATTGTCAGCAAATGACAGGTTAGCCTTAGTAAACGAAAGAAAATCATAACCTATAATAACCTCGTAGGAGGAGTTAGGTACTATAAGAAATTTCCAAAAGGTACTGTAATCTTCAACACTTACTGGTAACTCGATTTGATATGTAATTACAATTCTTGTTTAACATAATGGGTACATCAAGTGGCTTAGCAGTACCATGTAAATACATGGGCAATGATTTGAAGAAATCTTCAATAATAACGTAGACAGCAGCTCCACTATCAATGAGTGCTGTAGTTTGTAGGAAACTAATAAATTGGTAAGAGTAATAGCTTGTTATTAGTAGTAGTGGGAGACACATGATTCATCTCTCCTAGAATACATAATGAAGAATATATTGATCCTAATTCTATTTCTAAATAATTGATAGAAACTTCTAAATTGCTGTTAAAGTCTGGGTCTTTTGGAAGCTCAGAATTTTCTAATCCTGAGTGATGCCCAGCCTGGTCTGCCCAGAACACCAGGCCTAAGGGTTTAACGGGGTCGAATTAGGGTGAGAGTAAGAGTTTCGATTATTCTGAGGTGGATGGGGAAATTGTTAGCTCATGAGGCTCGGGATCCTTGGGTTGTTTGAGAAATTAAGGGGCTGGTGCTGAGGTCTGTTATTAATATAGCGTACGTTTTGGGGTGGAGGTCGTGCATTCATAACCAGCTGGTCTATCTCGTTACGCTGAACGAAATTATCCGCGTGATTTCTCGGCACGAAATCACGTTGCATAATTCTACAGTTACGCAAGACATGTCCTTCCTTGGAACAATAGCTGCATTGAGATTTAGGGGGTTCTGGGGCAGTGAATTGATTTGGTTGAGGCTTGGATTGATAAAATGGTTTATACAGTTCCGAGTGTGAAACTGATTCAGGAGAGGGGATTGGGTTATGAGGTACTGAGAATATGGCAAAATTGGGATCTCGACAGTGATATTTAAACTCCCGTGTGAAATCAGTTATTGTTCCTTGGGATGTAATAGTGGAACGGATATTGTGCGAGAGGTTCGTTTGGAGACCTTTAAGGAGATATCGAAGCCCTTCCTCCTCGGACATGTTACGATCCATTTTGCTGAAGAGGCTCAATTTATCCGTTACATAATCGATGGGATCTTCACAACGAATACGAAAGACACGGTTCTTATTTTGATCCTTCGCATTGCGGGTATAGTCAGTTTCAGGGAAATATTCCTTTAAATCTACTTTAAATCTACTATAAAGAGCTTTAAAAGACTGAGTTCAGCGCTGCTGTGAGATGACCGACACTGAATGTCCACCAACTTTGGGGGCAGTTCTCACGAGAACCTTATGCATATTTCTCATACGCCAGAATTCATCAAGTTTGTAATGAAGGGATGTCTCTTCAAAAGCTTTCAGCCACTCGTTGGCAGAAGATTTCCCGTCATAAGTGGGTAAATCTGCGAATATTTGTGACAGTGGGATATGGGACATATTGGAGAAAATAATGGGCTGATTATGTGAGGGACCTGGAAAATAATTAGGTTTAGTAATTGTAGTTGTTGCTATTTGCGATGTTGCTATTGTATAATTATGCCCGATCGCTTGACCGTGAAGGTACCGTTCACTGGTGACTACCACCTTTATACTAGTATATGGTAAGTAGAGTTAATTGTGTATAATTACCCATTTTCTTGGAAGTTGAGGAATTATATTTATTAACCAATAATTGTTTGAATTACTACCGACTTCGTTGGTATTCACCAGTAAGCAGTTAAATTCCGTTCTCTTACTTAAAGTGTGATGCGTTAACCTTTCCAACAAATTGCCCCTTATAAAGAATTTGTCCTTGATTGATATACCCCACTGTTAGGTAAGGTCTTGGGTAATTATTTAGACGATGACTTAATAATTTATTTTCTCTAAACCCGTAAAAATAAATTTAGTTAGCTAGTGTGAGCCAAGTCAGGAACTCACTACGTTAATGATGGGAGTTTCTCAGGTCAGAACTTAAACATTCAGTTTCCAACTTTCTTGGACCTCTTTGTGGTTACTATATCAGGCAATAACAGATTTCCAGACAGTTATAGTGTGTATGAGGAAAAATTATATCAGTCTCTCTAGGGATGAGGGGTCCTATAAATGGTGAATCAGGATTCCAACTTGTAACCAAGAATTTGGGGGATGCAATGTAATCTCAGTATGGTACTCGAAGACTAATAATATCGGAGAAATAACCGAAACAATTGAGGAGGCGAAGACTATATCAATCTCTTAAGGTGGACTCAATTTAACGGATCCGAAAATCGTGTACGTTATTAGCTAAAAGTAGATCCTCTCCCACAACACACCAAGGAATAGTCTACAACAAAAATAATCTTGACTTCGAAATGTCAGGTTATTGGAATTTTCCTCACACTGGTTAATTACCTACTTATTCCCATGTAAATGATTATTTAGATAAGGAATTACATTCACGCTCGAATTTGGGCCCTTGTGAAAGAATAAACTCCTGAGATTCCGTCTATATAATTATTGACAATGGTGGGAGGGTTACTGAAACTTAAATTGTGAACTGAAAAAAAACTTGAATCGGGGAAAATCTCGAAGTCTGTATGATTTAAAATCTAATAAATCTCTTGAAGTAAGAGCTATAAAATCCCTTTTCAAAATCCCAGCTACAATAATTACAAGATCCTATTTTATTATACGTAACTACTTCAGTAGTTCTAATAAGAGTAATTCATTGCAAAAAGTTCAGGATGCTCTTTTATTGTCACTTACGGAT